>MU401524.1:95160-172309 GCA_022579005.1 Poronia punctata | reverse complement strand
TTGTTGTTGTTGTTGTTGTTGTTGTTGTTGTTGTTGTTGTTGTTGTTGTTGTTGTTGTTGTTGTTGTTGTTGTTGTTGTTGTTGTTGTTGTTGTGGAGCCGCATCATTAAAGGGTAAGATTTTAGGATATGCAGGATAAGTTTGGGAGTTCTGTTTTGAGTCTGTTGTAGTAATCGAGGCCGCTGGATAAGTGTTCTGATAGTCGATGTCGGTGCTGCTGTTGGCGGTAATATCAATGAGTCTGCTGGAGTAAAGACATACTCTTCTTCAGCAGTCAGAGGGGTCGAGTATGAAGAAGAAGAAGAAGAAGAAATTGAAGTTGATGCGAAATTCTTTTCCGTAGTTGGAACATTCAGAAAATCCATAAAGGACGCGTTTGTCCCGTCGTCCGGGTCCCATTCATCCCCGAGGTCGAGAAAGCCAGCCACAGACATATCCAACGTTCCATCCCCCCCACCTTCAGAACTCGTCACTTCTTTGCCTCCTGGAATAATCGGATACCGACACTCAATAGACTTGGCCATACATCGGGCGCAGTGGGGTCTACCATGATCACAGCCCATCTTCCCTCTTGCGCAGGGAATGCAAGATCTCTGTCTCTTTACACCACCACTTCTACTACTATTACCATTCCGGGACCGACAGTAGTAGACATGTCTCTTTAGCGTAGATTGCTTGTTGAACGGTTTATTGCATTGTCCACAGCGCAAGACAACATCCGACATTTTTGAAGCCCGGCTGGAGAAGAAAAATGAAATGGAGTGGCAAAAAAGGTGACGGTTCAATCTGGAAAAAAAAAAAAAAAAAAGGCCGGGAATTTCAAAAATTGTTGTAAGTACCTAAGGTGATGACAAAATAGACGGACTGCCCGGAGTCCCGGCTTTGACAATTTGTAAAACCCCGGGAGGCCCTCACGTGATGGTGATGATCCTCCCCTTCCGAAGCGCTCTACTGGAACAGTCCGGCGGACTGTGCATCACACTGTATATACAATTTTGTAATATGAACGGGACAAAATGTAAACTACCACTTTGCAACTTCCGGAAAAGGTGTGCGTAGATTCATAGCATGTATTGTATATTTAAAGGTTCATAATAATACTCTAAAACCAAAAACATCTCGTTGCGTTCCATACTTAACACCCAACTATAACCTACCTACGCACTTACAAACATACCCGTCCATAATGTCTGACACTCGGCCCCCTTTCCCCTCCCCAACTAAGCGATGGCATACCAAGGCCCAGCCCCTAGGTAGTCCCAGCCGCCCAGAGCTATCCGCCAAAGGGAAATCCGTCCTCATCACAGGCGGTGGCAGCACCGGAATCGGAGGCGAAACAGCGCGGTTCTTCGCCGCGGCAGGCGCGTCCCGCATCGCCCTTATCGGCCGGCGTGAACAGCCCCTCGTGGATAACAAATCCTACATCGAGAGCAAACACCCCGACGTCGCAGTCTCTATCTTCACCGCCGACGTCACGAAGCAAAGCGACATGGACAGGGTGTTTTCGATCTTCGGGAAGATCGATGTCCTCATTCACAGCGCGGCCGCGATCGGACCCAAGGAGACCGTAGCCGATGCCGATGGCGAGGCATATCTCGAGGCTATCCAGACGAATCTCGCAGGGGCCTTTTACGTATCTCGTGCTTTTGTCCACCACGCGGCGCCTGGTGCTGTCGCCGTGGCTATCAACTCATGGGGGGCGCACCTGAGTCTGAACAATCTCTTCAGCTCGTACTGTGTTGCCAAGATGGCTGTTTATAGACTGTGGGACACGGTCGCGATTGCTAATCCCAAACTGAGGATTTATCATACTCAACCGGGTGTCGTCATCACCGAGATGAACTTGTCCGTTGGCGGTGCCGAGAGCTTTGAGGACGTCAAGACCGACGATGGTACGTCCAATACGATGAAATTTAGAATATAGGAGATTTGAACAAAGCTGATGATATACCTGGCCGGAATCTAGTCTCTCTGCCTGCCAGTTTCAATCTCTGGCTCGCAAGCTCCGAAGCCAAGTTCTTGAACAGAAAGTTTCTGTGGTGCAATTGGGATATCGAAGAGCTCCAGGCCCGGGCCAAAGAGCTTCAGGAGGGCCCGGAACTGAGTATTGGACTCGTGGGCTGGCCGTGGCCTCAGAAATAAGTTGCGAGTGGCCTCTTTAGGGATGACTCCTGGAGCACTCTTTATAGTCGGGCAGTGCTAGGTATACTGTACATCAGGAGGATATGATTGACCCCCTTGGCCGGCCTAGCTTACCCTGAAGTACTTCCTGTTTTCCTGAGAAACTAGAATGAACGAAAATATAGTTTGACGCCAAACAGCATACCTAGGTACCTACACCTACGCAAGCTTTTTCTTCATCGCTGAATGCTTTTTCTTTATCTCGTGCTTTGGCCCGCTGGCCAATTTCGACAAGTCATGCTTCATCACAAGAAACCAAATCAAACATCCAACTAGCGTGATGAGAAACCCAAAAACTGCATTCTTATGTCAGCAAGGAGAGAGAATTTGAGATGACTGTAGTAATGCGACTTACAAGTGCCCATAGCGACTTGCGCCATGGACCATTTCTGTGGGGTGAAGGACTCAATCTGCAGTGCTAGCAATGATGTAACGAAAGATAGAGGCGTCTTCGTTATTTGGGTCAGACAGGGCCATTGACCGGTGGTGTCGTTTTTGAATTACTTACGAAAATCACCGACAATACGGTGAAAATGGCCAAGTATCGAGCCTGCTCTGAGGCCTTGATTGCGTTTTCTGTTCCGGCCTGCCCTTGGAGAAGCTCCATAAGACCTTTGGCCTATCCAAGTTCAGCTTTAGCCACCTTTATTGCGGATATAATCGCTGCGGTGTATAGATACCTTCTCCTGCACGTTTTTGGCGTGTGCAGTGACTTTCTCAGCACTGCGGGACGAAGCTTCGGCCTCGTCAGAATTGCAATCGCTGTGGCCCCATGAACATGTTTCCGCAGATGGAACTCTTTGATTTTTCGGGTCATCAGGGGGTGATTTGTGCATTTGATCCCAGACGACATGTTGATGCCCCAGTACCTCGGAGATGATTTCGATTTCATCCACAACGTCGTTGATGGCCAAGAGACATCCCGTCACATCTTTAGATAGCTCCCTGAAATTTCTGTCCGATGTCCCCAGGCATTCCAAAAATCTATCAAAGCACTTGTCGATCTTGCGCGACTGTTGTTTGCCTCGAAATCAGTACCACCATAGCCATACATGGAATCATGGAGCAATAAGACTCACGACGCGCAAAACCTCCTTTGCAAAGATTTCCAAGTATGTGTAGCTTTTACCATTAATTTTGACTGTCGATCGGTAAATCATCGATGTGTTTACCATGTCATGATAGGCCTTCTTCATAACTTTGGTGCCTTTGAACGAATTTCTAATATCATATGGGAGTTCCCTGCCCTGTTCTATAGCTGGTCCTGTTTGAGCTGACGACTCCTGCAATGGAGGGGCTCGTTCTGGAACTTGCTGGCCTCCGTCGTTGGATTTGATATCTCCACGTTGTGGAAACAAACTCACGAGGGAATCTGCGATCGGTAACCTCGTCAATATTCTACAGTAACACAAGGTCCGAGGCGTGGAAGAGTACTCACTATTGGTATAGATTAGCCAGAGCTGTGAAACGACAAGTATTCTTTTACTGGACCCCTTGGAATCTTGTTCTTTTGAGTCGCCGGCTTGGGCTTCTGACTGAAGAGGACTAAGCCCAACTTCTAGGTCTGTGGGTTCCGGCGCCCTGTGGAGGGGAGTGCGTGGGATGGTCCACAATAACTGAAATTTTGTGCCAAGGTTATTCTTCATCGAGTTTTGATCGCTTTCTGGGAGCGGCGAAGGATCATTTCGGCGCCGGGGCTGGTTCGATAAGCTCCCGATGTATCGGGTAAGAACTTGATTGTTATTTAATTCATCTAGGCGTCGCGGATGGAGATCGGTATGGCGATAGTGATCGAGTGTCCGTGGGTGATGGAATCCAGTGTCTTCATCTTTCCCCTCTGTCATGGCATTCGTAAACTTATCCAAGTTGAGCATGTCAATGTCGATCACGGGTAGCTAGGCTCGGATGTTTAGCGGTTAGGAAGGACGGTCAGTAGTAGCTCTGGGAACTGGCCGACTCACCACGGTTACGGAAACATGGGGGTCACGTTTTGACTTATCTTCTACCGGGTTGCCTTCTTTCGAATCCGTGCCACCAAGGGTCGGGTCGCTGTATTTGCGGTAGCAGAAAGGAGGCGGACCTCTGGAAGAGCCAAAGATTTTATAGAGAAACTTCTTTGTACTCCTTTCGACGTACAGCCTCTAGTGGTCATCGTCAATATTCTTCTCTATTTCCTCTTATATAGCGGTGATCGAGCATGGAGGTCACCCATACCTTTAACCAATCCCACTAATACACGTCCGTTAGTGGATACATAGAAGAAGGCTTCGAACGGAGCATCGGGTTATGTGCTTACATTGTTCGCTGGAAAATGGCACCAGGTAGGTTGAGACTTATGACTTGTGCTCCTCAACGATTCGAGTGTTTCAATCAGCTGAGTGACCTGGCACTCTTCGATCATCTGCTCTCGGGCATCATTCACTACCGGATTTATAGTTTTCATGGGCCAAAGCCAAGCCTTGAGAAACTTTTCTGTTTCACGGGTTGAATTGGATTTGGCTATCAACGACGCAATATCTTCTTCCCCATGTATAGCCGCGAATTCCTCGGCATTGGACGAGGGGGGAAATGTTGTGGGTTGGGTAATCTTTGCGCCAGCATCCAGGAGTGCCTCGACAGTTTCGGTATGGCTTGAGCATATAGCCCAGTGTAGAGCAGTCCACCCCTCCGTATCGCGGAGATTCATTGCCTTCTTGTCGAACTTGAGTATGACTTTTAGCAGGTCAACAGATCCCGAATAGCAAACGATCATCATGGAAGAGCGACGGAAATCCTCATCCGAGAATAAAAACATCGTCCGCAGAAGCAATTCCAGACTTTCTTCCGATGGCTCTTGACCCTTTTCCCATACCGGGTCAATACCTCGGCCTCCGAGGTAGTGGATTGGTGTATGCCCTTCGTCATCTTCATGGTGCAAGTCGGGTTTTTTGCCGTAACTTGGCGGTGTGTGAGAGTGGTCCTCTTCGTCACCTTCATATTCTAGTCTGACTGTTTTGCCGTTACTAGACAATTCGTAAGAGTGCTCCAAGATACTTTGTGCGATATTCAGATGCGCAGCTCTGCAGGCAACGCCAAATGGAGTCTCTCCCGAACCGTTTGTCGCGTTGATATCGGTGTCGTCGTACGACAGAAGAACCTTGACCGCCTCAAGTTTTCCGAAGATACACGCGACATGGAGTGGGCACTGGTTCCCGCACCCTTCAACTTGAAAGTTCTGAGGTTGCTGATTGTTACTCTGTTCTTTTCGGGATTGAAGTTGGTGAAGAATATCCCGAGTAGACATGTTTTCAAATTTACCGCCTTGAATGTTCTGGCTGTTGAGCAGCGAAGGGTCGTTGTTGAGGATACGGCGCATTTTTTCTTGATCCTCGGCTACGACAGCGTCGAAAAGGTCGTCAAGGGGGTTTGGCGACATTGGCGCTTGCCCAGCAACAACGGCGTCCACATTTGAAGATGTTTTTTCGGTATTCACATCTATGGCGGCCATGGTTCGAGCTTGTCTGACAGCGATACTGCGTTTAATCGAATCTGTTGTAGAACTGTATAATGAAAGTACACTACCTTAGATACCAAGTGATAAGGTGGTTATCATGGTAAGAGTCGTGGTGGCGACCTTGGCAGTGCTTAAGAAAGTTACCTCTACTTCTACCAGAATATTTCGAGCCGGTATGAATGAGGCTCAAAAGGCCCCCATCCCTCCCACAGGTGACAGGTCACCGGTCATCGGCGACTTAGCTATTCCCGTACCTTACTACTACATTCCGCCGGGGTTGCAATGCATTATTTGGGGTAGGCAATTCGCATTAGATGACCTCGGGCCACGAATGAATTCAGCTCATGCAATGAATATCTGCAACAAAACCTCAAGGTGCAGTATGCACTGATGCCCTGATATCTCCCGAGGTGTAGTAGACAAAACTCACTGGACGACGACGATAGGTTATAAAAAAGTAGGGTTGCTGTAACCCACCCTTTTCTGCGAATTATTGACGATTATCTCTCCCTGCCTCGCGGCCGGTGGACTTGAAAAACTGGCCTTATTTTGCGAACCAAGAAAGAAAAGGAGTTATGTGTGAAAGTTGAGGACTCACTTTGCTTTTTCCACTTGCAGCACGTGCCCCCGCGTTGCCCAATTGTTGTACTGTGTAAGTACCTACTTACCTAAGCTGCCAAGCTGACACAATTCTGGACCCTGCGTGCCTGCTGCCAGTGGCCACCTGCCTTCGTACTACGTGTACCTACCACATTAGCTTACTTGGGTAAGGTATGTTAAAGAAGAAGTCGCGGCAGCCGCTGGGTGGCTGGTTCTCTTCTCAAGCTGAACACTTCATCACCCTGTTCTACGGTAGTCACTAGTCAGCGACCAGACTAAAAGCATCGCAGCGCTACATAATGATGTTTGCAAGTATATGTGTAAATACATTGGCAGTACTGTTGTGTCTAGTTTATACGTACATACGCGTACGTGTATAAGGTAGGCCAAGCTTGGCAGCTTGGTAAAGAAAAGACGTGATTTTAGCTCAGGCCCTGATTGGTCGCAAATAACTCTCGAGAAAGATCATGGACTGACAACGTACGAGTACCTAAAAGACAGTCGGTCGAAAAGGTTAATAGCAGTAAGCCATATTCCGCATCTATTGCAGATTTGACAAGATCAACTTCTAGCTCACTTATTCGTATGTTAGATTGCAACTGTTGCGAGGATGTTAACACCCAGTTGGAAACAGAAAATTGACGAATATGGCCACCAATTCGACAAGATCGTGCGGGCCGAGTGGCATCTTGGGGTGACTGCATTCGGCGGACCACCTGTGCACTTCAAAATCGTGAGCCAATTCAATCCAACCAGTGTTGAAACGACGACCTTAAATCAGACCTAACTCGTCTCCTTGGTCAGTTCCACGATAGATTCGTGAATCGGTTGAGATGGATCGATGAACAACTGGTTCGTTGCCACCTGGGTCATTTTCATGCTCGTCATCTGCCTATTTTGCTTGCTCCTAATAAGTCGGTCCGTAACAGTACCAAGAGCTTTTCAGTATTTCCCAGGCTCTGTCCGGTCCTGGTAGTACCAAGATGCTCTACTGTATCAATCTAATCCAAACGAATTTTCTCGGGGCTTTGCTGGGATTTTTGCTCTGGAGGTGGGTGGAGAAGATGTCCTGTCTGAAATACCCGGGAATTGTTGACCAATGTCAATAGCCTCCCCGGTGCTTTTGGTATGTTTGGCCTCGGTCTCGGGGTCTCTACCATCGGTTCAACCTTACCTCGCGCGGTGTATGCTCTGCTATCAGGTCTAAACGCTGCGACTGTCGGCATTATCGTATTGGCAGCGGTGGAGCTATCGAACAAGGCAATTACAGATAAGATGACTAGAACACTGGTGTTTCTGAGTGGTGCTGCCGGCCTTCTCTATAACGCCCTCTGGTACTTCCCAGTACTCATCATCGCCTGTGGGGTCGCGACAGTGGTGCATGATAAACGTTGGCTACACGGACCGGTCAAAGCCATCATCGCCTTGTCGCGGCGGACAAGCCAAGTGCCTCCTCGGGTTGAGGAAGGTGAACATACGGGGTCTGGGATTGAACTCAACAGCAGCGGCCGAACTCGATCGACGGAAGTATCCCCCAGTCCCCTTCGTGATACCAACCAAGATGCTGCGCGAGTTAGGCAAGGGCAAAGCGACAGCCCGACGACGGACTCGCACCCTGGAGGCGACTCTGGGAGTGGGACAGAACCAAGGATTATTCCACAGCAATACCAGTTGAACTTTGCTTGGAAGTCAGGTATTGCCATAATCACGGCTTTCTTTGCCTCCTTTATCGCCGTCCTGGTGATCCGAGGTGTGCTACCAGATGCTCCGCTTCTGTACCGTCTCTTTTCCAATCTCTATCTGGCCGGGACCATTATCTTCGGTGGTGGTCCTGTGGTGATACCACTCCTACGGGAATATATCGTTGCCGAAGGATGGGTCAGCCCACGAGATTTCCTCATCGGTCTAGCTATTGCGCAAGCCTTTCCAGGCCCCAATTTCAACTTCGCCGTCTTCTTGGGTACTCTAACAGCGGCTAACAATGGAAAGCCACCCATCGCAGGCGCTGTACTGTCCTTCATCGGCATATACTTCCCTGGCTTGGTTCTAGTTCACGGAACTATGGGCCTATGGGCATCTCTGAGAAGCCGGCCTTGGGTCAAGTCCGGTGTACGTGGTGTCAATGCAGGCGCTGTCGGACTAATCTATACCGCCGTGTATCGCATCTGGCTGGTCGGTTATCTGGACGAGGGATTCCAGTCTGGCCGCAGTTTGGGCGACGACCCATGGTGGGTCGTTGTTACCGCTACAGCATTTGTGGGTTGCCGCTATTACGGCTTTTCAGCGCCAGTCGCCATTGTTATTGGGGCTATACTTGGGCTTATCAGATATGGTGTTGTTGTCGGCGCAGGTCAATAACTCTTGAGGCAGAGTCAACCCAGTCCAAAATCGAACGCGACCGACCACGGTCTGAAGAGCTTGCCAATAGACCGTCTCCCACGAGTCATTAAAAAGGCAATCCAGCTCGTAGTGAGGGTTGAAATACCTTATCTATAGGCTGACTCCCTCTGTATCAAGCAAGATGACGAGAAGGCCAAGCCGTGGTGCGCTTACATACGTAGCCGGAATGTGGAGCACACATCTCGTTTCCGACCCCTCTAGGCAGCAGATGGTCCAAGGGGAAAAGCACTGATTGACCTAGCTAAGACCCGGTCTCCGGGATAGTCGTGGATCTCGGTGCTAAATAACAATAAAGGAGCTTACGGTGTCTTTCATGGGGCAGATAGGCTATAGACCTCGCATTGGAGTGTTGACAAAGCCAAAATCGTGGGTTATGACGTAAAGCTTTCTCATGCCTCTGCTCCTTTCGGGGGTGTAATTGGCGGGAACATCACTCTCGAGGGGCAGTTAGTGAGCATCAGTTCATCGGCTACCATTCTGGTATGGGAGAATTGAGCTGGACTGTTGTGCTTACAACGTGTCTGTGGAAAACTTGAGGGTGGTCCTGAAACTGACAGAGGTTATGGTTGGTTTCTTATTTCTCCCGGCTCAAAATTCCGACTCGTTAGAAGGAGGAGTTGACAGCATAGAGCCCCCATACTCATGAGAGAGGTCTTCCGACTCATATGAAGTGTATGTAATCAACTTGTAGCTCGTGTGTTGATGGTATGCTGCACCCACGATAATACCTAATGCGTGCTACATAGGGCCGGAAGTTGGGATACACGGTGCTAAAATGCCTGTCGAATAACAGGTGCAGCGAGTACCTCTGTAGAAAATCTGATCGGACAACCCAATGTAGCGGAATTTTACCCCTCTTAACACGCGCAACGTCATAGAAAATATTCTACAGATAGTAGCTGCTTCTATTATTGTGGCTCGTAGTGTTGTGTGTGTATGATATTTTTTTTCTTGGAATCAGTCGCTATGGTCCCCCTACCGGGCGCCCCTACCTCAGAGGAAATTGTGAAGCTAACCCAGCCTAGGTTAGCCAGATCTGAACTACGGCTTTCTTGGCGATTCAAAACGGAGGGAGGTCCTCCGTGAGTTTTACAGCTGCCAAGATAGGGCGAAATAAGGCGGGTCTTTGCGCAGATCTTTTACCCCACGCATATCTTTAAACCAAAGAGACGACCTATCGATGATGCACAAAGGAACAGAGGCCAATTCTCTGCAGATAGCTTTCTATTAATACCTACCCGATACAATGAGGAGCGTGTTGATCGGCATCGCTTCAACTGTTAAGAGAAGCAATGAGACCCTTCCAACCTTCCGGCTTGCGAACATGTGAAGGCAAACCAAGTAACCTTCCTCATTCAAAAAGGACCTATGATGTATATGATTCCTTCGCTACAACGTAGAACAAACATGTTCAGCTGAAATACGCAACAGCAGACTACTATCTTTTCTATATAAAAGACGGGATGGGCAACATGGAATCAAAACTCTCTTTACGAAATCTACAGAAGATTTACCTTTCTTCATCAGCCCCTTATCTATCTACCTTAGTCTACGACTCTACGCGTACAACTATTAATAGATCATCATGAAGTCGACTTTCCTATCCTTTTGCGCTCTAGCCGCATGGGCTTCAAGCAGCGCATTAGCAGCAGACGCAACATCATGGATGGGAACGAACCTCTATTTCCTCCAAGGCCTCAGCGACTCGGACCAGGACGCGTACATTGACGCCATCGCCTCGTACGGCGTCAAGGTGGTGCGGGTCTGGGCCAACCGTCAATCAGGCGGGTCTTGCGAGAAGGGAAGCAAGATCGAGAAGGACCTGCCCGCCTTTGAGACGACGGTGGGCGAGTACAATTTCGAGACGCTGGATGCCCTGGATCTCGTCATGGAGAAGCTGAGCCAGAAGGGAATCAAGGTGGTCATCTCGCCGCATGATGGAAACTCGCTTATAGGGGATTACAGAAAGTAAGTTGACTCTTATATCTATCTCGCGAGATATCTATGTTAGGTTAGATTACTGTGTTATTAATCTGATGAATTTCAGGGATGTCTACTACGACAACTGGGGTACCTCGGGCTTTTACACAAACTCAGTTGCGCGAGACGCGTACAAGAACCGCTTTGATGCCATTGTGAATTACAAAGGGAAACATTCCGGCAAGGTGTGGAAGGATTGGACCGATGCCATCTTGGCATTTGACATTCAGGTACGTAAATACCTACCTCCTACCTAACCTATCGTACACGCACTGTAATCATGAAGCATACAGCAGCTGATAAATAACAGAACGAGCCAATGTGCGCCGACACATCCATCTGCCAGAACAACGACGAGTCCGGCTGGCTCTGCGACATCGCCCTCTCGATGCGCGAATCTCTCGGCGGGAACAACTCGATCAAGATCGCGACAGGCGGCATCGGCGGCGACGAATCGCACGGATGCACCGTCATCGACGCGGCCACGTCGTGCGGGCAGATTGACATTATCGCGGCGCACAAGTACGCCGGCCTGCAAGCGGACAACGGGGGTCAGTGGTCCGGCAGCGCGGCAAACTGGCTCGAAAAGGCCGGCGACAAGCTCGTCATGGTGGAGGAGTGGGGTGTCGATGCCACGGCCGCCTACCAGCCCGACGAATTCGCCGCCCAGGCCGCTGACATCGATGCCGGCGGTGTTCCCAGCCTCTACTGGCAGTTCTTGGCCGCGCAGAATCCAGACTGCCCCTATGACCCCAAGTCGGACTCGGGCGACCACTTTGGTATCTTTGTCGAAGGCGACGCGGATATTGGTTCCGTGGTTGGAAAGTCGAATGCTGCTGCCGCGAAGCAGGATTGGTCTCCGATTCTTCCCAATTAATTAGTTTAATTAACTGATGGGTTTGTGAGTAGGTACGCAGGGTTGTATGATATATGTTTTGATCGCAGCTTCGTATGTCTTTAGATTATTATATGATAATTTAGTAAGACTCCTGGTTCTCTTATAACCGTTTCTTGTGCCGTAACCGTGCTGTGCCGTGCCGCACCAGTCCCGAGCTTACATTATGAAATGCCCGGGCGGTTGATGCTTAGATAATATTTACCTAGCCACGTGGTTTGGAAAGGCAACGAGGGTCAAACCTTCCGGGTCAAGTCCAGCACAACGATGTGAAAGGGTATTAGAAACATAATGGGATTGTTCTAGCACAAATCGGATATAATCTATTATAAGCTCTGATTAAGCGTATCATCTTTCTATCGAGCGGCTTTGCTAAAGATAAAAGACAACGTTGTGTTGTGTGACTGACAGACTTGGGTAGGATGTGATTAAGCGCGTGTTGTGTGACTATAGCAAGGCTCAAGTCACCAACAACAAACACATCATTATGGATGTTGGTGATGCTAATTCTAGACTTTGAACCTAACACCGCATCCATCTATGTTTGGGACCAATATAATAATTCCCTTACCCGTCCCCGCCCCCACGTTTTCCACCGCACCCAAAACGACGCCGAACCAACAGCACACAACCTAGTACCAACGCCGCCAAAATTTTCGTTCCTGAATTCTCCTTCCTAAACTCGTGCGGCCCCGCGGCTACTTACACATACACGACGTATCGTTGGTAACCCGTCACCAAGATGCCATAAATAGGTAAAAACAGCAGCTATGGAATCGTAAAAACTCTCCAACACGAGTGTGTCAATGACATCTCACACGGCGGTTACGCGAAAAGGAAAACTGAGACGAGGCTCTGAAGGAAGGTGATGATCCAATAGGAATACAATGTTTTCACGCAAAAAGACCATCGTAGGTTGTCGGCTAGTCTTACTTCGTCTAATGCCCCTATCAAGTGTCTTTCCGGGAGAAAGCCTACTTCCGAACTAACCTGACCTCCCTACGTTGTGTTCGTGCCGACTTGGTGCAGAGGGGCGAGTAATAACGAGGGCTCAAGAAGAAGATATATAGATCATGATCCTACGCCGGCAGTAACTCTGTCTCTCTCTCTCTCTCTCTACCTCCAGCTCAACAACTATCATCCACTCACTTGGTAATTACTGGAAAACTGCGCAAAGACCATTTCATCTTAATTTCTCTTGCTTCTCCTTACTTCTTTCTCCTTTCCTAAAAGACAACGCTACGTTTTCTCTCGCCCATGTCTTCCTTCAATTCCCAATCTCCTCTTCTCAACTCCTCATCAACATCCACAATACCAGAAAATGGACAACAACCAATCTCCCAAGCACCCACCGCAGCCACAGCAACAACAACAAAAACCATACCTTCAAAGCCCACCCTTCAGACCACAAACATCCCACCGCCTCCCGCCACCGCCTCCAACAATAATAATAACAATAATACCCCCGGGGAACCTGTATTACGCAAGGCCGAAACAACAATGACATGGGGCACCCCAATCGGCCTCCCAATCCGGACCAGCAACGACGAAAACCTCGTCATATTCCGCAAAGCCCTCGGCATCCACGCCTCCTCCAGTCCCCATTCTAATTCCAATCCCAATCCCAATCCCAATTCCGCCATGGTAGTAGACTCACATACCGGCGGCGCCGCCAGCTTAGAAGAAGGTCGGCGCGAAGCAACAGGGATCTACCGAACCGTAATCCAGACGCAGACCCGTCTGAGGATACAACACGCCCTCCTATCCACATTTCTATACCTAGTATATTTCTCCCAGATCCTAATCGGCGCCGCATTAACATCTCTCGGGTCCATCGCCACCACCGCGCGGACGCCGCACTACGCGGCGACAATCACAATCCTCGGCGCCCTGAATACCGTGTTAGCGGGCGTCCTGGCTCTGATCAAGGGATCTGGCCAGCCGCAGAAGTTAGGCAAGGATCGCGTGGGGTTCCGCAGATTACAGGATTGGATCGAGGAGACCGAGGCCATGATTGCCGTCGGGGTCATAGGTAGGGATAGGAGGGATGTGGGTATCCTTGTCGAGTGCGCTTTCAAGCAGTTTAATGCTGCGAGGAGGAGTGTGGAGGATAACGATCCGGACTTTTACGTCCCTCATCGGCAGGAGGCGGCAGCGGCAGCGGCGGGGAGAGGTGGCCCTGGCGGTTTTGGGAAAGGGGGGGATTGATTATAACGGATAAGGTGTGGTTAAAGAGGTAGGTACCTAAGTAGTTAATTACTATGGGAAACGATTTGTTTCGGGAAAAGGACATGGGCTGGGTTGAAGATGTGTTAGATAATTCATATCTGGCCGGCATACAATGTAGTTTTTTGTATTTCAAAATGAACAATACCATCACCACGTGTGCAAAGTTACCTACCTACCTAGTACCTACCTACGTAAGTCAAGGGGCAGGCAGCGTCTACCCTGGACCCGATTCAGGGGCGACGCATACAAGTGACTAGCATGAGCAAGAACAATATATACTCGCGTAGGACGTTGACCAGCCCTATCTTTCCCTACCTAGTTAGATAGGTATCTAACCTTACGCGTACTCGTAGTTCACGTATTCTATTCCCATCATTAGAAACCGCCCCATCTCCCCTTTTTTCTTTCTTTTTCTGTAAACCTGGCCGCTTCGTACGTACGAACTTTACACATGGAACTACAACATCCCATAAATAGAAGAAGAAGCATACATACAAGTAGAGGTGTTTATACCGCAGGACGCTGTACGTGTACTTCCACCCTAACTACCGGGTAGATGCCTTTGAGAGTTGAGGTATGTAACGTTGACCCAGCAGCAAGGCGCAAGCATTGCAGGGAAAAAGCAGCTCCCTTGATATTATTTATCGCAACACAACAGCAACTAATGCAAGAAACAAGCCCCAATTTTTTTATAGGTAGTGTTTGAGACTACTAACCTAGGCACGGTACTCGGCCTTGACATACTTGATTAATACTTGAGACTTAAAAGGTTATATGTTTGCTTAACCTATCTTATCCTAGCCAGATGGACAATTAACATGGACCAGTTAATAGCAGGAAAATAAAAGACGTAGACAGTCCCGTCCTCCAACGCAAACGAACTCGCGATATATCCAAATATGGCGACACCAGCCTCTTCTGCCAGGGACAAGGATATCTAGAATTGACATGGGTCGGCCGAGAAATACGTAAATGAAACCGTTTTAAAAATAGAGAGATGTGAGGGCTGGGGGCATGCGCAAGGCGCAAATGGCAGCTTTGTTGGCATCGAGGACAAAGCTCACGGTTAGATCAAAACAATTTCTTCATTCAGGAGAAACGTTGACGTCGTCGACGAGTCCCATTTTGTGGTATAATGATTAAAGTCAGCCACCTAACCTAGACTGTGACGGGAATTGAAACCGCAAATGGCCATCTTTTAATCTATAATAGAATTGGGCTCTGCCCAAAACGTCCCTAAGACGCATAATCTCTCCCCATTCTTCTGTCCTGCGACCTGCCACATACTTGAATGCTCAGTCAGTCAAGTTACCCCGTGCTGTTGTGAAATTGTTGTAAGCACTTGCCGTTTAATATAGGTAACCGCGTCTTTCCTTCCATCGTACATTAGGCCTAGTACAGTTTTTTTGTTGTTCGCCCCATGTGTGATGCCAGGCATGCTGTAATGTCGCGTTTGATAGGTAACAACCTAATATTGCTGAAACACGTTCTCCCTGGCTGTTTTGTTCTACCGCCCCGGTAATCCAGGTACACCAGCATATCTCTCCTCCCGCTCAGTCAAGAACATGACCTGAACCCAGAACTCCTTCAAATCAGCATCCCACCACGTCCAGTACCGATCCCCGGTACGGTCAATCTCCCTAGCCTGCAGCTTGAAGCCGCACGTCTCGTACGGCTCGGCCGCCACGAGCATGTACTGGTAATTCTTATCGGGCGGGTCGTCGACGCGCTGTTCAAACGCGCTCATGAAGCGCACCTTGGGCGTTATCCCCTGGCCGATCTCGGGGTACTGTAGTTGGAAGAGCAGGCCGTTCTGTCTCGTGAGCTGGTCGCGCACCTTGGTGATTCTGTATCCGGGCCGTCCGATCTTGACAATGTTCTTCCTGACCACGGCGCCGCCGAAGCCGGCCCCCACGACGCCCACGGGTAAGCCGGTATTGGGATCGATTCCCTTCCCTTCTTTTTGCTCGCGCGCTGCTCGACGCGCTAGGTTCGTCTGATGCTTCTTTCCTTGTGTGTGTGCCAGGTATGATCCATCGTTCTGATGCACTGTGAGACACAGCTTGCACTCGAAGCTGCCAACATGGTTCTTGAAGAAGTAAGGATCTTTGTCGAGATCGATGGTCTCGAGGGCGAGCTTTCGCAATCGTTCGCGACGGTCTGCGTTTGTTGTGCTATGTGAGGCTACGCCACCGCCGCCGAATTTGGAACCGGCGCGGTTCTGGTAATCCATTCTTTCGTCTTCTTTTGCAAGGTTGTATGATCAGGGTTAAACCAAGAGTCTTCAAATTGAAAGTACGGGCTGAGGACTGTGGTGGCAATGGTAATTGCAATGATAATGTCAACAGAGTGGTCTGTAGATTGTCATAGCCGTAGGAGAGATACGAGTACATTGAACCCTGGTCAAGCTAACTGGAACAGGGGATATAGAAAAGGTGGGACCGACGATTAGATAACAATATGTACTGGCTTTTTACTTCCCTCACCCGCATTGATTCCACCTTGTCCTCTTGCCTCATAACTCTACCTACGAGTACGTAGGAAGTAACGAAGACGGAACAAATGTACAAGGAGTTATGAACATATTTACAGACATAGATAGTTGCCCAATCCTATAAAGAGAGTACCGAGATTAAAAACAGTTGGTTTTCTGTCTCATTGCAAGATTTGTGATGATTCCTATCAACTGTCGCCCTAGCAGCCCTAGGTAGTAGTCTAGTCTACAGCGCTAAGTGATATGTGCATCTAGCTTCCATGGACGCATATATTATTTCAGGTCTGAGCCTGCCGGACCACCCCGACAGTTATGATCTATATCATATCCCGCTTGACATGTCTATAGGATAATTTTATCCCCTTTCATTCCCAACTGACCCATTCATCTAGGCCCGTTCTTCCAGATGTAGACCGTTTTGTGGCACTTTACAGAGAACTGCTCCAGCCCTTAACCCCAAGATGCAACATCTCTGTAAGGCAAAAGCGGTACAATTAAGACCATTCATTCGTATAGTCGAGTGTCTGCACAACGCTAAGTGTGTATGGATCATCCCGGACGCAACCCCCCGTGAGACCCGCCAGCATCTCCAACTCGCTCACTGCATGCGCATGTGCGCTACACTCTCGCAACGATGCTGAAGCTGCTATGAGCAAAGGTTGGCGCCGTTCAGCGGAAGTTGTTATCAAACCGCTTGAACGTGTAGCCAATAAAGGGCAGACTCATCTCTGGTGCATCTTCGATTTGGCCGCCATTCGCAAGAGCCTGCTGCCTGAGCACCGTCGCGTTGTCCGTCTGATCGATCTCATCTGTGGGGAAGTACGTGGTATCGATTGCTGATGTGAGGCGTGGTTCAAAGGGTGCGCGTATGCGACGCAGACTGTCAAACTCGACACCGCGGAAGAAGGCATGGCTCTTGATCTCATGCGCACCGCCCCGGCCAAGTCGTGCCTCGGTATTGCAAATGAGACTGATACTATCGTTAGCTAATGCAAAGAAAAGGAGACCATAGCACGAGTCAAATTACCTCTTAATGAGATGCTCGGCCTCGACACCTAGAGTTATATCGTCGGGGAAGTACAGGTTCTGCCGCCAGTTGACGATCTTGCGGTACGTATCATGGCTATCCTCGGCGCAGAAAGGAGGCCAGCCTACGAGGCATTCGAACATGATAGTGCCCAACGACCACCAATCGCAGTCGAAGGTGTAGCCATGACCGGTGAAGATTTCAGGAGCAATGTAGTCGGGCGTCCCCACAGTAGAGTATGCCAATAACCTTCGCGAGCGTCTCCAGTCGTTAATCTGAGCGCGGTTGCTGACCGTAAGGTTGATCTGGTCGATAGCAACCGAATTACGGTCTCTTGGTCGGTTAGATCGGCCTTGTAGCAGCTGCTGGTAATAGTTGTTGTCGTGTAGCTTGTGGAAGCCGGTGGACAGCCCAAAGTCGGTGAGTTTCACGTGTCCACCTCTGTCAAGGAGGATGTTGTCCGGCTTTATGTCTCTGTACATGGCATTAGTTTTGTGCAATATGGGCAGGACGGGTGGTGGGATCGTTCGTACCGATGGATGAACCCTAGTTTATGCACAGCTTCGATAGCCAGCACAATTTCTGCAATGTAAAACCGAGTGATGTCCTCGGAAAAGATCTCATACTTGATAAGCATGGTCATCAAGTCGCCGCCGGGCAAGAACTCCATCAGCATGTAGAGGAAGTTGGCGTCCTGAAAAGTCGTATACAACTTGACAACCCAGGGGCTGTCCGACTCTGCCAGGATATCTCTCTCCGCTCTGACGTGGGCAAGCTGGTCCTTTTTGAACATCTCTGTTTTGATCAGGGACTTCATAGCATAGACAACACCATCGCTCTTCTTCTGGACCAGCTTGACTTCTCCGAACGCACCCTTGCCGATAATTTTGACGGTCTGGTAGTTTTCAGGCTTATCCTTAGTTCGCAAGAAGCGGAGATATCTGCCCTCCTTCTTACCGCCATTTTGCCAGATCTGCTCCCTCCTAGCAGGCGTCTGGTTTGGGTCTTGCAGCTTTTGTTCCAGTTCGCTCTGCCTATACGATCAATCAGTCAGCGGGTGAAATCGCTGGTACAGGCCATGAGCCCAAGTAACCAAACCAGAATTTGGGCCAGAGGATCAAAGGCGGGGGGTAATACCTGAGATTGCGCTCCCGAGCTCGCTTCACGCTGTCCTTGAAGAAATCAGCTGCCAGTTGAGAGCACTTTTTCTGATTGTTATTGGCAATCGCTCCATATTTTTCAGGATTCCGTTCTGGGGCAGGTTGGAATTCAGACGGTCGGCTGGGCATGGGCGCAGACGGGTGGCCGTAATTCTGCTGTTGGCCCCCCGATCCAGCAGTCCTAGGACGAGGTTGAGCGGGCGGGGGACCGCGGGTACCGTATGCGTTTCCTGCTCTCCCAGCGCCCCCTAAATTCTGGTGGGAGAATTGGTGAGCAAGACCGACGTTAGGGTCATTTGTCCCGGGCGTATTGGATCGGGGCTGGTATTGGCCACCGGATTGGGCGGCATAGTCTGCGACATGCTGTTGTTGCAAGTACTGCTGCTGGTATTGACCCTGAGCAAAGTATGCGTTGGCTCCCGGCTGCGCATAAGCCCCTGCAGCAGCATATTGCTGACCAGGCTGGGATTGTTGGCCGGTCTGACCCTGCTGCGACGGATTCGGGTAAACTGGCTGAGGAAATGTCGACGGGGTGGTAGGATAAGCTCGGTCAGAGGGTGCAAGCCGCTCGTTGTTGTTGTTGCCAAAGTTGAGGTGTAGACGGTTTGGGTCCATCTTTACTACCTAGTCCTTGTTCAAAGTCTGGATCGATAAACGCAACTCTTGAAGTGTACGACAGCTACTAGCGCGCAGAACTGCCAGCTTTACCCCTCCAGCGTGTATCGAGATACACCGTTTATAAGACTCGAGGTATTGACAGATTCGGATGATATAGCGATGAATAGTTGCACAGCACTGGGACAATCGCTTATTCTCCTAGTAGAAGTACAAAATATTTTGGACTTGTTCGGATGTAGGGGTGGCGAGGGGGCAGAGGTGAACGGAGTCGGTCTTTTCTTCACAGGCCGTCCTGAGCAACCAGCGGGTTGGGTTTGTGTTGGTGGACCTGGTCGGTGAAGCGTCAGCCACAACGTGAATGGTAAAAAATCAAGCTATGCAAATGCCACTCTTGGGATAGAAGCTTGCGCTTGGTTGAGAGACTACACAGCTTGAATAGAGGTACTGGGAGAGTATTTACTTTACTTGACGCTCCTCGACCACAATATACCAAGGCAAGGGTCCTTATCTTGTATGTGAACCGATTTGATGGGTTAGAAACGGCAAAAGTGACAACAAACAAAAGGTCGTAAAAGGTCTACGTCAAGCCACTTTGTCTCAAATATAACAACAAAATCATACGTATATTCTCGTGACGCTTGAAGGACATACAATGACTTGAACAGAGCAGACACAATAGGGGGGTTCAAGAGGTTGTGCATGAAATGCCCAACCAGTGCTGTACAATGTCGGCGTTGACCCCTGAAATCCATTCAACTATCAGAAGCCCCCCTGTAGCTACATAATAATGCCCAACAAGATGCTCACTAGCATTCTGTAATGGGAATAGGCCGGTTTACTGTTAGCGCAGCTATATCCGTTATTTGCAAAAGTTCATTTGGATTGCAGGCTCATGCCAAGGTCATGCACATTTCTTCTATTATGCATCTTGAGGGCATGGCAGATATACCCTTGTTGAAGGATGGCGGGGTGGCTAGCAGGGACCCAGTCTGCACTGACCAGCCTCAGCTCAAGACGTGAATGGTTTCTTTGCTATAACGTCAAAAATGTTCTATCTGGACTAACCATGTTGGATTTAGTACTTCTAGTTGAATGGTTTAAGCATATTACCCCGCCTTCTTCTTTTAGCTAGTTACTTACTGTTAATCCAATTATCAGGGGAGTGACCCACCGATCTACCAGTACGATGTACAGTCGGTCCTCAATAGAAACGAGCAAAACTAAACTTTTTTTCTAAACTTACAACTGCAATAACTCTGTCAATTTATAAGATATAAGGCTATACATAGTTTTAATATATTAAGCATGCTATAATAAATATAAATAAAAAAAGAAACAATACAATACCTATTTTATTTATTTAATTATATATGTTTTAAGGTTTTGCTAATAAAGTAAATAAGTATATTCTTTAATAATTAAATTAAAAAAATAGGTATATGTTAAGTACGTACATAATATAAAAGCTAATAATAGCCATTACATACTTTTATTTTTAATAGATATTAGACCATGTTATAGTTATGTTATGTATTGTTAAACATGTTAAGTTTTGGTGTAAAACATCGTGGTGCTCGTTTCTAATGGGTCCCCACTGTACCTACCTCCCACGCCTCCTACTTGGCGCCTACTTGGCACGCCTGGGTGCTGTCGACTCTGTTTTCCTTTCCAGAACCAACAAAATGTCCAGTCGACCACTTGGAACGCATCGCTTCACTTTAATAGTCAGGATGATATAGAGAAATAAGAAGAGGAGGATAAACTAGGAGAGAGAAAAGACTTGATAATAACCCGTTTGTTTAACCTGTGGCATTTTTGCTGCGTAGGGAACTTCAACCAAGGGCAAAATTATAGGTAGGTACCTTATCTAGTCTACGTGTCTACCTAGTACCTGCTTGTACGTGTATCATACGTTATACATACGTGTATTAAAATGTCATTTAGCCCAAATCTTTTCACAGTTTGCAAACAAAGACTTTCATAGAAGCCAGATCTGGGCACCTGAAAGGCAGGGAGACAGCACCTGTTTCAAAGTGTACGAGTAGAGGTACAAGTATGAACAGCTGCTTACCTAATTTACAGGCACACCTACTAGGTAGCAATGCAAATAGCGGATACCTCCTAGGTTAGGAGGTTAAATCATTGAGGTAAGTACCTACGTACCTTTCATACCAAGCGGCTAACTTAAAACACATGTACCTACTGATAGCCAGAAAGATAAGGAACCTCAGTTCGATCCAGGAAATTTCTCGTGATCGGGAAACAAGAGCGGCCTCAAGTTGTAGCAAAGTGTTGGGAAAATAAATAAAGAAAAGGCCGTTTACAGGCCGTTCTCTAACAATTCAAATAACTGCTGTTGTAACGCGTGACGAACCTTTACCAACGAGCATCCCCATTCGTTGTCCTTAGGCAAAGGTAGCCCAGCTAAAACATGGCGGATTCAAAGCCTCCTGCTCCGACTGCCCCCCTAGCAGCGACAGCCGCCGGTGAAGCTGTAAGTCCCTTTGCTTTGGCGGTTTGACTACGATGTGGGCCTATTTTTACATGAACCAGAATCCAACTTACCTAACAATACCTCTCTAATAGGCCTCAACAACGGCGAATGCCTCGACTGCGGGAAATGCTGCCTACAAGGCCGCCAAACCGAACCCGGCACTACGGATGATGGGACTTCCCAACCTACCTAAGAAGCTACCCTCGCGGAATTGGATGATATTCTGGACGGTCCTGGGTACATTCTCGGCTGCCATAATCTACGACAAGCGAGAGAAGAAGCGGGCTACTGCGCGATGGGCGAAGGCCGTGTCACATCTGGCAAAGGAGCCCATTTCGTCGCCGAGCGAAATGCCACGCAAGCTGACGATATATCTCGAGAGCCCCCCCACGGATGGCCTCCGTGTAGCTCAAGACCATTATACCGAATACATCAAGCCTATCCTCGCGGCTTCGGGCTTAGACTGGGAGTTTGTACAGGGGCGGAAGGAAGGTGACGTGCGCGCCGCCGTTGCAGAGCGTATACGTCGTACGAGAGATCCGAGTATTACCGCTGGCGCGCAGACACAAGACGAAGTGGTGCAGGAGGTAAGGAAACGGAACCGCACACCCGAGTACACCGGAATTGGAGGTGACGTCGTCATTGGTCGTCATACCTGGAAGGAGTACGTACGCGGCCTTCACGAAGGCTGGCTTGGGCCCCTGACGCCCCCACCGGCCCCAGTAGTACAAGAACCTGTAGTCGCTGCCGAGTCGGCGGCACCCGCAGGTGAAGGAGAGCCCAAGGAAGGGGCCGATGCTGAAGAGAAGAAACCGGAAGAGAAGAAACCGGAAGAGAAGAAACCGGAAGAGAAGAAGCCCGAACGACCTCCCCAACCCCCTCCATATAACAGCGTAGAGGATTATGCCACCTCCTCTATCCCCATGATCATCCCAGCCGAATTCTCGCCCTCGGCCCCTATAACATTTCCTCACCTTCTCGGTTTCACCAATACCCCCATCCGTCTAGGCCGGTTTCTCAACCGCCGTCACCTCGCCGATGAGATCGGCCGCGAAGTAGCGGCGGCATGCTTGGCCACAGCCCGGCAATACCGTGAAGAAGCCCACGAGGACGACACGACCGAGCCCGAGCAAGTCGCCGTCTTAGCGCGGGAAGAGAAAGACTGGCCAAAGTCGGTGTGGAAGGAAGCAACGAAGCCCAAGGAGGAGGAAGAGAATAAGGAGGCTCCCAAGCCCCCTGCTGAGAAAATCTGGACTAAACCCGTCGTCCTGGATACCCGGATCGCAACGCGGATGCGTCGTTTCGAGTTGCAGGCTGACGACGAGGCCCGTGCTCGTGCCATCACCGTACCCGAGGAGGAAATCGAGGGCTGGATCAAGGGCCACTTGCGCGGTCTCTGGCGCTGGGTAGTCACACCCGAACCGAAATGGCAGCCACCTGTCGTGGAAGAGTAGCGCATTGTCATTCTCCCTCGTGACAGTTGGTGGGCAGGCCTGAGTTGTATATTTGTAATATTAACACTTCCATGAAAGTACCTAATGCTATAGAAGCGGCGAGCAGGTCCGATGTTTGTATTTGTACCAAAGGTAGGCTGGGGTCTATAGAGGTTGGAGGACCAAAACGTCAACTTGATGAGTTTCAGGACAATCTCCAAACATATAAGATGGCAACGGGGCGAAAACTCACGAGACTGCCTTTGCTCACCATCTGGTGCGGGACAGTCAGGGACATCTAATACAGTTCCAAGAGAATACATGTTATGTATATTATCAACGATCAATCACCTCAGTCCTAAATATAGCGAAACATTATGCTTTGCTGGGCAATCAGTTTACTTGGACGTTTAAAAAAACCAACAATGTCATACGTCCCTCCGAGATAGAGGGTACCCTGCTCAACACGATAAAAGAGCTTTCATCCTTGAGGTAGAGCTCCGGACACCATCTTACCGACTACGTAATAGTATACTACTGGCTAGTTCTGGCATCCTTGCGTGATAATATATACAGCCAGATGTGAAAAAGTGGTTGTGCAGCGGCTGCGTACATAGATTGAAAGTACCCGGAGACAGGCAAGAATCCAACCTAGCAGATGGGGCGACTGAGATTAAAAATTAAGTTCCTCCTCGCTTGCCTACCAATCATTCATCATCCGAATCAGAACCATAATCGACAAGCCCTAATGTTGGTTTCGGCTTCTGAGCAGTCGTCGTCTTCTCAGGCTCAGGCTCAGGCTCAGGCTCAGGCTCTGGTCTCGCCTCACCAGGTTTCTTCTTCTCCTTCTTGCTCGCCTCCCCATCTCCTTCCACAGGTTCAGGTTCAGGCACGCTGCTCATCTTCCGCTTAACAACAACACCTTTCAAAACACTCTCCTTTTCCTTTTCCCTCTTTCTCTTCTTCCTCGTCGCCCACGTCTCCTCCTCCTCCTCCTGGGCCGGCAGCAGAAGAACTTCTTCCTCGTCTGCAGAACCAGAACCGGAACCACCACCAGTCATAGTAACAATATTCTGCGCCTTACGAAAACCAGCCA
This sequence comes from Poronia punctata, assembly GCA_022579005.1. Taxonomy (NCBI): domain Eukaryota; kingdom Fungi; phylum Ascomycota; class Sordariomycetes; order Xylariales; family Xylariaceae; genus Poronia; species Poronia punctata. The sequence continues at coordinate 148,209 of MU401524.1, read as the reverse complement.
ACCTCTCCTCCGTCTCCCGTCTCAAGCGTTCCTCCTCGGCACGCTTCTCATCACCAACAGTATGCAGGAACTCAATCTCGTCGTCATCTAATGCTCGGAATTGGTTCCTGATACGGTTCTGTTCTTCAAACGCTGCTTGTTTTGCCGCTTTTTTTTTTCATTTTTTTTTTTCGTCAGTCTGAATATTCACCCCACACACACTTAAAACACGAGAAAGTAAAGAAAAGAAAAGGAAAGAAAAGAAAAGGGGGGGAAATACCTTTATTCGCCTGTAATATCTCATAAAGGCTCTTCTCCCCACCACCCCCTTCTACAGTCGCCTTCCTCGCCTCTTCCCGTTTCCTTCGCTGTTCTTCGAGATCTTTCTGCACGGCTTCCCATTCCACAGAAGACGAAGACGCGCCTAAATTTACGTTGTTTCCCTTTCCCTTTCCCTCTTCAGCTTCTTCAGGGGCTGTTGCTGCTGCTGCTGCTGCTGCTGTATTCGATCCCGTGATTGTGCCGCCGGACACGAACCGCGACGACATCTTTTTTTGTGTGTGTGTGTGTGTAGCCTTTTTATTTTATTTTTATTATAAAAATAGACGTGGTTATTTATCCCTGTTCTGAAGCCTCATGAGTATTTGAGGAGGTGATATACATCTTGAGGTGATATCCGTTGGGGCAAGCATTCTTACTCACTCAAGCTTATGTAAAGAAGATTTGCAAAAAGGAAGAAAAAAAAGGTGACAAAGAGACGTGGGGGTCAACGTTAAGGTTTATCTCTTTTTCTCTCTCGTGTCTCATAGACCAGCCAGAAGTAATTTGACAAATGGGGATTCTGTCCCCTAGGGATTAATGGAACAAATCAACAACATGCTGTAAAATATGTTTGTGTTCTATTTAAGCTATTAAAGTTGCACTATACCTATTGGCAAGGTGCCTACTTAACCTACTTGTAGACACCACCTGCCCACGTACGGTACTCCAAAAATGCCATAGCTGCCAGATGGCTTGCACTTTGTCAGCTATCCGCCAGCTGTAAAGCTACATGTAGGTACCTTTTAAAGAGAACCACTTGAGACTGATCCAAGCAACGGCTCATGAAACTTGAACGTCACGGCTAGCTGCATAATAACCATGGGCCAAAGAGTGAATGAGTCTATTAGAGGTCACGTATTTTGTGATTCTACATAAGACATTCAAGACAAAACGTGTACACCGGATAATCTGATATTGTACTGGTATCCTTATGTATATATTTGTTTAAACATCTTTCTATGACATTGTGTCTTTTTTTTAACGACCTCATGACATCAAACAGGTTGTGAAAGGGGAAGCATTGCTAATAGAGTCCTTGTGGTTGCCGAAGACTTCCTGCTTGATGAAATTCGGACTTGAACAAGTTGAAAATACTAGCATTAGTAGTGCCAACCCCTTTCCGTCAAAGGCCAAGTTTTGTCAACCACGAACCCGGAACCACCATGCAAATGACAAAGCCGGAAGATCATGCCAGTCGTAAAAGGGTGAATCGCAATCCCTCAATTGCCCTGAAATCCCAGCCCCTAGAAGTGATACGTTGACCATCCGAGTAGTAGTAGTAGTAGTACCCTGTACTAAATGCCCAATCCTATCCTTTTCATCTAACACAGAACGATTTCTGTGGTAAGCCCCCTTGCTTTACATCTTTTGGAATAGGAAGAGTTCCCTGGAAAAAAAAAGAGGGTAACGAAGGGGTAGCATATACGTCTTCTCTGCCCCTTCTTTGGGACATCACTCCAGCAGGAGAAAGATATTAACAACGCCAACTCGTTTTTTGTCCGATCCTCCCAGAAAAAGGAAAATGTGACGACGAGGCCTGAAAGCAGGTAAATGCTTTCGATCGTCTACGTCACCTGGTACTGCCGCTCGTACCCGACCAAAGGAAAGCCAGGGCGGCTCCTTGCAAACATCCGGCTTCGATCCGGGACCATCGCTGAGTAGTGCTGACTAGTGTTGATGTGCCTTGTTCTGTCTTGCAATGCGTAGAAGCCGAAATAAAAGGGAATGGCTGGACGAAGGGACTAACAGAAGTGGTCCATTCTTTTTTTTTTTAAACGCCAAGCGAAGTTGAAGAAATTTTAGCCGCCGTCGCTGTAAAATGCGATCCAAATGTGATGCAACGAAATCTATCGTAAGAAACAAACTCCAAACCGTTGGGGAATACCGAGTAACGCCAATTGCCTGCCAGTTGTGGAAATGTGAATGCAAGTTCATGAAGGCAGCCGCCGGACTGACAAATTAGACGCCGTGATGCAGAGATAACCGGCCTGGAATGCCACATTGAACGGCCGAATGCCTGGATGTTCATAGGACGCAAGGTGGATTATGCCGCCAGGAATCAGTTGCGCACCAATTGCGCCTGCAGCTCGTTGGGCGGTCGGCAAATCTCGTATTTCGTGAAACATCCATCAAAGCCCCTCCATTAGGTCCAAACGGGGTATCAGAGAAAAGAAAAACAAGGTGAGAAAAGTAACGTATTTTGTTCGTCGTTCGTAAAAAATCCACAGGTTTGCTTGCCACAGCATCCACTCACCCCATGACCGGTTGAACATGGCCATGGGACTGGAAATAGGGACCGGCCTTGGCGTGGGCAGAAGGAATGCAATGGGAGCAGTTGCAGTCAGCGACTCCTGCATCCCACCACTTATGCCCAGGGTAGCCCGGGTGGTATTGGGAGCCATTGTTGTTCAAGTAGTTTCCAGACGGGGCATGAAACGACCGATGGAAACTTTGGTTCTCAATGGCCTGGTTGAAAGATTCAATGTAGCGGGAATTAACTGACGCGGCCGAGTTGAAATACTCAGGGGTACCATATCCCGAATCAGGCGGGGTCAACGGAGCCTGGGGCCAACCATTCTGGTAGTGGTTTGGCCACGATCCCTCTCGGGGTCGGTAGGCCACCTTGTCAGGTTGGCCCGCTCTCCTCATATACCACTCGCGTTCAGAAACATCCCATGATTCGTATACTGGAGTGGAAGCTTGGGCCCACCATGGCCCATCGTTGTGGATACCAGTGACAATCGGTGCCAGCTTCTCTCTCACAGCCTGGTGCTTCTGAAGGACCGGCTGCTTGGATCCGCGATACTGTTCCCAGCTCTTCAACCAAGCTTCGTAATCGTGACTTCGGTCGAGATTGACAAACAGATTCCACTCCATATCCGTCAACCATTTGATCTCCATAGCATTCAGCTCGGGGACCGAGATGCCGCTAACGTCGGCCCACGACCGGTTCTGAAATGTATTATCATCCATAAACTTGCTGCCAAGCATAAGTCCAACTGTAACCATCTTCCAAAGCTCGCCTTCGCTAACGGTATCATAGACGCCGAAATGCTTGTTCAAGTTGATGTACTTGGCAAGATAGTTCATGCCCAGAAGTATTGTCGTGCTGGGCAAACGGGTGGACGTGAGCATCTGATGCACAAACTTGCGGAAGGCCGGTGCAACCGTGGAACGGGGCATAACAACTCTGGTTGCCATATCAGCGACATAATCGGCCATCATCTCGGACTCGTAATCGAGCACGGCACAAACACCGCCAGGCATGATGACGGATTATGAGGGAGATCTCCGCCAAAGACCAGCGATGACCTTTGTCGGAGGTGGCTGCTTCAAGCGCGTGGAAGTAACGGCTCAGTTCTTCTGCTTATTGGGACAACTGGCAGTGAGTTCCAGGGCTGAAGAGGCAGAAATGCCAAAGATTCGTGGGGACCCTACTGTGATGCTTGAGCCATCAACAGTCTCCCGGTCCGAAACGACGATGTCTGTCGGTATTTATGCTATGTCTGTAGCTGGAACTGCTGTCTTTCGTGACTAGTTGCTTCTTGGGGATGGTGTGGGTTTGTTGATGCGGTAAAACTGATCGGATTGATAGTTTTATATCAAGGGTATGGACAGCAACTGCTACACTGTCAAAAGGACAAACTGATGTCTCCTTGGCTGCTGCAATCAAAGGTCAGTGTTTAATTAAGCCGTGTTTGAACCAATACAAAGGAGGAGATCTGGGATAACATGGCCAAAAGACTTTGTCAAAATAAGAACCAAGTCGAAAACAACAATGGCCGCGTTCAAACAATCGATGTTTATGAAATGGAACAAGGAAGTCGATGGCTGGAGAATTGTTCCCAAGATTTGACAATCGTCCTTTCCACCGGTTGTGCGACCCTTTAGGTTCTTGCAGAACAGCAAATCTGGTGTTCCCCAAAATATCCTCCCACATCCAGCTCGGGAGAGTCCAACACAGCGTAAAATTGTCTTGGGAGGAACGTTTCATATAAAGGTAGTGTGTAGAAAGACGTAAAAGTAACAATAATACTTACTCGGCGTGTCTCAAGTGATAGGTAATGGCTAGTCTTGTCATTCAAGGCAAGAAAACCGGGTTTGATGAATTCGGTGTCGTGAACGGTCACAACGGAAAACGAAACAAGATGCTACAAAAATCAAGGAGTGCAAGAGTTTAGGGGACGACTCGCTCAGTGAAGAGGATCCGAGGTTACGTGTAGAGTTCAGGTTGACCACGAATGCGTCGTTTTGGAGATGCGATTTCCCTCCTATCTCTGCAGGAAGTAAAAACACAGCTTTTCAGTCCTTGGGTTGCCGTAGGAGATGCCGAAAGGTAGAAGAAAACAAACGTGTGGACGCAATGTCGAGTTTGCGGGATTCCTCGATTCTCGAATATCGGACCTTCTTATTCTCGTTTCGATCTAGTCGACGCCACCCGGAAAACCACAAGCTCAGTCGACAGTCTCGGAACTGAGCTCAAATCGTCAAACGGGCCAGTCAAAAGCCTAGAGGAAAGAAAAGAACCGTATCGACTTCCCGGAAGGAGAGAGGTAAGAGAGAGCGGTGGTGAGGGAGAGGAAGGAAGAGGGAAGGGTTGAAAGAAAGACAGGATGGATGGATTGGGGATGGGCGGATTATGAGTGGATAAGAGAAAGAGGCTTGACTCTTGAGAGTCGAGTAGGGTGGATAACCATCTGATGGGATGCTGGGCCCACGGCCTGGAAGTTCCAGCATGATTGGATACTGGAAAGCCCTTGAGTCTGTCAAGGTGGATAAAGTATCTTAGAGCATACACTCTTTGGTAATGTAAGTACATAGTATTGTACATACTCGTAGTAGTGGGCAACCGTCAAGGAAAGGACAGTGCCCATTTGGCATCCACGGTACTTCCTGGTTGGTACCTACATACCTACATGTATGTACAGGGTACGGTAGTGGAGAGGACCGCTAAAAGGCTGTAGCCGAAGACTTAAAAACCTAGCCCAGCCCTAACTGAGTTGGTACGTGTACCTACTCTGTTCTTGCATTGCTTGCCTCGGTATACTGCGCCTTACCTATTCTGGCAATTATCAATGACAGGAGTACCTAACCAAAGAAATTTTATGGAGCTCACAACCAGCCAATCCCCCACGCATTTGGAAGTACCCAAGCCCACTTGAAGCCGTGGTTGGCGTGGTTGGTTTTCTGGCATTACAAACAAAGTCCACACCTACCAAGACCCAGTTGCCAGAATGCCAGCCCCCAGGCCAGAATCTAGAGTGGCAGACCAGAAAATTCCCCTCCCAATAGGTTACTTACTCTAGTCTACCAAGCAGAAGCCTGAGTGAGGTAAAGTTTGCATACAAGCTGGCGTAGTGTCGGCCTTTGAGCTATCTATCGCCGTTGGAGTGTGTACAAAGTATAGCATCTACTACCTACCTATTAGCAGCCCTGGCACCAATATGGCCATATGTCCAGCGTGCCAGCTGAGCAACTCATAACAGGCAGAAATAGTTGTCTTGGGATAAACGTGTACTTAGTACCTATGTACTCACAGTCAGGGAGAAGTTTAAAATTAAGCTGATTTTTAGGGGGGCAGAGCCAAGCACACTCATATATCATTTGAGTTACCTAATGCAGTAATTGCAGCAATTCATTATTTCACTGCAGGTTGGATTTGAATACAGCACAAAGCTCGTTTGTTCCAAGTAAAAACATTTGCACCCTAGCGATGCAACACTAGTAGGTAGGTACATAGGTACCTAGCAGCCTCGGCTGGGTCTATACTTTGTATGCACATAGAAATGCCTCATGGGTCTACTAATAAATGGGCTGAGCACAACGCGTCGTAGGACGCTTTATTTGTTATAGGTAGGTACTGTATATCTGTCTATGAAGTTATACATTATACATGCATAGATCAGAAAGGATCAGGATGCTTAACTTTCAACACTTGAACAGAGCCACACTGCCGCGGCATAGACATGACCTCAAGTTGGCCACAATAGCCGGATGCGTAGCATAAACATGGCTTTCCTACTTGTAGGCCTATGATTGTTTTATATACGCAGTGACTGACTACTTAGTAAAGTACACGAATATAAAGACAGCATTGGTTAGAGTTTATATACCTTAACCAGATAGCCAGACTTCACTTACACGTTGAAACACGATACCTGATACTAAAATTTCTTTTATTTCTGCTCTGTAAACATACTTCCAAGTATGAGTATGCAATATGGGTAGGTACTGTCTAAGCGCAACAGTTATGCATATACTTTGTTAGGTACCTAGTACACTTTTATACCGGCAGACGTTTATACAGAAATTAGCCTCCTTGTGCAAGCATATACAGTTGCAAAATCCATATGGGTAAAGTGCCATCGTATTGTGTAAGCCGAAGGCACTGGATGTGCTGGATTGGGCAGTATGAGTAGAACAGTGAAAAAAGCCTGACTGACATGACCGCCTTTTGGCTGATATAAAACTACAACCACGGGCAGTACATCTGTGGGTTGAACAAATTGTTGCAGCCAAAGCAAGTGCCGATGGCAGCCTATCCCACACGCGAGAGCAGGGCATTTGCAGGTTTGCCACACATCCATATCGTTGAGAACGTGGTATTTTGGATAGCTTCGGAGCTGATAGTCTTATTAGGACTGATCAATCGACCGCACAAATCATCCAATCTTCAAGATCCAAGCCCTCATCACATTGTAAATCCCGACACGTCGCCTCAAGTAGGTAGTCTTTTGAGGCTCCAGCATGTCTCCAGGTTGACGGGGGTCTCTTATCAAGCTTCCCGCCAATGATAATATACCTTCTTAACCATGACCTCCGATACATTGAAAGGTTGTACTCAGTATAAGTAGATACGCTTACATCCCCTTAGGGGGTGGCGTCGAGTAACCTAAGGCTCCCAGCACTCCTGGAAGGTTGTGAGTAAACAGATTCTTAGCCAATTATAGAGCTGTGACAGGATGACTTATTAGCCACAGATACAGCTGCTATATCCCTTGCCTACTCGTAATGACAATAGTTTTATAATGTCCATCAAGCACGTGTTTGAGCGCAACTTCACCAAGAAGGTTGTCTCTTATTTTCTTTTCAAGCATAGGTACTATGTACGCCACAATAACTACATACGGGTAGATGCAAGTAATTAACCTCACTACGTACTGTAAACGATACTGACGAGCAGGCACACGCATCGAGTGTACTCGTAAAGAGACATCCCTCTCTTCCTTCTTGTCGGCCAGCAGCAAGGGGCTCGATCGAAACTTGTATCTGTAATTTTAATGGCGCCCACTATAATCGGCCACTTTCCGCATCATCCCCTCCAATGATGTACTGTACGTGTGCTCGTATACCCACCCATGTACCTACTACACACCCCCTCGATATAGCGATTTCTCCTGGATACAGACGTATTACCTACGAGTACGGTACACAGGTAGCCTATACTTTAGGTAGCGACTAGTTCGAGGATATACAGCCCCCCTAAGGACGTGTCCCACGGTCTTGCCCACTTGAAGACTAGGTACCTCCTGGTTTTGTAGATATTAAGGTACTCTGGCTAGTACTATACAATAGATTGGCGTCGCATTAAATAAGAGAGTTGTTAGGGGGGCACCCATGAAATTGTTAGGGGGGCACCCATATCCATCTCTGGCCAATCAAACGACCTAAAAGTAACCAAAAGCGACCCGCCCGGTGCTAACTTCCTTGTTGCACATGGCTATGTAAATTTCACTTTGCAAAGAAAGATAAAAAGGCTAGAAAATAAAAAGTAAAAAATAGAAAAAAATACTTTTTATATTAATTAGCATTGCTTTATAAACTAAGCCCTTTATGTATATAAGGTAATATGTTAGCGCTATAGATAATAAGACTTAAAGCAGGTAGCTTTGCATACAGTGCCGTAGGATGATAGATGCCCCCCTAACAATTTCATGGGTGCCCCCCTAACAATTCTCTTAAATAAATGATTCATGTGCTCGTAGAAGTTCTTGCCATTGCTACACAGCTACAAGCTTTGCAAACCCAGAAGCAAGGGGTTTGTCCGGAAAGTCGGGATGAGATGGAGATAGGTAGTAGATAGAGGATACCTATCCTTACCACGACTTAAATGAGACCACAGAGTTGGCCAATCAAAGTTTGTCTATATAAAACATGTAGGTGTTATTTTTACACCAGAAGTACACATTGGTATACGTGACCTAAAATCCAATGTACATAACCGTGACTACTCCGTAGAAACTGCCACCATAGCAATATTTGTACATCCTGGGTATATATCTAGCTATAACTGCGTATAGATGATTTATCCTTTTTAAAGCGTTCTTCTTTAGAGTGTAAAATAAAGCATATAACTATTAACACATAAACCGCCTGCCCCGTTAACCATACACCTTCCGTCGCCGTTTTGAGTTGGACCCCTATACTTTACGGGCCGCTAGAATTTGGCATGTCCTCGTGTTTCGATTGACCGGCGTATCCCTTGCCAGGGCGCTTGCTCGGCTTGGTAGCTCCTCCGCTTAATGGCACTTTGGCTCCGCTTGGATTTAACTCATTCGACTCCATCTCCGGTGTAAAAAAAATTAAAAAATTCGAGAAAACCGGAAACCTACCTGTTCAGCCATATGCCTCAGATCAGTTATGTACTCTCTTAGCACAAACTATTCATGACACGATGCTTCTATTACAATGTACAAACCGTCTTGACTGCCCGCTATACATACATACCCTGCTATTCTTACTTATTACTATTAGCTATAAGTTATAAGCTATAAGCTGTGCACTCAATTTTCGTTGTTCCACTCTGCAAAAAAATTCTCCAAGCATACTCTTGACCCCTAGTCTCTGTTCTAACACGTAGTTATAGGTTAGTGCATGCAGCTTCCTCACCATCCTAGCTCCCGTGGACGTAAATATTTCTCAAGCGCCATGCAAGAGCCTGCATGTGCGGCGTACCTATACTCCACCACACTTCCTACGAGTCCATAATATACATACTTTGTCGTGTAGGTAACAGGTAGAAAGAGTCGAGATACACGTACTCTGGTAGAGGTATCTATCAGTAGCAACCTTTTACTTGTGCTGCATGGCCTTGATGAGTGGCCACAGAATGCTGTTGTTACGAGCGAGTACGAGTATGTGCTGCCAAGAGGGACTTCTACGATCTGTGTAGTAGGTACTCGTAGGTACCTATCACACTCCTACACACGGCATGGGTACACAGCAGTACAGACCATCGACTAGCAAAAATATCAAAGGGAGACCTGTTTTGAAACCTCCTTCTACCGCCCTGCACCTGCCCTGCCCTGCCCATTCATCACAGCCCGGCAGTAGCCAGTCCCCAACGACCCTGACTGTCTGATACGCCTGACTCGACCTGTTCTTCTCCTTGGTCTTCCACAAGTGGGGACTCTCAACGTTGTTTTAGCGCCACCAAGACAGAGGCTATGAAAGACACTACTCGCGTCATACGATGATGAGAGATCTTAGCCTTGTTAGGTCTGTGCTTTGTTTAGCTTCTTTTGATAGAACAAGACGAACGGAACAAGTTGCGCTCCGCTACGGACTAAACTATGATTAGCAACTTATCTTGTCTTTGGCATGTACCGTCTAGCGGATTTTTCCCCCTACCCTCATTCTTCGTTTTTACGTTTTCCAAACGCGTCATAAACATTTGAATCGGACAGTTCAGGGTCCTTTGGTAGGATGAAAAACTCGTCATTTGAGACACATACCACGTATAATTTTACAATGCTAACGCCTTGCTTGGAGCTACCTGGCGACTAAGGTACCTAGGTAACCAAGTTCCTCTGTACTGCAGATACCTAGCACGCACTAGGATTAATAATTCGACCGTGGATGGGCCACCAGAGCTGGTGTTTATCATCCATCTGGCGGTGAGAAAAGCCCGCAACCATGTAATTGCATATTGGACACGCCCATGGGGATGGATACAGGTAGGTTCGACTGGGTCTTCTGGCGCCTCCTGTATGTATGTGCATGTAGGTAGGTCATTTCCCCTCATTGCCAGTCTCCGCATTGTCGCCCTTACCATGTCACTCCTCCTGTCTAAAGATTTGATTGCGCACGGCACCTTTCAAAGAAAGGGCGTCAAGGAGTCAAAGAACGGGATGGGGGGGGGGGGGGGGGGGCGGGGTTTTGGAGATCTACAGTTGGTAGGGCTCCGTGAACCGTGATAGGCCAACTGGATGATAATTTTTTTTCCTCGTCCGGGCCACGCGGGATTTCCACTCGCTTACAGTCCCCAGCCGACAAATGCTTACCTAGCTTCATGTGTGGGTTAGATAGGTAGTTTTTAGTATAAGAGTTGATCCAGCCCACGATAAGGCACACGAATAGGCCCCGCGCTGCTGCTGCGTGAGGAAATGAAAGGGAAAAAAGCGCCCAGCAGTTCCCCCTCTTTCTTCTCTGTGCTTATACTCCGTGTAAGCGCCGTCCTGCATCGCGGTCCACCCGGACCACATCCATCCAGGGGGCGGGCTCACATACCCACGCTCTATTGGGGAAGGAGAGCATGAACGCGCATCTCCTAGCCGTTGCCCCGCGTGGCCTCGATGCTGAAGAGCGAGAAAAGGGTAATTATAGGTAGTTTTTGCAGTCTAGTGACCATCAGCGTTCATCATCCGGTGTCGTGCAGAGTCTACGTTTAGACACATACCAATACGTAAGATAGGTACGACATACCTGTACTGGTTTGCCCTCATCAAATATACACACACGCATTGGCGATAGCTGGCTGCTGACACGGCTGGTCATCAGAATCGCCACTGCTACACGTATGTATGTTCATCTTCTCGTTGAGTTGCTGCAATGCCGCTCCTCGTTGGCCCGGTCTCACCACTTGTATCCTGCACGTTTATTAAGAGAACCCCGCCAAAATGATAAAATCTCGTTTTGGTGGAATCTATGAATAGGCAAGTACCTAGGTACACGTATTGGTGATAACCTCCGGCGACGTAACATCTGTTCTTCAACTCTTTAAAACGATTGATCATTGGTCCTTCCGTCTCTTGTCCAAACCCCACGGCCGGGCCTTGGCTTGGTTATTGCTCTCGAAAATCAGTGCTTCCATGTGGATATATCCTTCGCATACCTACCTACCTACTGAAAACTTCCATTACGGTCTCGAAACATACTAACGAAACCGCATTTGCCCAATAAGAATGCATTGGCCGGGCTCTGACCGGACAATAGGTAGCCCTAGCTGTTTTTACCTGCAGTATACGAGTTTGTATGTCCGAGGGTTAGCGGTCCTATGTGGGAAAGCCTACCTGCAACACCACACGAAGTATAGCGATCGATCACTGCCTATTTGATTTCAGTATAGGGTAGTTCCAGGCCTTTGTACCTGTTCAAAGAAGCAAAATTTGCTTAAAGAGCTTGCAGTAGTGCGAGCTGGCCATTGTACCATCTCATCGGTAATTATTTTTTATTTTCTACGTGGATTTTCTCTTATCCAACCTCGGTCATTTACCGCTCTCTTGTTCTACAAAATAAAGAAGTACGTAATCTACATCTCGATGTGGCAACCTCTTGGATCTGTGAGGTCGTGTTGCAGACAATCGATTGACTCTAGAATCAACGATGGGCAAAGATGGATACGCCTTTTGGTCCCCCCCTCCCCCCGCTCTGGCTGGCAGACACTGACTCCTCAAGGCAGCTTACTACCTATCGTAGGCGTGGCCAGGCATATTACCAGCTTCCGTAACTCTACTGTCTAAATTCGCTCCGGTGACTCAGACGATGACCGGTAGTTGAAACCCATCTGTAGATGCTTCTTGGTAGGTAGCAGCCTAGGCGAATGGAGGGGTCGACAACCGCGGCACTGCAACACCCGTGGTTTTTAATGTCGTGGTGGTGGCGGCGGCGAAGGCACTCACTCTTTTTCTCACTTACATACATCTCCTTTTCGTACCTAACCTACCTTCTTCTCTCTTCACCTGATACTTACGTAGTATGCCTCCACCGGATGATCGCCTACTTTGGCAGCCCGTGTGCCCATACGACGCATACGTACATACATAGATTACGTACACGTACAGATTCATACATTCCATCTGTGTGTGTGTGTGTGTGTGTGTACGAGTAGGTATTTGCGTACCTGGGACAGGACCACTCTATTATGAAGACGTCTTGGTAGGGGACCTTCTTGGCTTCGTTCTGCTTACAGAAAAGTGGCGCCAGATTTGGTGTGTCATCCTTTTCTCCCCCTCTTCATTAATTTTTTCAGGTTGCCGGATAAGCCACTGACGCCGTCGGTTGTAAAATTCCTTCCTTCCCAAATCCTCTCGCCCTATCGCAGTGCATGGATAGATTCTTGGTTTTTCTCTTCGCCTGACGATCCCTGGATGTCGGTCTTAGTTTTAGGAGTCAGATTATTATATCATCTTGTCCCATCCTCCACCCTCCCGCACACACCACGCTCATATTTTTATGTGGCAGAGCACGTAGACTAGAACTAGGCACCACAGGTACGTAGTGGATGATGTGTATTTTCATATCATTCGAACCAGTCAAAAGTCTCCAAAAAGCCATTCCCCCGCCAGGCGGTGATATAACGGGAGATCTATCGGTTTCGCATGGCAAACGCGGCCCCTCGCATTCAAGGGTGGGGTTCCCCTCTTACCTACTTGAAACTCCGTCTACGGTCTACTTACTTTGTCTTGCAAATTCCGCAGGTCAGGCAAGATAACCTCTAGGTATTTTTATATATTGTCATCGGCCCATTGATTACCTACACCCTTGCTTCTTCTACCGAATAAGATGGGGTCATCGGCTTAAAGAAAGAAAGTTTTCGGCTGTGATCGATCACCTAAATAAACCTTTGTACTGCACTACAAGTACGTGTTATGTACGCTAAAGTAAGAGGTAGCTACCTCATTACTCTTTTCAGCGTCCCTTCAATTCAACCCTCCCCCCCCCCCCCGGTGAAATAGAGAGGAGGCAAAAAAACAAAACAAGAAAAACTCAAATGATGCAATGATACCCAAACAGCTGGGGCTGGGCCGCAAAGCCGTTCATGCTCTCACTCTTTCTTCCAACCCACATTATTAACATCCCGCATAATTAGCTATACCCCACTGCCCGTATAAAACCTTCCCCTCGGTTTTCGGCGGCGCTTGTCAGCGGGTAAGGGGGGAAAAGAAAGAAAAAGAATATGTCTAGACTATAACTAACCTAGCATGAGCCCCTCCTCTTTCCCCCTTCCCCCTTCCCCTTTCTCCCCGAAGGTACTGGTACATTAGAACAAGCGAGAGCCGCTTTAATGCAGGTATAATACCACTTTAATAAAGAGAGTAGAAATAAATCGGCCTTTTTCTGTTGAACCTAGATCGAATCTATCTAGGAAGACAGACAGACGGCGGGACCTCAACAGTCATCATACCTTACCTAATCATTGTTTTCTTTCGATTTCTCTTTTCTCCCCACGCCGGGGAGAGGGAAAAACTGAAGTTAGGGGGTTGGTTACATGTAACGTTGGGCTGGACTTAACTCTACTGATTCAAATCACCCGCCGAGGTAAGCGATTGGGGCAGGACGAAAAGAGAGATAGATGGATGGTTTTTATTGTTTTTCTTTACTTTCCAGATTGAGCAGCGTATGTGACCAACCCGATACAAATGCTCCATCCGAGAATACTATATATTAGGTTAGGTTAAATAGGTCGCCTGGTGCCTGTTGCTGTATGTTCTTGAGCCCAGGGGTTTTGATTGTTTTTTCTTTCAGTATTACCTACTACTTTTCTGAAAGCCGCACTTTGAAAATGATATGTATTAGTTTTCCCATCTAGCCCTACAAGTACGCCCTGTAGACGAAAAGATGGGATGGATAGGTAAGGTAGGCTTGTAAAGGGGAGAGGTGACGTCCGTGTGTCTAAGGTGAGACATAAACATAATAAACAACAGCATTGGACAGGAAATCAAGCAAGCAAGTGAGTTAGGTAGTTATTAGTCATAGGGCCATTTCTTCCGTTTATCAATGCTAAAACAAACTCTTACACCTGCAAGAATAGAACGGGAACACCTGTAGACTGTAATAATAATATACTTCATTGGTCTTATATACAGTAGAAAAAGAGCAATACAAGTACACACCTTACCACTTTATCCCTGACAGGTGCGGCATGCTGTTAATATATATATTATTTCTAGTATTAGGGTTATAAGTTTTAAAGTTTTGGTTTGTTTTTGTCTTATCTTGTGTTATAATCAATGGTCAATATTCTTTTATTATAATAACAAAACAACACTGCCTGCTCCCTTGTGTATAATTAACAAGGGGTCCCTACAAAGAAGAGTCATCTAAACACCAAGAAACGCAGTGCGCTGTTAACTACATTATCTTGGTCTCTTGATTTCTGATTTCTCTCTATCTATTGCTTGCCAATAGATATATTTTTTAGTAACATCCTAGCAGTCTATACGCACGGTCTACTTAAAGGCAAACATAGGCACGTACAGTGTTAAAACTGTTAGAATAAAATGTATAAATAAATAAAAAACACTTAACATATAGGTATAAAAGTTGTATAGGCCATTGCTTCATCTTGCGTCTACAATTGGGAATAAAAATAGAGGTTGTAAGGGCGTGATAGGCATAGTAAAAAGCAACAGATTAAAACATCCTTTTCAGGACACACCAAGCAAGGCAACTAACCAACCCAACCTCCTTGGTACAAGGGTTCATTTCTCTCTATCTATCTCTTCGTCTTCAACACTTGTATGTATACAAACTAATCCCGGTCTTTTTATATAGAAAGACATAATTTAGTTGTCTACTAGTAGCTGTAGACATAATAGTTAAAAAAAAAAACACGATGTAATTGGGTTACACTTCCTGTGACAATGAAGAGAACCTAATGCCATTGATACTGTCTAACCTAGAAGCAATGTTTATATCCTAGGAAATCTTCTGCAAACACTTTTCCCTCTTTCTTATTTCCTATCCTCTTTCTCTGCTGCTGCTTCTTCTTCTCTTCTATACGGTCTTGTATTATCTTGTTTCCTTTTCTTCTTATATTTTTTTCGTCACAATACATACCGGACAATGGTAGGGTTCTAGGTAGACAACAAACCCGTATTCCGGACTTGGTCATGTTCCCGGTATATATATATATGTGTGTGTGTGTGTGTCTAGTTTCTTCAAAGATAGAGAAAAAGAGGGAAAGCAAGGGACGGGAAGGGACATTGATGATGGAATCTTGATGAATAGATCCGGAACCTGGTGCCTAGTGTAGGGTATATGTGTATCTATGTTTGTGTGTGTGTGTGTCTGTGTATAGTTTCTAACACATGAAAAGGTGAAAAAAGAAAGGGACAGGAAGGGACATTGATGATGGAATATTGATGAAAAAGGCAGTATTGTAGGTAACCTTGGGGATAGGAGTTTATTTAAATATTGGCTGGTTCCTAGTAAAGGATATTCACGTATATTTGTGTGTGTGTATATGTGTTCGTGTTCTTTCTAGCACATAGAAAAAGGGACGGGAAGGGTCATTGATGATAGAATCTTGATGGAAAGAGAGGCAGTATCGTAGGTAACCTCGGTGGTAGGAGTATATTTAAATGTCGGACCTTTTCTTTTTGTCTTTTTTTTCTTTTCCCATGTGACACCGACAGACAGACCAAGAGTTCTACAGTATATGTATAAGCTGGGTTAAAGGCTGTTGAACTTGCATATGCATACAGGTTTATACTTTCTACAACTTTCAGCTCACTCTTCTTTTCAGGGCCCCCTTGTTATTTGCATTAGGAGGAGTAGGCAGTGCTGTTGCTGTTGTTCTTGTGTTGTTGTAATGAAGTAAGATTGATTGATTATGAGATCAGATAAAACAAAACAAAACAAGACTTTAGAACTCATAACGCCGTTATTTAATATTATATAAGAAAGGGTCAGATATCTAAGAGCAAGGCAGTAAGCTAGATAGACCAACAGGTAATCCTTAATATACGCCCTCTTATATGCTATGTCCAATGTGCTAGTTATTAGTCCCCTAAGGATTAGATAGAAACAAATACAACTAACTTACTAACATTAAGGGGCTTCTTTATAAAGACGGATACATGTATGTATAGAAGATATTAAAAGGAGGCAAAACTATGGTAAGTGCATACCTAATGTTGGTTTTTGTAATCAAGCTCTTCAACGCAATACGAGCAGGCTGTCTGTCTGTCCATGTATGTACTACCACCATTAAAGGTCACTTTTAGTAAAATAGAGGATAAGAATTCCGTGTACTTAGGCAGCATGGGGCAATATCTTCATGCCACCCGAGCTCTTAACATAGACTCGTCCGTCAATAAGGCGTTGATCTTGTTAGTCAGTAGTAGTAACATTTATTTGGCTAGATCACATTTAATCTCAGCCCTCACAAATCCAAAAAGAAATAGCAAGAACTACAAGCTCACGGCTGACGAGGATAGGTATATTGGGAATTAATCTAATCCGCAGGCCTAAAAGATCATCGACAACGAAAATATATCCATGACCGTAACGCCAAAAAAAAAAAAAACCACATTTGTCTAGGTTAGATGGCTGTTTTCTCTCCTAACCATCCACTGAACCAGGGCAGCATCGCCAGCCTTCATTATTCATACATGCAGATGTTTTAACCATTAAGCACTAGGGTCCAAGGCCTGCGCTGTTTTCGCTCCCTGTTCGTCTTTTGACCCTGAATGAAGGGAGAGAGCAGACGGCATAAACGCGTTAACAGGGGTAGTCACAAATTATGTTTGCATACCGCATGCCTCCTGGTGTCTTTGTAAACATACTCCAATACCCGCCCCTTGAGGAATGAATATTTGGTAACAGAGAAGGGAAGCGACTGCCTGCCTCTATCAATCAACAGAGCGAGTGTGTCCCAGACGAGGACGTAGAATGGTAGCAATTATTTTGCGAACGCGCCGGAAGAGGTTAGGTAATAAATGTATTTATACCTGCGCTTTGCTGTATGGGACGATTGCAGCGTCGATGATAGGGGCTCGTCGATGACTCATTGTCTGTTCAGGACCCCAGGTCGTCTTCCAATCCTTTTCATTATCCAAGGCTTTTTCAAATGCCTGGCGGCATTCGGGTGGCAGTTCGCTTAGAATATCACTTGACACGGCCCCTAAGCCCTGGAACTCGGCAAGGAAGGCCGGAGGTTCTCGTTTCTCATAGACTGCAGTTGCAGGTGAGATGCCCGCAGGTGGCGTTTCCATATACGTGTCAAAAACGGTGAAGTTGCGGGGGACTCTTGGGTCGAGAGGAGGGAATCGAGCACTACCATCTGGATTCGCCGAGTCGGACAAGCCGACTTGTTCGATTCTAGCATGGGTAGGCTGCATTATAGCGGGATATTGAAAGGTATTGGTGTGTACATCGTAGACACCCTTCACGTTCTGTCGACGGACAGCGGCGATGCCTGCATTAAACCGACTAGATAGACCAAAGTCAGCTTCATGTCGGGCTCAAGGGACGATATAGGAGACGGAAGACAAACCTTGCTTCGCGAGCATGCTCAAGCTGCCAGTTCACGTCCGTAACATTGACCCGTCTCTTCTTCGTATCCGCTTTGCCACTCTGAGCCGGGAGAGCGGGTGCGTTGGAATGATACACGGCACTTGCACCATGCCATGCTACATACTGATTCTTGTTGTACTCCTCGCCCACAACATACCTGTCATTGGGATCGGCGATCTCGCCTTCTACAGCCCCCTCAGCCCTGGCCTTGGCAACTTCGTAATCGTCCATGATGCGTTTTCCGCCCACAACTATCAAGGCGCCGAATTCCCTGAACACAGAACGGGCTGTCACAACACCTATAGCACGGCCCTTGTATGAGTGGGGGATGATCTGGCGCTCAATCATGTCCCGCTTCTCCTCGTCGTCCACAATGATCTTGTACAGACGTTTGTGTTTGGTGAAGAAGAGATAGGAATCTCTGAAGCCCACGCAACGGGCCGGCTCCGTTGACAACATGTAAAGTCTTTCTCCCCGCCCCGCAATGGTGAATGTCCGGCAACGGTACTCGCGCCCACCTTGTAATCGGCCCATCTTGTCGACCTTGGTCTCACCCTCGGGGTCCTCTGGCAAGGCGAGCTCGTCGTCCACGATATCGATGACATTACCTTCCTTGTCAATAGCCTGGCGAGTGGGTTGATAGGAAGCGCCTTTCCGACCTCCACGGCCTCTCCAACCCCCACGGCCACGTCGTCTTGGCGGCTCATTCGGATCTCGGGGCTCAATGGGAAGTGTGTCCCAGTCGGGTGGTCGGTTCTTCGGCGGCCGTCCAAGACGTCTTCTCCTAATTATTTGTGGTTGAGGAGACGGAGACTTGGCAGAAGGAACATCAGACTCATGGTTCTCTTCTTGTTCTGCTCCTGATTCCTCGTTCTCTTGTTCCTCGGGCTCTCGTGCTGGGGATGTAGCAGTCTGTGGGTCGGCCTCGGACGCGTCTGCGTCAGGCATCGGCTGGTCTTCTATCTCGTCAAACGTCTTTGGGGTGCTTTCTAAGAATCGGTGCCGTCATTAGTAGTGAAGCGCAAAAGATAGTGCATTAACCTTAGATATGCTTGCAAAATGGTCCAGTTCCTTACCCATTTTGGCGGCAGCTCGCCTTGCGGCGGCGCGGCCAGGACGGCGAGCCATCTTATCGCAACTAATAAGGAGCTACCAGTATACAGTTGAGCCAATCCGGAGATGTGGATAGATTGTGTAAAGTAGTCGCGCCACGCGCAACGGCAATCGAACAAAGGAGGACCTCAAGTGTGCGCAGGAACTAAACAGGGGCAAGAAACGCAACCATGAAATTGCGCGGCTGTACAATATGATTTATTGACCGAGTGAGACTTGCGAATCAGAGGACCCTTAAAAGCTGACAATGCGTTGCTGGCGGTCAATTGGGGATGTTTTAAGGATAAGAACGGCAGGCGCAGACAGACAGACGCGAATAGGCTGAGGCTCCCAGGCGAAATGGGATTTCTATTGGTGTGCAGGAAGAATTGAGGTCACAAGTACATACGATCAAGCAGCATATTCGGCAAAAATTTAAGTAGCTAGTACCTACAAGATATTTTTAGGCCTACTCGTACCTACAGTATAACGCCCTAGGACCCACCCTTGGCCTAACCCCATAAAAGGTACATATGATAAGTTACGTGGAGTACAAGGCGTACAAGCAGGTGCAGGCCACCAAAGAAATATGAAGGTACATATAATTAGTATTCTGCAACGATGTACAATGGAGAATGGAAGGATGGCATAACTTTATCTGGATTTCCTTACAGGTTTGTGTTTCCGGATAGGAGAGGCAACCAATTCTAGGTCCTGTACAGATTTATCGATGGTTGTCCAAAAACCGGGCTATAGCTGCTACCCGTGATTACGAGGTACAGGGTACATATTCAGAGAAATTTGGCCACTTCTGCCCTGAGCATGAACACTGTACTTGTAGGTTACCGTTTACCCAGGTACATATTTAAGACACATTCCACTTGATTTGTGTATGGCTTCCTGGGTAGCTAGTATGGATCTTTTAGGTAGTAACATTTGTTTCCGTTTGCCATCGCGCTCGTTTTTTGTCAGGAAAATGGCCTAACCTTCAACGTTTAACTTGAAGGAGGCCTAGGGGACTTATAAGAATACACAATATAGCCCCCTTTGCAATGAAATAGCTAGCCACCTGATCTAAGTCGATGTTCTCTTTTGCCATCGCAGAAATCAAGTATCTTTACCCTCTCTGGCATGTCAAAAGCCCTTTAGACATCAGATCAGGTTTCTGAGCGGTCGGAGCATGAGGTATCATGCCTTCTTCTTCAGCGCACCTCCGTCCACGGTGAGATCCTGTCCGGTGATGAAGCCGGCGTTGACGAGGTACTCGGCCGCGTCAGCAATGTCTTTTGGTCTTCCAGCGCGGTTGGTAGGGTGGTCTTCGACGTCTTTGTCCTCGTTCAGGGACGCCCACGACGTTCCCTTCTCGTCCCCTTCCTTGCACTCGTGTGCTACCTTGATCCGGCCAGGCGCGATGAGATTGACACGGATCCCCCACTTCCCCAGGCTAATTGCCATGCTGTGCATGAGTCCCAACAGGCCCGACTTGGCCGAGGCGTAGCCTTCTTGGTTCGGGTCACTCTGGTGGGCTCGGAAAGATCCTACATGTAGAATACAGGGGCCTGGGTTATCGTCATTGGAATGGATTGCGCTCTGGCCCTCTTCTAATTTCATGTAAGGTATACAAGCCTGTGAGACAGCAAAAGGCGCCGTGAGATTTGTCTCAATATAGCTGCACGGTAACTATTAGTTTATTTTATAAAAGGAACCGGCGCTTGTTGTCGCTGAGAACTACGTACGCTTGCCATTCTTTCATCGTGTCAAGATCAGCCATGGTCTTTTCATCGCTCCACCTGGGAGATGCTATGCCTCCGTTGTTGATCAGGACGCTGATCCTACCACCAAGAAAGTCGGCCGCTTTTTTCACCTTGTCGCGAATGTCTTCAACATCCCGTAAATTGCAAATCGCAGACTCTAGCTTCCCTTCGTCGTAGTATTTCTTCAAGTGAGTACGTGTTGTGTGGTTAAGCTCTTCCTCATCGATATCGAAGATATAGACCTTGTAGCCTAATTCAAGGAAACGCCGTACAAGGCACCGACCAATTCCCCTAGCACCTCCACTGACGATGGCGGTTTTTGTTGACATGCTGGGCAGTATAAGGCGGTTACCCTGCTATTGTACTCCTATGAATTTGTCCGATTTTAGGTGTGTCCTCAAATCAAGAGTACGTGCAAGGAATGAAGTAGACGTGGACAGGAAAGTCGACGATACCTGCTTCGAATGTACCTACTGACAAGGGCACAATGCACAGGAGGAACTAAGTAGGTCGTAGGTAGTAGTTAAAAGACCTCTCTAAATATGCTACATATCTTTTCTTTCCAGGTTATATCTGCAGGGTACCTACTTCCCATCTTTCAGTTATTTAACATTTTGCTGCTAGGCAAGAAGGTCTTATTGATAGAAGGAGCATACTGCAACACCGGGCTAATGACGTCACCAACGCATCATACTTTCTACCTACACGTACGTGTATGTGGTACAAATAGTGAATGCTGGGACTGCTGCGGGTTGTCCGTTTCCTGTAGTGGGGTGCCCTTTAAGCCCCTTTTGAGGGGTTCGGACCTAGTAACTTAGTCTACTCAGTAGTAGAGCCAGTAGGTCTAAGCGATCCCGAATGAATTAAAGTAGATGGTGCACATGATTACTGAATACCATGGGAAAGCAATACCAGACGGTGTTTGAATGGGAAAGCAGGCAAATATGGCTCGAAAACATTAAAAATAGTATGTATTTGCCCCGCGAAATTTTTGGTGTGGGGTCTTGCCCTGGCAATGTCTGCACATTGAAAGGACCACAAAAGGTGTCTGGACTCTGGACTTTGGACCGAGTTTCGTATGAATAATATGGTTGGTTAGGTTGCCCGGTAGGCAGTCCAGTTGAGGGGTTAGTCAACAGAGTTAGATTAGGTATTGGCTTGTCCCCGGTGAGAGTTGAAGTTGCATTGGTGAACACAGCTTGCAAATCCTGACAACTCAAGCATATGTATGTTGGGATTATCTTATCGGCATAAGGTGAGAAATGTCAAAAAAGGTGTCGGGAATAGCCCCGGCCTTAGGGGCAGATGAGGGGGGGAAAAACCCCCCAACAACTGTATTATAATATGAGAGATACTCCTGTTCAGCATCTATCTAGAACTACTTAACCTGGTTTCGTTCAAAAAGCGTATCATAAGAGCGCATTTCGAATACACGACTAAAGGATAGGTGTATCTGAGTGCAAATAGCTTGATGGGAGCAAAATGCGTCGTTCAAGGTACTTACAGGGTCGACTCTGTACAACCAATAGCAAAGAAGTGGGTTTCCTGTTTGGTGACATGCCGGGACGGCCGAGGGTTTCCATTGGACGTAGCTGTGCTTGTAGCGTCACGGCTCCATCATTTTGATTGGTACCTTTAGGTACATCATGTACTCGCGTACAGACATAATGTAGCACACGTAGATCATGTGCGTTAGGTAGACAAACCGAGATTGTTCGTACTAGCATTTTGGTCGTGGTCATGTATCAAGGAACGATGACCGAGAGAGTGCTCAAGTTCAGGCAATACCGGAGGTTGTCCGATAGATTCATTGGATTTCTTGCCAAGTTGGCGCAGACCATCAATACTAGGTTAGGTACTCGTATGATAAGGGGGCAAATTGGATGCCATGTCTCGTCAGTCTCTTCTGTGCGGCAGAGGAGCTATGTGCTCTTGTCATCCGTGCAAAGGGGGGTATCCAAACCCTTTCTTATACACGGTATATTTTCATTCGTTTCGTTACAAGACGTTTTCTGAAGAATCACCATGTCGAGAGCGCCACGTCTTCTTCTCCCTAAGACAGGGGAGTCGAGCAATGCGCCTCCACCGCCACCCCCTGATGAACCCAGCCGTGCTAAGAGAGACACCGTTACCCTCGCCTGTCAAAAGTGCCGGGCTCGGAAAGTGAAATGCGATGGCGAACGACCAATTTGTGCGGCCTGTCGGACTAGAAATTTGCAGTGTGAATATAGAGACAGCCCAGATGCTACTACGCGCGCCGACCTCCAACGGAGGTTTGTCGAGCTGGAGAAAAAATACCACGAATTACTCGAGCTGATCGAGATGCTGAAGAACCGGCCGGAAGCGGAAGCCCATGTCATCTTGCTTCGTCTGCGGCGCAGCACCGATATTCACTCGACTCTCGCCTTCATCAACCAGGGCGACTTGTTGGCTCATCCTCGACATATCGCTACCCCTGATCCTCGCAACGACGCTCTCTTGAGTTCGCACCACCCCAAGATTTATCCGGCTTCGTCAGCGAAAGCAGGGGACACAACGGAGCTTGGGGTTATACGGAAATCTATTCTGGAGATGAATCCGGACGACTACGAATTCCCCTTGAACCAAGAGATACGAAACGCTAGGTACGTCTCTTGAACTTCCTCGGAACTGTCGTATTGTTTACCCCATTGCAATAGGCGTCTGGATATCGCCCATCCCACCTGCGACGAAAGGACACTCCGCATCGATGCGAGGCTGTGGACACGAGTTACTACAAACAACAGTATAGTGGCCAACCTCATCTCTCTCTATCTCTCCTGGGATCATTGCACGATGAGGTTATTCGATGAGGATTACTTCCTCGACCAAATCGCGACGGGCCAGACGGAATACTGCTCCCCGCTCCTAGTGAACGCTTTGCTAGCAGCGGCGTCGGTACGTGAACCCGAACCTCCCTGAAGTTCTCGTTGGATCACTTACACCCAGAAATAGCTCAACTACTCGGCTATAGATAAAGAACAAAGCCAGGCGATGGGCCGCGAATTCTTCGGCGAAGCAAGCCGCTTGTGGGCCACAGGGGAAGATGAAGAGGCCCACATACTCAGGATTCCCGGTGCACTGTTGATGAGTGCCTGGTCTAGCTGGAATGGGAAAAGGGACATGGCCCGATTCTACCTCTCACAGGCGGTCAAGGTTGCTCAGGCCCTAGGGCTCTCCAACCCACTGGTTTGGGCCCCCCGTGGGATCGGTGCGGCCGGAAGAAGGCATAAGAAAGGTATCGCAACCGTTGCTTGGGGCCTGTTCAACTTTCATACGTAAAAATTTCCTGTTCTTCCGTTCACGCGGCCGTTGCCGTTTTACAGCCTGGTTGACAAACTCACCAGGATAAATAAATTTTTTGGACTCATCGACGTTGAAGCCATCGATTTGCCTGGCTTCCCCTTCCCATACGACGCGTTCGGCTATGACGAGGATCCTAATGTCTGGGACCCGTTCCCGCTGGTTCGGCCTAAACAAATACAGCACCTGGGGCTCTGGTTTCGAGTCCTATCAGAGCTACTACAGATAGCGCACGCTTTCATGGCCGAGCAAGATCCATCGAACCCACATATTACGTACGAAAAGGCGAAGATGATGCATGAAAAAATGTTAGCATGGGGAGACAGGCTGCCTCCGGAGCTCGAGCGCGGTCCGGAAAGTCTGCCCGCGGTCCTGGACCTACAGTACGCATGCCCCCGTCTCGTTTAGCAGTCGCGCTCAAGCGCTTTCGCACTAAAGCACGTTCTGATATTTATGATGGTCGTTCTTCGTCATAGCATGTTCTATCACGGTATCGTGGCCAAGGCGTTCCGTCCCTTCACGGGCGCCGACTTTTTGTATCAGGAACAAGCCAGCAGCGTGCTTGAGGCGTCCCTTACCCAGCTCAGGCGGATCCTGTACGTCCAGAGACATCGCTTCGACGGCCCGCCATTCAACGCCACGACGATAGGCTCCGTACACGTCCTTACGTTCTCCTTGCTCGAGGGGCTAGCGCGGTCGGACGAGGTGGACCGGGAGACGTCATTCGATATGGTGCTTGCAGCTGAGTCGATGAAGAAGTACGGCGAGGCATTCCCGGCTATAAAGAAGTCGCTCCACAGGTTGCTCGAAGGCGCAAGCCGCCGCCACGCAGAGCTGCCGCACGAGCTGAAGCTCATCCTAGAGGAGCTGAGCGCCAGGTTTTTCAGTAGTGACCTGCCCAACGACGATGAAGGCTATTTCCCGATAGATTTACAGGTTGGGATGACGGACCAGCATGGAAGGGGTATCGCGGAGCTGGTCAATGTCACGTATAGACTCAAAGTAGGACCTGGCGGCGAGGCCACAAGAGAGTGAGAGAATAACTGTTTTAGCTATAGATGGTACTAGCGGGCATTTGTTTTTATGCATCGCTAGGTTGGTAGGAGGTAGGTAGGATAGCAAAGTTATATGAGAAGTGGAATAAAAAAAAACATATAAAATGCAGTCTGCTGGTGGAACGATGACGAAGCTGGTGATGATAATAGCAACTGAGCCAACGGCGCCAATGGCGATATATTCAGGCTATGGCAGCAGCTTTATTTCCGTTATTTCAAAGAACTAGATAAAGCATGAGTACGAGTAGGTAGGTAGGTAAAGTATCTACCATATGAAATAAATACTCTCCACAGTTTTTTGGACCGGAAATAAAGACAACTAGGTAATCAATATGTACATACCTAACATAGGGGCCTAGGTAAGTTGCGCAAGGCTTGTTTGTCAATCCGAACCAATCACAACGCTATTTCGGAATAACACCGACACCAGTCATGGTCCAAGTAGGCTTGTCTTTGGAGACCGCGCCAAGGTAGGTACTTTGGACAATACATGTAAGGCAGGAGCCATAATATCTGCATGACTTCATTACCGTGTGGCACCCTCTGTATGAGACGATCACGGTGATGATCTCCAAATCGTGAGACGATCTCCAGGCGGACATGATCAGCTGCGCGTCCTACAGCAAAGACAGTACTAATTCTGAGACGGTCTGTCACTTTGGAGATCGTCTCCAGATGGAGACCGTCTCAGAAAAAATTATGAATTAAAAAAGAAATATTCTTATAGCCATATCTTATACTGTATGTATACAATATATATGACTTATTTATACTATTTATACTGTATTCTATTTTTATTGTTTTTTTTTTTTTTTTTTTTTTTTGCAAGGGTCAAGGTTCGAACTGCTGGTCTACGGTCTACACATATTACACTATATTACATACTAGGTACTTAACTACTATACTACGTAGGTTAATTTAATTATACATACGCGCGAAGGGTTAATTAATATTATACCTTATGTGTTTTTAAAAGTAATTGCAATTGCAATTGCAATTGCAATTGTAGGTGTAGGTGTAGGTGTAGGTATGGCTTGATTCGGCTGCGCGGGCTGGCCCTTGGTATGGCTAGATCCGGCCGCGCAAGCAGGGATTCTCCTTGGCTAGGTCGGCTGCGTAGGTGTAGGTCTGATTAAATCGGCTGCAAAGGTGTAGGTGTAGGTCTGGCTGCGTAGGTATAGGTCTGATTGAATTGGCTGCAAAGGTGGGCTGCAAAGGTCGGCTGCAAAGGTCGGCTGCAAAGGTGTAGGTTTGGCTGGATCGGCTGCAAAGGTGTTGGAATGGCTGCGCTGACTAGGTATGGGATGTAGGTATGGGCTATGTTATGTAGGTAGGTAGGTAGGTAGGTAGGTAGGTAAATAGGTCTGGGATAGGTCTGTAATGACTTTGGCTGCCGGAGACCACTTTGGCTGCGGAGACCATTTCTAGCCGGCTGAGACCGTTTTATCTAGCTTGAGATCGTTTTCATTTTTGGAGATTATACTTATTAAGAGACTATTTAATCAGAAAAGACAGTGTACTATAGAAAAACATCACTGTAATTGTCCTAGATTATAGAGACAGTCACGAAAATTTTAAGACGGTGCCAAAAGCTTAGATCATCACGGTGATCGTCTCTAATTAGGGGCACCACACGGTAATGTTCCTAGGTAGGTACTTGGAGGTACCACCCTTGACAGGGCTTCTACAAATGTTCCTCCATACTTTGGAAATGTAAGGAAAGGGAAGGGAGGAAAAGAGTGGGATGGAAAAGGTAATAAAAGAAATGAAATCCCGGTAACAAAAATATTTTATTCAAATAGGTATGTACCTTACCTGGTTGTTCATTCTAGAAGTGGTGTCCGGGTCGTGTAGACGACTGCAACTTCCGTATGGTCTCTCATTACCGACCGCTGCTGCCGGCCCCTGGTGGCCAGGCCAGTACCAGGTCGTCGTCTAACGGAGGGGGGAGCAACAAGGGAGGTAACGGAGGCCGAGGGAGCCCAGACCGAAACAAACGTCGCTATCCGGCCCAGCCTTCATGCGGCAACTGCCGCACAAGGAAGACACGTGTGAGTATTGCTCCCCGGTATCGTCGTCTTGCCGGCTAACCATGGGGGTACCTCGGTACCTCCCACATAGTGCGACAGGGAAAAGCCGGCATGTTCTACTTGTCTCAAACGAGGCGTCATGTGTGTTTATAAGGAGAAGACCGAGACCGACGCGGAGTCAACCGAGGTCCTCGAGGCCCTGCAGTCCATGTCTCACCGAGAGGCTCTCGAAACGCTCAGGGCACTGAGGTCGACTCGCGATACTGCCGCCGCTTTAAACGTCATCAGGAACAAACGAGAACCTGTCCATGACCACGTCGAACACAACCACGGCCTTGGGATAGGAGTAGCTGCGCAGTCCCCGTTGGAACAGGAACTTATCTCCTGCTATCCAAAGGCCTATGCCCCAATCCTCGGCGTTTCCGCGTCCCCCCCGGTGGAAAGTCATCTAGTCCGACCCGTTAATCGCACATGTACACGCATGCCTTCACCTTCTCCCCAGGCCGAGTACGTTCGCCCCTGTACAAGATATCTTGCTCCTCACGCCCGCCGACTCCTCCTATTCTGGGGGCCCGACTAACTGTATACAACAGTGGCGGTTCCGCGTCGACTTCCCAACCTCAAAGCCGGGCCCGTTCAGTCGATAGCAATTCCGCCTCATTGCCCGGTATCGACCTCGACTCTGCCGTTAACCGATTTAGAGCGAGGGATGGTGTTGCTATGCTGTCGCCCGTACAGCAACCATATTACGATGATCGCCTGCGTTATCTGAATATTATCATCTGGACCGACGTTCCAATCGCAAACGATTTTGCGGCGCGAGTATTGTCTTTATATCTCGCAACAGATCATCCACTGTTAGGCCTCTTCGACCCATACCTCTTCGTGACTGATCTCGTCAACGGGGGCCATGTATACTGTTCTCGTTTTCTTGTCCACGTACTGTTGTACTGGGGATGTGTAAGTCAAAAGTAGACGTGGCCGTGTTCCAGATACTGCTGACACGTACAAGCAAATGTATACTGCCATCGACAAAAGCGCACACAAGCTCGTAAACGTCTTTTGGGAAGAGACGAAACGGCTTTGGCTAGCCGAGAAAGTCTCGGGTGCACATCTGGACACGCTCCTAAACATGGCTGCAGCTCAACTTTTAAGCCTCGCATGCATGGGCCACGGAAGAGACGGCGATGTTCTGGATTATTTGAACGAGGGCGTTCAGATCGGTACGCGACTACGCTTGTTGGGGGTCGACGAAGCCACCGCTCGGGACAATGCCCGTTCGATACCAGATAGCATGCTGAGCACAAGCTCATATGCAGCATGGGGAGTTTTCAACTGGGCCGTGTTAGTATGCCTAATCCTTGATCCATATGGATGCCAACTTACACCTCGTAGTTTATGCTCGATTTTTCATCGGCAGCCCGGGTTAGAATATCCCAAGTTCCCGCCTGTGTTGCCCACGCCCGGTGAGCTGAGGATTCGAACGGATCCAGACATCTTTGGACAGGCTGCCAATCCGCCACTCCCGCCCTACGAGGGAGAAACATTCTCAGCGTTGTGTATGTTTTAGCAGATCGTTCATGGCATCTACCTCGATCGAGATACAACAGCGACCGATCCGCATTATCCACCACAGCTAACGAAACTGGAATTTGCCGAGTTCAAATACCGCGAGCTTCTCGTTTGGGCAGAGAACCTACCGGCTTCATTGGTCCGGGGTGAAGACAGCCCACATCACGTTGTGATTCTACAGTGAGTGCTTTGCTATGGCAGAGGTGCGAGGCTACTTATTTCCTCCGGTCCCTGGCGCGTTTTGCTGATATCTTTTAGTATGTGGTTCCATTGCGTGATCGTGGATATCTTCCTCCCTTTTATAGAGAGCCACGCCTTGACGCCCGACCGGTTGAAAACATTTACTTGCATGGGTCCCCCCAAGGCGGCATATAGCGCGTCGATCGAGCAATTGAAGAGTCTTATAGTCCTGTACCGGTCCAAATACGAGGCGTCCACGTACACGATCCTTTGGCACACCGCGCTCATAAACGTGGCCAACGCGGTGTTACAAGACACTGCAAATCCGGAGTCACGTGTTGTAAGATATTCTGGACGTCATATCCGCCCCTTCCTTTCCCTTTTCGGGAATAGAAGAATAGAGAGTTCGGCGTTTTTCCGAATACACCATGTATTGGACGTCGCTGATGTCTTGATATCGCAGTATTTCCTCATATGCATATATGGCTACGAGGCGCTGAACCGGCCATATCGTATGTCGGCCGTGGTCGGCCAGAGTCTGCTAACGATGGCGTTGCGTGAAGGCAACATATCGAGCCAAGAAGCAAGAGAGATCGTGGCGCAGTTGAGACGACGAGGACTAAGCCCTCAGCGGGCCGACGTGCGAGCTACGTTTGTCGTCGATTTGAAGCTGGCCATGACGGACACCGAGGCGGCGCGTGTGGAAAACCTGGCAGCGAGGTTTGAAGAAATGGCCTTCTTCCAAGAACTCATACATTTAGATGGCGACAGCGGCGCCATGGATTTGGCCTGAGCCACTGCCTGAAACGCTCTGCACACAAAATGTTGTCAGAGAAAAGTATTTCAAGCGAAAGAGCACGAGGGCGATGGAAAGGAGACTTCCTCTTCAGTCGGTTTCAATCATGTGCGCTTTACAGGGTAATGTGTTGAGTCGCTACTAGTTGTGCCGACTCTAGACAAAACACAAGATAAAGTTGATGCAACGAGCACCTATCAAGTAGAAACACACACCTATTCTGGTTTGACAGTCTGACGGTGTACACACCCCATGCTCAAGCTGGCTTTAGATTACCTGCCCTAAGCCGTTACGGTTAGGTAGTACTCTACCTGCACCGCAGATTTTCAACTCATAGATTTCACTATCTAACTCAGTAGTCTAGCCGCATCTGGCATAAGGCATATCTCCGCAACTACTATACCTTATTTAGTCAATAACGTTAAACCTACAGTCGATTTTTTGGTACGTACCTCTAACACCCTTTAACCTTTGCTAAGGGCCTTACCGGACTACCTACCCCCCCCCCCCCCTTACTTAACTGTTTTTTATATTATTACATTACTTGCGCTTCAATTTTTTTCGGACTAGCTTTATTTTATGGTCCTTATATAGCCCTACGCCGCTATGTGCTTTTTTAGTATTAGCTGCTATTTTGGCTGCCGAGATATAGTCAATTGCGATCTTGCAGTGTTGTTTTTGCTACATAACTGACTGTAGGTTTAACACAGGTCACATAGATCCACAGGATGCATTTTACTTTTGTATAGGGAATTGGTGCAAATTAGGTATGGTGGTTGTGGGAGAGCGTGTTATGCCGGATATGGCTAGACTACTGAGTTGGATAGTGAAATCTATGAGTTGAAAATCTGCGGTGCTCTACCTGGGTGACATACAATCTACAGAATAGGTAGGTACGAGTATATAGGTAGACAACCTCGAGGTTATACATGTACGTGTATAATCTACAGTACTTCCTAGGTACCTTATCATTACGAGTAAGGTTAGGACAGCCTGTGGGCTAGGTAATTGACACTTGGTGTAGGTACGTCATAATATGTGGGTATGAAGTTGCGACCTGAGAAAAATAAAAATAAAAGCACGCTAGTCAAATTTACATCACGGAATGGGAATGGAATCTTCTGCAGCATTTTATCCAATAGTAATATTCCTTGGCATGATCAGTTCTAGGTGGTGAAAACTTTCTGCTCACCGCTTCGGAATTCTGCCAGTTTTATTATCACACACCTCTCTGTCGTTGCACCAGGTTGCCAAGATCACAAGCACGGGCGCGAGTAGGGCAAGATGGGTCGCCGGCCCCATCCGCTCATTGAGCAGTTTTTCGACAGAGGCGCAAAGCTCAATGATAGCAGCAACAGATATCGGTACAAGTGCAAGGCCTGTGGAGAATGGAATGAGAAAGGTCGTTATGATAGCCTCATTAGGCATATCACAAAAGGATGTCCGGCAATGACCGAAGCAGAGCGCATTAATGTCTGCTTGGCCCATCATGGGATTAAAAATGGCCCGAACCAGCAGATTGGTGACGGACTTTTGCATTCCAGGCCTAATACAGGCCCTGGTCCTGGTTTAGGCGCTGGTGCTGGTGCTGGTGTTTTGAGGGAAGAGGGCATTCACCAGGGTCATGATTTTCATAGCTCACAGGGCCAGGCTCAGAATGGCATTTGGGCACCATTAGAAGCTCTGGCAGAGGTATCGCGCATAGAAGCCAGCAGCTCAAAGCACGATGACCACACGGCTCATGATCCTACCACCGAAGCCGTCCAAACTACCTTGGCTGCTGCTCTCCCTAATATCGCAGCCACGGGAACAGGATCAAACCCGTTCGAGATCCATGACCAGTACACCATAGAGAACCAATCTCTGAATTACAATGACCAGCCCCAGCAGGATAGAAGAGGTGTGCCATGTCTACTCTAGCCATCATTTTACTGCTGTGTGCATTACCGCTGACTCCTGATTTGTGAAGATACAACCCCACAGAGAAATCCCATCAACTTTGAACATCAGGGGCTCTCTACTGTAGAGCAGCGACTGGGGCAAGTGGGACAGTTCTTGCAATCGACATCATCCCCTTCGCAGACGGATTTGTCTGTAGCGGCCGCTGCGACGGCTCGACTCACCTCCCAGCTACTGGATCCGCATTTACATGTATTCAGCAATGCCCTCGCTGAGCAAATTGCGCAAGCCGCACCATCATCTGAAATGGTGATGGACTATACAGAGGATCACAGAGAGCCTGAAAGAGTGCATGAGACACCGGCCCCTGTCGATGCAGAAAATACGGTAAATTCAGTAGATACAACAACAACAACAACAACAACAACCACGCACACGGCAAACACGGACACGGTAAACACGGTAAACACGGTAAGCACCATGAACACTGTGAATACCGAGAATACCGTGAACACGCCTGAACCGTCCGCGCCTTGGGATGGGATGACAATGACATACATGTCGGAGGACCTACATGGTCCCGCAACAGTAGTCGACCACGGCCATCAATTAGGGTCATCCCTGAACAAGGGTGGTTATCGGATGGATACCACCATAGGTGCCAACGGTCCTCGCCACCGCCATAGCCGTGCGAGGTTTGACTCTAGCCGCCGAAGAGAGGTACAAGAGGTACGTCGGATCGGCGCATGCATTCGTTGCCGTATCCTGCGCAAGACCTGCTCAAAGGGCACGCCGTGCGATACTTGTAAGAAGGTGTTATCTCCAAGAGTGTGGAGGACGGGATGTGTGAGAACAAGACTGTCTGAATTCATCGACCTTTATTCTGCTGGCGTGCAGGTCGTCATGGTGCAGAAACGGATCAATGGGTATGCTAATTCATATCACTTGGAGAATACCGGTGTTATTGTTGAGGCCTCGCACTTCCCAGCAACTAGACAAAGTATTTCCTTCCAAGTCTTCCAAGGTCACCCGGCAGATGAGACTGAAATGAAGATGAACAAACCAAAGCCCGTCATCCTCATTGACAACGACAAGGAAGATATCCCGGGAAAGGTCGAAGCCTACATGCGTCGCATGCTGCCAGAATACATTGCCGACGAACCTTCTCCACACGTTCGTATCACGCTGCAGACTGCTGACCAGATCGCCCGAGAGACCAACGATGAACTGTTGAAGCGGTCCCTCGAGCTGTGGGGGATTGTAGAGATAATGGACCGCGAACGACAATGGACTATGTTAGTCAGATCCCCCCAACCCGAGGTCGAGGATCATTGGATCAAGGATGACACGGAAAGCGAGGCATATAGCAACATCTGCATGCAACTCACAGCCGCTGCCGAACGTAAGGCGTCCGTAGCGAGCAAGAACCTGTTGAATGGTATTCAGCGGAGCCTGCAGGATGGGAAGACCAGGCTTGGCTTCCCCATGTTTCTGACCGTCATGCTCTTTTTGAACTGCCTCGAGAAGACCACCTGGGCCTTCAAGGCTTGGGACGAGGAGAATCTCCGTCCCAAGTGGCCCTTGGAGAGACCGCCGGGTAGCTACACAAACCAAGGACACGGTCTTACAGAACTTTTGAGAATGCTTCTGGTCATCAGACATGTTCTTCCCAAGACGTACCAAAGCGAACCCGACATGGTCATTACTGCCGACGACGATACTCCTACCGTCAGGAAGTATTTCCAAGATTTGAATGTGACACGTAAGCTTCTTCTACCTAAACCCCCCTTATATCCCCCCTTAAACACTTACTAACTAGTAATGAAATAGCCCACTTTCTACATATGCGCTACAATCACAATAATTTCCAGCCTACAGATTCTCGGTCGCTTGAATTCCTCTTCTGCGCTCAACTGTTGCTGAACTCGCCAACCCTTGGCCAACCTATTCCCATGCCTCCCCAAGCAACATTCCAGGATGACCACCCTCAGGTTGCGGCTAGTCCACAACATATGGCGGAAGTCGCACAAGTTTCACCCCCTCAGCATGCTACATCCCCTCAGCATATAGACTCTACTCAACATGCACATGCTTCTCCTCAGCATACAGAACCTCCTCAGCACACAGAACCCTCTCAGCATACAGAACCTTTCCAGCATACCGAACCATCTCAGCATACAGAACCTCCTCAGGCCACAGAATCTCCCCAGCAAGCAGTAGCACCCCTTCACAGCAACGACAACGACCACCACCACGGCACACTTTCCCACCAACAAGCAAACGTCCCTCCTCGAGAACCAAGTCCACCCCACGAGGACACAGGCCCTTTCCAATCCGAAGCCGATGTCGAGCCTATCCTAACCACTACTGAAACTACCTCGGAGGCGAATTCGCAGGATCAACACGCCTAGTCATCGTCGTCTCTTCCTTACAATTCAGCCACACCAGTATTTTCAGAGTCGGAGTCAGAGTCAGGGTCAGATTCAGAAGAAGACAAACTGACCTCTGGATGGGGCCACTTGTTTTAAGATCCCCTTTCCTGTACAAGTATGATTGATATATATACGATGGACAAGGACACACACCCTACCCCCACACCTCCTGTCCTATCCTGTCCTATCCTGTCTAACAAACAAACAAACAAACAAACAAACAAACAAACAAACAAACAAACAAACAAACAAACAAACCCTAACGACGATCGATTCACATGATACACACTTTTGCGCAATAACACAACAACGGATATAGACAAAATGGCGGAAGGAGAGAGCAAAAGGAAAAGAAAAAAAAAAGACCAACCTGTCACGAACGACATAATGAATGAAATGAAAAGGCAAGGAAAGGGGTAGAGAAAAAGGAAATGGTCTCGCGACTATTATTTCTTGTCAACATGACCCCAGGTCTGCGATTGTAATAAGGAGTTGGATCGGATAACTGTCTGTCTGTCTGTCTGTCTGTCTTTCTGTCTTTCTTGTCTGTCTGATAGACCAAAATTCTTGTGCTACTTGACTATACTATAGACGGATCGGATCAGATCAGAGGGTTGGCCTGGCCTGGCCATCATCACAATGGATACGATACGTAGGTAGGTAATGAATGAGAACCGAACTTTCATGATAAAAAGATAATACATACATACTACCTAATAATAATAACAAAAACTTGAAAGATAAAGAGTGTTATATATACAGACATATACTTGCTGCAAGCTGTTCATTCATTTTTGAAGGAATGTTTGACCCTCCCATGTATCTATCGTTGCTCTTAACCTAGGTAGATCTTGTGCTGTCGACTAGGAGGTAAGTAAGTAAACAGCTTAAGCATCAACGCCGGCAATACCACCATCACATCACATCACATGCACAAGTTCAATATTTTGTTTCTGTTTTGTTTTGTTTTGTTTCATTTCATACATGTCGCTTGGTGTTCCTGTTGTACAGTCTACCCGCCTAGCCTAGCCTAATCTAGCCTGAATCGTAGCTGCAGCCCCCTTCCCCCCTTTCTTTTACCCCCTTTCCTTGCCCTTCCTTCTAAACAAAAACGGGAGGACGGAGAGAGGGTTTAATGAAATTATAGATTTTCTTTCCGGTACTGCTGATGACAGGCAGTGGGGTATGAGGCGGAGGATAAAAAGGAAAAGAGGATGTAGGTTGGTTTCATAATTTTAGTATCTACAGTCGGGAGATGATGGCCTCGGCGTACTCGTGAGTCTTGGCCTTGCCGCCCAGATCGCCGGTCAGAGCCTTGCCCTCGGCTAGGGTATCGAAAGTGGCACGCTCGATGCGGTCGGCGTACTCGGTGAGACCCATATGTCGCAGCATCATCATGGAGCTGAGAAGAAGGGCGGTGGGGTTGGCAAGACCCTTGCCGGCAATATCGGGGGCGGAACCGTGGACGGCCTCGAAGATGGAGCACTCGTCACCGATGTTGCCCGAGGGGGTCAGACCCAGACCACCGATCAGACCGGCGCACATATCGGAAAGAATGTCACCGTACAGGTTGGGCATGACCAGGACCTTGTCGTTGTAGGGGATGGGGTCGGTGACCATCTTCAGGCAGGTGTTGTCGAGGAGCTCGGCATCGAACTCGATATCGGGGAAATCCTTGGCCACGTCACGGGCGACGTTCAAGAAGAGACCATCCGACATCTTCATGATGGTGGCCTTGTGCACGACGCGAACCTTCTTGCGGCCAATCTCCTGGGCGTGCTGGAAGGCGAATCGCAGG
Source organism: Poronia punctata (assembly GCA_022579005.1). Classification (NCBI taxonomy): domain Eukaryota; kingdom Fungi; phylum Ascomycota; class Sordariomycetes; order Xylariales; family Xylariaceae; genus Poronia; species Poronia punctata. The sequence goes on along the minus strand of MU401524.1, from coordinate 112,460 downwards.
ACACGCTCGCTAGCCTCGCGGGTGATGAGCTTGATGCTCTGGACAACGCCGTCGACAACGACGTGTTCAATGCCGGAGTACTCGCCCTCGGTGTTCTCTCGGATCAGGACGGTGTCGACGTTGTCGTAGGGGGTCTTGTAGCCGGCAACAGAGCGGCAAGGGCGCAGGTTGGCGAAGAGGTTGAATGTGCGTCGGAGGGTCAGGTTGAGGGATACATGGCCCTTACCAACGGGCGTCTGTTCGCGGTTAGCGCTTTTGTCCCACGGCCAAGAGTCGTCGTCGTCTTCTATGACGTACAGCCAAAGGTCCCTTTAGAGCAACCTTGTTCCTCTCGATGCTCTCAATGGTGGCGTCGGGAATGGCAGTCTTTCCATTCTTGAGGATAGGAGTGACATCAACAGGCTCCCAGGCAATTGGTGTCTAGACGCGGCGTGTTAGTTGGCGTCTATACAAAATAACCCACGGAAGTACTGGAAGGACAAACCTTGGCGGCCTCGAAGATGTCCTTTACAGCTTGCGAGATCTCGGGACCAATGCCGTCACCCTCGATTATGCTGACCGTGTAGCGGCCCTGTAAATTGTGATGGGCGTGTTAGTACATCTGGCTTGTTGCCTGGATAGTTTCCAGGTGGCTGGTTGTCAGGTGTGATCGTAGAGATTTTGAAGCCTGAGTTATTTTCGGCATGGCTTCGCGATAAGATGTTTGGTGGGCGCCAGAGAGGATATGGTTGAACAAACATACATCCGAGTTCTTCTTGCCGTGAAACTTGGCAACCTTGTCCGAGTAGAACCTCCGGTTCTGAAAGCATTGGTTAGCGACCAACCGACCAGCAACATTTTCCAACAAAAAAAAAAGTCGTGACGAAGACTTGGCAAAACGTAGTAGCGCACCTGGAAGTAGAAAGTAGTCGTAGCCCGGGGAGCGGCGGTAAAACATTGGCGCCGCACAGGGGCAGCGACGGCGCGGAGGCTCAGCATTGTGTTGAAACTTTGGACGCGGCTGGAAGAATGGTTTTATGAAGGTAATTAGGGTGAAGGAAAAGCTCGCGCAAGAGAAAGAAGCAAATGTTGCGCTGCGTGGGGAATTTTACAAGACCAGTTTTCCTGCCCTCGGGTGGTGTCGGGCAACAGTTACAATGGAGCTAGGTTATGGTAGCTGACTTGCCAGCAACGGACTAACGGCACAAGACTCTGTTGTAGCTACGACTCCATTCCTACCCTTGTTAAGGCAGGTACTTTAGGTAAGTACTCGTGTAGCTAAATTAGGTCATCCCGGTTTAACCTTACATGTACCTACCTTATGTAGTTTTTCTGGAAGGCGGGTCCTACCTACGGTCCGCACCAGCCTCCCGCAGCTGACATGAAGTGATGGAACTGAAATCCCGGCATGCAACAACACCAGCTTTTGTTATCTTAGTGCAGATTTTGTATCAAGAAACTTTAACAGCACTCTCTTTACCCAATTACATGTGACGATTCTATCCACATGGCAAAGAAGGTTGGTCCGGGATGCTGTCATTGCGTCAAAACCCCCACCACAACATACATGTAAAGGTATGAAGTAAATGTACGTAAGGTTATGAAGTGTGTACATGTGATACCTACCAATTGTTGTGGGAAATAAATAGTGAAGCACCAGATTGTAAATCGTGCGATGTATTTGTAGGTTAGGTACTATTTTTAGTCTAGGTTAAATCAGTAGATTTACACGTACTTTCAAAGCTTTAGCCTCACAACTACTACTATTGCGTTGCTTGGATATCATCAAATACCTACCTAACCTACTCGTGTAAGACAAAAAGACCAAAACATGGCAGACCTCAACCTCCAGGAAATCCACGATAAGCTCATCTCGGTGGCTCACGAAGCCGGCCGGATGATGTTGGCGGCAAACCCCGCCGGTATCGATACAGGAACGAAGCTCAATTGTAAGTTCTTTTCTTTCTTTCTTTCCTTAGACATGAACAACAACAGTCACGAGTAAGGAGGGAGGTTCATATGACCCTTGATCACAACATCCCATCTCCTAATATGTAAAAACAGCTGCCGACATCGTGACGGAGACGGACAAAGCGGTCGAGGCCCTCGTATCCTCGCGTCTGACAGCCGCATACCCCACCTTTGACTTTGTCGGCGAGGAGACGTACAAACCAGGAGTTCAGGTAACGGAGAAACCCACCTTCATCGTCGACCCCATCGACGGCACGACCAACTTCGTGCACGGGTTCCCGCACGCGTGCATCTCCCTAGGCTTCGCCGTCGACCGCGTCCCCGCCGTGGGCGTCGTGTACAACCCCTGGCTAGACACCCTGTACACGGCCATCCGCGGACAGGGGGCCTTTATGACGGTCGGGGCGAACTGGGGTGTCCAAGGCCAAGGCCGGAAGAGCAAGCTGCCGGTAGCGAAAAGCCCACAGCCGCTCGGGGGCTTGGACACGAGCCTCGTCGCCATCGAGTGGGGTAGTCAGCGGGACGGGGTCAATTACGACGTCAAGACCGAAGTGTTCCGCAAGCTGTGCGCGTCCAAGGAATCGGGCGGATCCATGGTGCATTCGCTGCGTAGCCTCGGTAGTGCCGCGCTCAATCTCTGCGCCGTCGCCGCCGGCCAGCTCGATCTGTATTGGGAGGGCGGCTGCTGGGCCTGGGATGTCTGCGCCGGCTGGTGCATCCTTTCCGAGGCGGGCGGCATCATGGCTAGTGGGAATCCGGGCATCTGGGACCCCGCTATCGATTCGCGCAAGTACCTTGCCGTTCGCGGCGCGCCGAGCGGACAGAAGGAGATTGTGGAGGAATTCTGGCGTGTCGTAGGAGATGGTAGGATGGAGTATGAGAGCTAAGGGATAATTTGGATATACGGACAGATACGTAATGGCATAAAATGGATAGATAGACGAACGCAGGCAATATGGCTGAGACATCGACTACACCAAAATGTTGGATTGCTCCGGATTGGGCCAAGGATGAGGCTATAGATTGCCTAACCTACTTAGAATTCCTCGGCCTGTATCGGTACTCTGCCCTGGAAAGACTGGAATGTAACGGGGCGATAGACGCTGTCGAATGAAGCAAGTGACAGTTGACGTTTCGATTCTTTCCCTTTACCTTTGTTCATATACTTATTTCGCCAAGGTTCTCCTTTTCTTTGGAGGGAGAGCTGCTCATCATGATACGTACAATCTTTAATGATGGCAACATGGGCCGTTGGAGAGAAGTTTCACCGCGTTGCGGTCCAACCTGGTTCAACGCCCAAGAATTGGGACAGAAGAGAGCTAGTAAGATGTCAGGCAATAGGTAAAGTATAGTCAGCCATAAATATGTCAAAGTTCTGCGGTACAGGACATTGAATAAATACTGACAAGGCACACAATGGGCTTCACAGGAACAGGAATCAAGTCGGAAGCCAGTCTTGAGGGGCAGGTTCATCCAGCTCTAGGGAACTGGGATGCAACAAGGGCGGATCTTTGGGCGGAACTCCAACAACCTTTATTGCTAGCAAGCAGAATTCTCGAAACGGTCGGGTTGCCCTGGGTATCGGATTTTCTGATAGACAACATATTCGACACCAACTACCCCGGCAGCGTAGCAGCAACATCCACATCTTCTCCCCCCTATTCAATAGTACGACACCATAAAGCTTCGTGGGCAGATGCTGAACGACGGGCCAGATGGAATGATTCTGCGCAAGATAGGCTGCGAGACGAGTTCCCAAAATCGATACAGTGGCAGATAGACGATGAAATCTTCCAGAAGAGGGGTTGGAATGGCTATACTTGTCGTCATCCCAGAGGAGCCTTCTCTCTCGAAGACCTAGACAATTACCACACGATCAGGAGATTCGACAAGATTTCTCCTCACGAGAAGTCGAGGAACTTGACGGCTCTTGTCATGGCCGAGTATCCAACTCGCTTAGCAGAGTTGCGTCGCCAGGGGAAAGCGCAGAGCGAGGAATATCTTCTCACTGCATTCATGACGACAGTAACGATATTACACGAGTAAGCAAGCGCACAGACACTACCTTTGTCACTGGTCCCCTTTCTCATCATAAGCAGGTCCTGCTGACAATGGATTAAGACTGGGCCACGCGATCTACTGGAGGGACCGCCGGGCCCTAAGCCGCCATCTCCGGGAGCCCTTCTACGGAGCCGATCTAGAGATGGAGCTCGGCGATAGCTTCGTCGCCTCCATCTTCGGCGGCTGGACCCCAGTGTCTATCCGTGAGCTCGACCGACTGAAGAGGGATTTCAGCTTCGCGGACGGTATTGCGTGGCGACAGGCGCTTAGCTGGGATCACCATCGTATCAGACCCAAGTATCGCGCACACTACTCCATCCGCGTAGACTAGTAAGGAATCAATGTTTATCTCCTATAAGAATCCTTCATGCTCTTCCTCTTGTCACCCAACTTAGCTAACGCAAGCCTTTGCTCTTACTTAGTATCGCTCGTCTATTTCGACAAGAACACTGGTCTACGATTACCAATATGGACGAAGCGACAGCGTTGATCCGTCCACAGCTATCCAGCATCGCGCTACAAACCGTGGGCTTACACAAGACTCTGGAGCATGCCACGGCGGCCATTGCTGACTTTCACTGTGACGGCCGAGGACGAGATGATGGGTGGGTCTGGAACCGTCGGCCAGGGGCGTGGTTCCGTCTTCCCCAATTCGACGACGATGTCTTCCCCGAGTTCGAGCTCCCTACGCCACCGACAGACGCCATGCGCGAGCCGATGCCCCGGGAACACGTATCTGGTAGGGACGTTGCATCGAAAAGACCGTTTTCGGGGACAATGGCTACACCACGCACCATTATACGGGTGACAAGTGATGAACCCGAAACGGCAGGGGACGACAAGACGTCTTCATTAGCTCGGCCGATAAGTACGACTGTTTTGATCCGGAAAGCAATGTCGAGTCTAGCAGTACCAAGGAGAATTGAAGACAGCCCTCGAATCGTGAACGTGAGCCGAGCACATGCCATATCTGTGAGTAGGACCGGGTTGGGCGGTATGTACCCCCCACGAGTACGGCAGACAGCATCGCCACTAGAAGACACAGGGTACACAAGGGAGAAGAAGCAACAGGCCCATCGGGAATACGCAAAGAATTCCACAAAACGACAAGTACAGCGGTTCATCTCCTGTGATGGAGACGAGAACGAGAACGGGAACGGGAACGAGGACTACGGCATTTCCTCTATATGTCTTGGCGGGAACGGGAGGGACAGCCAGGAACACAGCAGCGAGCCCTCGGTAGAGGAGCTGAAGAAGCGTCTTTCGCGACTCATCGGCGTATCTTTGGCTGAACTAGAAAAGCTATTCGAGAAGTCTTGATGCGGCTCTCCGCAATCTCCACCCCCGACCTTGCTGCAGGAAGGGGTGTCGTCTGTTGTTGTTGTTGTGGCTATTCCGCGCATACAATTACATTTGCAACATGCCAGTGAATCAATAATATTTAATAATATGTATAGTAAACAATTAAATATAAAACCAACAACAACGATGATCATAATACCTGACTGACAAACAAGAACAATAGCAGTTTGAGCAACCCCTCTATGCGAGTAAGTCGGCGATTAATCAAAAGAGGAGAGGGGTTTCTGACACGTGAAACACGTCAATCTAAAGAGACAGAATTCCGTGTTGTCTGATTGGGTTCCTGGGGTGATACGACTGTGATGGGCGGTTCTCGGGCATACCTGCTCTTTTTGCAGTTGGCAGCAAAATGCGTACAAAGATGAAAGAAACGAGGGCTAGTAGTCTAGACTAGAATACCTAGACAGCGTCCGAATCTTTCCTACATAAGTCGTGCGACAGACAGCCACTGAAGCTGGAAGATGAGTTGCTCCGATTCGAGAGCCACAAATGATACTTATAAAAGGTGGCGGGTTATTTATTATTATTTTGTTTCTCCCGAGTTGCTTTTTGCTATTTCTTTTCTTTCTTTAATTGCCGAGACGCCCGCCACCACTCAGCCTTTACCAAGTAGGTACGAGTAGGTACTTTTATCGTGGATGCTGGGATGGCTGAGATTCGGCTAGTTTTTCGAGAGGCTAGTAAACTCGAGCAAATACCGTAGTCTCGTTTGATTCGTCAGAATCTCAACGTGCGTAGGGGTAGGTAGGGCTTTTCACCACGATGCCGGGTATACCGGACCACTCGGTCCAAGTATCCTATTCTAACCGGTCCGCATTAAGGATGCCTCCCATTTGTTTTATTTTTCAGGATTGCAAAAGGATAGGTACTTAAATAGTACTTGGTGATAAAGGCGCAAGACACAGTGTCTCTGGAGTATTGGCCAAGGTACCGAGCTCTCGACTGAGTTAGAAGGTTAATTTAGTCTACGTGTAATAATAAGTGGCGCCCGGAATGTCCACTCCATAAGGCAGAATGATTGATGATATGGGTCCGGTAGTGTATTTTTACACTATCGTTAGTTATGTTTCGATGACTTTTGGAATCTGGTCTTGTATTAGGTACCATAAATCTAATCATGCGTGTATGTACGAGTACTCGTATAGGTATAGCAAACATCTATTCGTGCCAAAAATAACTACAGCAAGTACAAAATAATTTATGAGCAAACTTGCTTGCAGGAGCTGGGATGATATAGGTAATTTGCGCTCAGTCTTACATGCGTCTCTTAAATGTGCATTGATGTCTACATGTACTTAGAAACGCAAAGTAATTTTTTGGAAGTCCTACCGGCTTCTTTTTCTGCTACCTACTTGTACTAACGGCCAACTTGTTCTAGTGTCTGCGTGTACGTACTACTTGTAATTACTAGGGGGCACAGAGGGGACCACGAAGGGTGGGCCCCCTAGTAAAGGTTCATTGTCAAGCATGGCACATACGTGTAAAACCAATGTCTGCTTTTTCTGAGGTTTCTCCTCCCTTTTCATCTCCCTTGTTATTTGCAAGGGGTCCTAGTCTAGGACACAAACTAGTCTATTCTAGGTAGTCTGGATAGTATCCAGTACAGGAACTACTGCAGGAACCGGACGCGCCATCAGCCTGATGAGGGTGGAGAGCTGTGGCTAGCCTACCTCGCGCGGTTTTGCTATACCACTTGTACTCGGGCCTGTACTCGTGTGTACCTATCTCTTATATACAAGTACGCGCAGAATAGTGAAATGCTTCAGGTAGTTTGTTACCTTGAAACAACCCCAGACCGAGTCTTGTTACTATTTTGCTTCTTTAGTATCACTTTTAAGCTGACTTGTACTACCTACCTAGGTTAGAGTATAAATCGGCCAATACAACGAAATAAACGCAGGCGATCTATCTAAACCTACGAGTAGATGTAAGAGCTGAAGTGGCGCTGGGTACGACAGATGCCTAGGTACTAATTAATACTCAACCTACTTGCATTTCTGGGATGACGAAATCTGTGCGTACTTAAGGATGGATGTGCATGCCCGTCATTACAGCACGGGCTGCAGATATGAAATGACACCAAAGTACGCCGTGCTCTGCGTGGTTTGCTAGGTTAGGTTAAATACCTACATGTACCTACAGTATCCACGTTTTTACATGTACTCATAGAGTACCTACCTATAATACATTACCTAGCAGGCAATCGAAATTGTGTTCTGTGGCTTGGCAGAATTCTAAAACTTTTCTAGGTTTTCTTTTCTCCCATTATTTTGGCGTTCACTTGACACCACTAATTTTTTGGTAACTACTCCGCGTACAGTAATAGGTATGAGAAAATATACATTCTCGGATATCGGTAGTAAGAAGATCATAGAGAGTAACAATTCGAGTTTGGTCGTGGTGCTTTTTGGTTTGTTGGCTGGTTCGCTAGATATGCCGGAGGGTGGTATGACAGGTTACGCGTGAACGCGTTTCCCTTCTGTAGCGTTGCACCAACGCATAACATCGCAAACCCTGGCTGGCGTACTGGCCCTGGGCGGCAACAATATCGCAATCCACATCCAAGAAATTGCCAAGTAAGCTGGCATAACTTACTATGTACATTAGGTATTATGGAGCTTATTACCTAATGTATGGCATGTGGTGTTTTTTCTTTCTTTTTTGCTTCCAAGTACGTGGGTGGGGTGTTAATGCTGCGAGGGAAGACTTGCTTTTAATTAGCTGACAATTCCTATGTTGCAGTCACTGCTCCTCGGCAAGTCTTTAGACGAAGCGCCCGAGGTATGTTTCCTTGGTGAGTATCTACCGAGTGAACGGAGTCGTCATCATATAGACTATAGTACAAGCGACGTCACCTGCCTCTACATACTATGTAGTAAAGGTCTTTTTCGAAAAACATACCCACTCAGTACACGATCATGATAGTAGGTAAGCTACGAGTATGCTAAGTACCCCTTTCGTTTCCGGCTCTTTGGTTCACCACTATCGTACTTTGCACGGGGAACCTTGGAAGCACATGGACCGGGAGGATCGATGAGTAGCCCTAGGGATTGCCGATGATAGAAACGATACAAGGGTGGTTTAATGAGCCAAATGTACAGGTAGAGCTACCTTCTGTGGCACATACATACCCCCCGGATCCCGCCGCATTAGATAGGTACCCAGCCGCGAACTTTTGCGGCCGACAAACTACTCGTACAAAATGTCCCTAGCCTTGGGGCTGAGTTACTCAATATTGACTCGGCCTAGGTAGGCTAGGGACTTAGCGACAAACAATAGTATCTAGAGAATGATTTAACAAATGTTCAAGGTCTAATACATGCTGACGCAGATGGAGAGACTTCATATGATAACTAGCTGCCCGGCATGTCTTGACATCATGTACCTACACGCAAAAGAGCCAGAGGAGAAGCCTGAGGTTAGCGCAATATTAAGTCTGTGGGCGTTGTGTTTTTATTAGAAACGACTCAACCGGCCACTCCTGTAGCGCTGGGTGATCGGCTGTCGAGTCCGACAGTTTGTCTCAAATTTCCAATTTCTGGGCCTGAGCGCGTAGTCGTTCCTGGGTACCAAGAAACAGCATCAATTCGTTCTGGCTCTAGTCTAAGCCACATGTATTACCTACGAGTACAAGATGCATGTACCTGAGTACAGGGATCAGACACTAGATCCCACAAAACGGCCCCACCAATACCCCAATATGTGATTAGTAGTACAATAAGCATTGTGTGGTAAGACAGGCTAGAAGCTGGGATAGCAAATGAGAGGCTGTCGCTCAAGCTAGCTCCGGGTACTACCAGGAATGTACACATGTATAGACAAGTACTGTAGGTTCGTGCGGTTCGTGCTTATGTCCAGGTTATTATTCCAATAGTTGCCCAGACTCCAGCTTCCAAGGTTCCCGGCACGGCATTGCTCATCATCCCAGACTGAAGAAAAATGTGTTTCCTCTCACATCCACCTCTTTTTCCCACGTTCAAATAAACTTGACCAACAATAGTACTCGGTCACCTATGCCTTTTGACGATCTTGGCCTTGCTATCTTTTGCCTATCGGGGACGATGTTGCGAGGTTGACAGTCAGCATTCATATTGTCATTGTTAATCCAAGGCGACTCGTACTTTATATTATATCACTTGCGCTATCCAAGGGTTGCCATAAGCATAGTGCGGCTAGTCGTCTTTGTGTGGGTTGAGTTGCATCGCCGGACAACTAGGAGCCTTGAATCCCTACTCGGAAATCGAAGTTTACGGTATCGGTTAAAGACGACTCCTCATAACCTTGAGGAGGGTTTGAAGGCTAGCGATTCACTACGGAGATCCCGATTTGAAAACGACGGCTGTTCCGGATATTTCGTCACCACCTTCAAACGTTCTCGGAGCCTAGCACACGACCTTTATTAGCTACGAAGACATCATTCGCCTTTCCCATATGGTGTGCTTGACTTTTCGGAGGCCCGCGCTCAACTTTAACGTCCGTTGGCTTTAGAGTGCCTGAATTCGAATTTCGAGGAAAGGAAACGATTTATGGTCATTACACTTTTGGGAACTGGTCCTCGGGCGATAAAAACGGGCAATATGCAGCTCCAAGCATCCCCTATCACATTAGACTTGTCGCAAGAGCGGCCGACAAAGTCACGGCGGGCACGCCCACCCAACATCAGCATCACCCAGCACGAAAGCAGCACGTCACTTCGGTCCGAAAGGGCAACGAAAAGGGAGTCCAAGAGTGCGCTCAGGAACTTATTTGGCAGGACTAAAGCGGGAAAGACAGGAGCCGACAATGGGGAGTCTTCACGGGTTACTTCCCGTCCTGCAGGCATCCGGGCATCCTTGGCAGACCTCGGCAATTGGCCGTCCAGGTTACACTCGTCCCGCTCAGAGATAGCCCTCAACAGCAGTGTGCCGGGCGACTCACGGCCATCTGCTCTAGATAGCCGTGTCGTCCGGTCTCCCACGGATAGGTCCCACCCGGTCGCACCCGCAACCGGCCGAGTAATTTCTGCACCCTGGGACCCACCACCACTTTTCCGCGTCTACCCGCAAGCAGTGAAGCATGCGACCTTGCCCGCCTGCAATGTTTCCGCGGAAACTCTTGCACGGCTTAGCGACGCAAAACGCAATAGATCCTCTCAGGGTGCGACGGGGTCCGAGTTAAAGAACGATGCGGCAAGGAGATTTCAAAGAATCTCGGCATTTAGGAATGTCTGGGAGTGTACGAGCAAAATATTCGTTCTAGTCACATCTGGCCACCTACTTCAATATGCCGCCGAAGGGAGCTTTGACCGGGTGCCGGAAAAAGTCTTGCAGCTAACAAGAACTTCGGCTGCCTACGCCAGTGACCTGATTCCGGGTCGACACTGGGTTTTACATGTAGCTTCAACTATAGACTCGGACGGGAATGCGTCGGTGGACCCCAAACCTGTCCGGTCGAAGCGATCAACGAGGGAGAAGAGACAAGTCCCGAACATGTTACTCATTTTTGAAACCCCGGACAGTATGGATGACTGGCTAGCTGTCCTCCGAAAAGAGATCGAGGCTCTTGGTGGGAAGAAAAAGCTGTCGGAGACTGAAAGCTCGGAACCTGGTGACCCGGCCGTGGCGCTTCAAGCGCATGCCAGCCAAGAGGGTCACGATACCATTATTGAGGAAGACCCTGACCGGTTATCGGACATCGTCACCCGTGACTTTTCATATACGCAAGCAAACGCCTTGAACGATCCGAATGACAGCATTGCCTCGGCACGGCCCTTCTCTGCCTACACCATTGATGACGGGTCAACAACAGCTAGTGTTGTGTCGATAGACGGCCAACGGCTGGATAACTTGCGGGACAGCAGCAGCAGCAGTCATAGGTTCTCATACATGTCCTCGGGCCAGAGAACTATGGTTACCTCGGCATGTTCCTCCCCGACTTCGTCTCCTACCAGGATGAGTTTCTGCAGCCAAGGAGAAGATTCACATACCCTTTCTAGCGTGCCTGAAGTGCGTCTACGACCCAATGCCGCAGCGATTGCAAACCGACGGCAATCTATGCAAGCTTTATTCACCCCCTTCGAGACGCCCATCGAGCATCGGCCCCAGCCGTCTGGCGGTTACGTCTCGGCTTTGAACAAGGATGGCGACGAGTCCTCCGGATCAAATGTTACCAACTTGAAGCGTCTTTCGTTGAACACGTCTTCAACGGGTGGTTTAGCTTACCTCCACCAGTCTCTTGAAAATGAGAGAGGCGCCAGGGCTGGGCGAAAAGCACGGCCCACGGCGCTCATGACATCAAGGCCTCTTTCGATCGTGATTGATCAGCCGTCACCACTATCTCCCTGCCCACCGAGCCCGTCGTCTAGGTCTGGTGAGCCTAGCTTAAGCCTTTCCCTCGATTCGAGTATGAGGACGGGGCGTGATGTCTCGCCTGATAAAGGCGCTTCGCGTCGCGCTCCATCGCCTAGACCTTGTTCGGAGACAATACCTACGTGGCCAGACCCGCACCAAGCCACTGAAGAGGAACCTGGGAAGCGAGTAGTCGAGTTTGGAATAGATGTTGAGCCGGATGTAGGCGACAGCAGCAGGATAAACGATATTATCCGTCGCCCAGCTACGTCGTTGGACTCATATGTCGATCGACGGAGACTATCAGGAGCGTCGGCTAGTGAAAGTATCCATCACAGGAGATTAACTTTCCTACACGAAAGCCCTCCGATGCATAATCGACCAAGAACTTCAGATAACGATAATCGGTCGATACCGTCGCCCCGCTCCTCCGTCCAGCAGCCTTCGCCTCGGTTGCTCGCGATAGACTCCCAATCAAAGTTCATGACGCCTAGACGGAGTCCAACTCAGGTAGTTGAAGGGCCCCCGCCTGCACCGCCACCAAGCTACGCACTTCCCCCTATTCCATCATCCCGTCGCAACACAAAAGCTTGACAGGGCTATTTCTGTCGTGGCATCTATCCTCGACCTCTTATGACGATGACGACCTCGATTGTATATTTAACATAATTACGCATCTAATGATCTTTTACGACCACCCTACTTGGGGGATAACTGATACGTGGAGTTTGGAGTTCTCCACAGAGTAAAACCCATGACGACGAGAAACAAACCTGGTCTCCTAGGGCTGGCGAATAGAGAAAGATCATGTACACCATCAGGGTTTAACAGGAAAACGGAAGTACCCAAGTTTCATATTGGATGATCTGGTAGCGATATTTTAGACTCGATGAAAGAGAAGTTGGATCTAATCATGCTTTTCGGGCCGGTTTCTAGGTTATTATTGTCATGGATATTCCTACATAATCTCGGCTGCTATCCCTTGACTAGAACAAATGCAATTATACATGTATCCCTCTTGGGAAAATTCAAGGAACGATGTGAGGGATGGATCTGGCAAGCTGTTGCATGATGACTTTTGTAGAATAATCCGACTACTCTACAATACCGAGCGAATCCCACCCTTGTAATGAATAGTGCGCGATAGATTCCATGAACAATACGCTATCTACGGGTCAAACGTGTTTTATGTAAGATATAGGAGTATCAATTTCGTATGTCACCGCGCGTCAAAATAGAAGCCATTCATAAGATCGCAATCACATATACGAGTATACTAGATGATCATTAGAGCTTAGGTATGTCCAAGGCGGCTCTGCTGTTCTTGAATAGGGCTCGCACAACTAGGTAGGATCTGACAAAAACATAGGATTGCTGCATACATCTCCTAGATTAACTAGGTACCCACTACCTACCTACAAGAGTGCAGCAAAACATTAAAGAATCGGGAGCAAGCGATTCTATATATTCATTAAATCTCTCTTGCTTGAAACTATTGTTTCTGAATATTCATAAATTCGAATATCAAAACAGATCCTACTAGATCACAGCATCTTATGTCTTAATCAACTCGACGTTTGATAATCCTGCATGGGAAAGTACCTACATACGTAACGCCTATACAATAGATGCGCGTAACCATAATTAGACGCCTCGGACTTAAGTAATAAACAGAGATAGCGGGGGCGAACCTCGTTTGCCCCACACAGCGTTGCGTTTGCTCAGAATTATTTCCAAACCGCAAAAATCGACCTCTGCACTATCCGACGACGGCAGAACCCCATCTTAATATATCGCGATATACGAACCCCCCGAACCTCGAGGCATCCGCGATTTTTCAAGGAACATAAAGAAATAACCAAAAGAGGCGAAAATGGCATCTGCAGCAAAGAATAGGTAGGTTGATTCCATGTGGGCGCAGGACTCTTGATTGGCCCAGACATGCTGACCCCAAATTGCTGCGTCCACAGAGATTGGGCCGACGACGACGAGGCCGACGAGGTCTCCACGGAACTCCCACCCCCCCAGACGATCCAGAACAAAGACGGCACCAAGACAAGTATCACATATCGCCTGAATGAGAATGGGCAAAAGGTGAAGACGACTCGCCGGATCCGATTAGTGACACACCGCGAGGTTGTCAACCCCCGCGTTGCCGAGCGCAAGACCTGGGCCAAGTTTGGCCTTTCGGAGAAGGATGGCGCGGGTCCCCAGCCGGACACGACCTCGGTGGGCGAGAACATCATCTTCCGTCTCAGCACCAACTGGCGAAAAGACACCAAGGAGGAGGCCAAGGACCCCAACGCCAACAGCTTGAAGGAACAACTCAAGGACAAGACGGTCAAGTGCCGTATTTGCAATGGCGAACATTTCACAGCCCGTTGCCCGTACAAAGATACGATGGCCCCCGTCGGCGCCGATGTCGCTGCCGACACGGCCGCCGGCATGGACGACCTTGCCGGCGCTGCGGCTGGTGGTGCCGCGGGTAAGAAGGGCAGCTACGTACCTCCTGCTCTCAGAGGAGATCGTGCTGGTGCTGGCGAGAGGATGAGCGGCGGCAAGTACGGAGAGCGGGACGATCTCGCCACACTACGTGTCACCAACGTAAGTTTTTCTGTCCATTCATCACAAACCCCCCCTTTTTTTCCCTCATGAACGGATGGGTTTTCCATGGCTGGCTTCTACGTTTCTCGTCACTAACAATGTATAAAATTACAGGTCTCAGAAATGGCCGAGGAAGGCGAGCTTCGCGACATGTTCGAACGGTTCGGCCGTGTCACACGTGTGTTCTTGGCCAAGGATCGCGATACGGGTATGGCGAAGGGCTTTGCTTTCATCAGCTTCGCGGACCGGACCGATGCCGTCAAGGCATGTGCCAAGATGGATGGTTATGGTTTCAAGCATTTGATTCTGCGTGTCGAATTTGCGAAGAAGGCTCAGTAAATAAAAGGCTTGGCGAGAGCGGACACATCATCGGGTAAAGGCCGGGGAAATGATATAGTTAATGATACGGAATGAACAACACTGGGGTGTCTATTTTAAGGGTGAATTGTCATTGCATGCTCATACCGGTCGAGCGATATCCCGATTGCCTTTCTTTCTGTTTGCCTCTTTCTCGTATTTCTAAGCTCGGTGGTATCAGGTCATATTATGTCCGAGAGGGGAAAATATCCGTCGCCTATGCTTGAGAACAGAAACAAAACGATACATTTCACCCCAATGTTGATGTTCTTTGTGTGTACACATACGACATTTGCTGATGGCTTCGACTTTTGCTCATAGGTACCCTCCAACACACATTGAGTACGCATATTTGGACGAGGTACACGGGAGTCAAAAGCAATACACCGGTGCCACCCAATTATTAACGTATCTACTCGTACAATCCCGCCAACGACAACGTCCATCCTAGATATACCCCTATTTTTCATCTACCTAGGTTACATACGAGTAACTTAGGTAGCAGCTAGCTTAGCCTTTGATGAAATACCGCCGGTCCCTTTCTGCAGCTTCTGTCGGTCTGAAATATACATTTTTCTCTTCCAGCCAGTTGCACTAATAACCTCTTATGTATGTATAGATTGTTTTGGTTTACAGCCAGCTTTGGACCTGGATCTAATAATGGTTATGATGTAGGAAACTGCCACTTGATACTTCGCGTTGTCTACATACCTACCCAGGTCACAGGTCGTGACCATCTTGAAGAAGCTGCATACTTAACATATGGTGACTAGGTACTTAGATATACCTAAGAGTACTCAGACGGACTATATCGCGTCATATAGACGACTACGCACGGTATATCTACAGTAAAATAATATCTACAATTTTCCCATCCACCTCCAATTGCAACTTGTGATTTCAGAATGCTTACAATACTTGTAAAGTTGTCTCGCATTCAACTGCTCACATACGTGTACGTACTTAGGTACTTAAGGTATGCTGAGTTCGGGGTCTAAACTATCTGGGGGTGAAGTGGATCGCGAAGTACCTACCTAATCTACTTTAGTAGCCACTCTACCCCTTGTTTAGCGCTAGGTTATTAGGATTTAGGAGACATGGATGATGGAATGTGTCCGACTTCATGTATTAACAAGAAGCAGCATGAGATGGACCTTACCCGGACATTTTTCAAAGTCGAATCTTTAAAAAATACTCGCATATTATATGTACACCTTGAAACCAAATGAGTACATAGGTAGTCGCGGTATACAGAATACTTGAAAAGTGAGATTCATTAAAAACCAAAAAAAAACCGCGTGGAAGACATGATACGTAACGCGGTACCCCGTCCCAGCCCGGGTCCGAATTGGAAGTTACCGAGGCACGTCCGATCATTCGTCGCAACTTCTACTCCTCCTACTTCCTACGATTCAACGCTCGGAAATCTAAAGATAGGAAAACATACACGAGTGATATTCCAAGGCTTTACCGGTTCGTTGTTTTTTTTTTTTTTTTTTTTGGTCTTCTCTGCCTCTCAATCTTTTTAATCCGATCCAAAACTAAACTAATTGATTTCAAATAACAGGTAAACAAGCAACAGCCAACGCCAAGGAATCTATAGAATGGGGAACCAACATCGTGGGTGGTGTGCGTCCTGGATTCGAAGGGGAACATCTCGGTAGACCTGTTCTTCCTACCGTTCGCAAGGTAAGCGCGGATGTATTCTATCTATCTATCTATCTATCTATCCGACGGACGCTGGACTAAAATAAAATTCGTCCCGTGTTGTAGGCCATGGAGGTCCTCAAACCCGACGCGACAGGAATCTATGTCGCAGCACATCAAGCTACGGCTGCTATCGAGGAGGCCATCGAGGCCGAGGTCCCTCTGATTGTTGCTGTTGCGGAACATATTCCTTTGCATGACATGTTACGGGTAAGTAAGAATTGGAACCCCCCCCCTTTCTTAAACACCAGAGATATCACGATGCTGAAAGATCCCCCTACAATTAGATACACGCCATGTTGAAATCACAATCCAAGTCAAGGCTTGTCGGCGCCAATTCTCCTGGTCTCATATCAGCCGTAGGGAAATGCAGAATAGGTTAGTACCGCGCACACACACAGAGAGCTTTATTCTATTACCTAGTTTGTCTCGCTTACTCACACGTTCATTCTTCAGGTTTCCAACCGTTACCCTGCTTCGAACCGGGGCGGGTAGGAATTGTCGCCAGATCAGGTACTCTGAGTTATGAAAGTAAGATACCTAAGATATACTTTACCCCAAATTATGTCACACAACAAGCGAAAACAAGAGATAAATACTAATCAATCAACCCCTACAAAAGCTGCCGCTTCCACCTTAAGGTCTGGTCTAGGTCAGAGCATGTGTATAGGGGTAGGAGGAGACATCCTACCCGGCACGACGCTCAAAGACGGGCTACAGATATTGACAGAGGACCCGGACACGGAAGCTATAGCACTGGTCGGCGAAATCGGAGGGGAGGCAGAACTCGAGGCTGCGTACTGGATAAATCAATATCGCGCGCGGACAGACAAGCCCAAGTGAGTTTACTCGGGGGCGCGGGGGGGGGGGGGGGGGGGGGGGGGGGGGGGGGGCGGCCGCGGGGGGGGGGGGGGGGGCGAAAGGAAGGGACAC
>MU401524.1:47109-95150 GCA_022579005.1 Poronia punctata | reverse complement strand
GGGGGGGTGGCCTTAACCGCGGCTGGGTACTGGTAAAATAAAAATCCGCCGGGGCCAGACCCCCCCCCCCCCCCCCCCCCCCCCCCCCCCCCCCCCCCCCCCCCCCCAATACCTACTTACCCAGGGGCCAGGGCCAGATGCCTTCGCTATCACAAGCACCGTTGAGCTAACTTTGAAAAGGCCTATTGCCGCCCTAGTTGCAGGCATTAACGCCCCTCCGAGCCGGATAATGGGCCACGCCGGCGCCTTCACCAACTTCGCCGAGCCAGGCCCACAAGAGAAAGTCAAGGCTCTAGAAGAAGCCGGATGCGCAATCGTGAACCATCCCTCTCGTTTCGGACCGGTTCTCTCGGGTATGTTGAACGGTTCATTCAGTTCGGTACGACGGGGGAACGGCGGCGCGGCCCCTTCCCCGACCGCGGTTCCAATTCGTGGATTCCACACCGCCGTTAGAAGTACGAGTAGAAGAAGACCCGTCTTCACGCCGCGTTCCGGCGTACAGAAACGAAAAATCCATCTAGACCGATCCGCAAGCTTCGAACTTCTCCGCCAACGCGAAATACCCGTCATCAACAGTATTGACACGCCTGTATCCGACAAAACCCGACTGCTCTGCATAACCATCAACCGCTCGGCTAAGACCCCCTGCGTCCTCGTTGCCGGCCCGGCGGACTATGAACCGAAAAGGTTCAACTTCGACTACGCTTCCGGGACTGGCCAGCTAGACATTGCCGCCATCGCATCGGAATTCGATTTCGGCCGAGACCCCGACCTCGTCATCCGACCTCTGCGCAAACTCATAGACGGGCTCATCACCCTGTTCAAAGAGAAAGAAGGCTACCTCTTCGAGACGGTTCCAGCCGTTGAAGTATCCCCCACCGGCGAGATCTCCCTCGGAATCGCATCCGCGCGCTTCGGTTTCGACGACGCGGCGCACCGCAGCTGCAGGCGCCAAGAAGACATCCAACCCCTCCGCGACACGAGCGGATACGACCCGGCCGAACTAGATGCCGAGAGGGACGGGATCGTGTATATCAAGCTGGAAGGGGGGTCAGCCAACAACATCGGCACTTTGGTGAACGGCGCCGGACTGGCCATGAATACCGTAGACGCGCTCAGGGACGCAGGTGGGAGGGCGGCCAACTTTCTAGACACGGGCGGCAAGGCGACGAGCGAGACGGTCAAGAAGAGCTTTGAACTGATCCTGACTGATCCGCGGGTCAAGGTAGGTTAACTTACTTCAACATTCCATCCACCACCCTCCATCCATGCCTTTTCTTCGTAACCTTAAGTATCACTCCCCTTTCTAACCCCCCTACTAACAAACGTCTCGAAAATAGTGCGTCTTTGTTAATATCTTCGGAGGTCTGACATTGGGAGATATGATCGCCCGGGGCATCGTGCTCGCCTTCCGCGATCTACACATGAAGGTTCCCGTCGTCGTGCGCATCCGCGGCACCAATGAGAAGGAAGGGCAAAAGATCATCGCCGAGAGCGGCCTGCCGCTTTTCGCCTTTGATGACTTTGACGAGGCCGCAGCCAAGGCTATTGAGCTGGCTAACGCAAATTCATCATAGACCGGATTTTTGTGCTTTAGTCAATGTAGTTACCGACCATCTTGCCTGTCTGCATGTATCGCTATCACGTAGAAGTAGATATCATAAACTGTCTAGAATTATATTCGAAGCTATCACCTATGCCCAGACAGATAGAGTGACGTACGAAACAGCAAGTTTACGTCGTATCTTTGTATCGTATAGTCTATGTCATGCGCGAGGTACATACACGTACAATACGTCCCAAGCTCATACGTCATGCTTAATACCTGGTGTATCTTTCTATCCATTAAGTCATCCGGAATAAAATGATATCCTCTCCTTTTCTTTTCAGACACGTTTTATCGCCCATAGTCCTTTCAGATGCAATATCTTCTCCTTGACAGTCGAAGCGCGACTATTATGCCGTCGCAGCTCTGTGCTATTCCGCGTGTCGGGTTGTGTCTGTTCGATATCCCAGACTTTCCAGGCGCGCAGTATCCAGCCAAAGATGAACGCGCCCAAATACATGGCTGCCGTGTAAAGCTGCACGTCTCGGTATTCCCACGGCCCACTCTTGCGCAGGCTCAGGCCAATGACTTCGGCAAAAGTGGATGGGAGCACCAGGACAAGCCAGGTTAGGGACAGCGCTGTTTTCCAGATCTGCGTGTTAGAAACATTACTCATTTCCGTACGTCGAGGAAAAGCATGAACCCACCTGCTGGAATCAAGGGTAGCCCAACTACTTCGGCGCAGACGGGCGTTACTGTCGCCCACATAACACCCGCTACAGCACCGCTAAGCAACGCAAAGACGACACAGCCGGCGAATGTCCTGGCACCAAATGTCCATACGAAAAAACACTATAAAGGAGGCATTAGCCGTGCAAACAATGAGAACCCCTCTCTCAAGAGACTAAAAGACATGTTTCCCTTGCGCAGTATAAGTAAGGGTGGGGATTGCCACCACGAGGCACATACCAAGATACTACACCACAAAGTACATAGATTGGCGATATTAAGTCGGCCTGCGGAGTCACTCGAGAGGCCAATAAACGGGCGCCCGAGGCCTTGCGACACTATTTGTAAACGCAACAGTTAGCGACAACAATTTCTTAGGCGGACAGGGGCAGTAATCAGCCGAGTCCCCATATCGACTTACAGTTGAAGAGCGCGCCAACTATTGACGCTTGGGAAGCGCTCAGGCCTACTGCCTGAGCGTAGGCGACAATGCTAAAGACTAGGATGGTGTATCCCAACATGGAGAGGAACAGCCAGAGCTGGAAGAGGATGAAGCTAGGTCGTCGGAAAAGAGACCAGTGGAAGGCGATGTGGACGGAGCCGACGGCGTGGTTGCGGTCGCGAATGAAGCAGCTGGCAACGCCATTTACCACGAAGCAAATAATGGCAAGGGCGCGGAAGGTCCAAGCGAGCCCAATGCGCTGAATCATGGCGTTGGTGGCTAACGAGTACGTCAGCCCACCAAAACCGGACCCGGCGGCCGTGCATCCGTTGGCCAAAGACCGCTTTCGCCGGAACCACTGGGCAGCCACTGGTGCCGATGCCACAAATATCAAGCCCATTCCTATCCCAAACGACACGCCTTGGCTGAGGATTAGGTGCCAGAGTTTCGTCGAGAACGAAGAACCGATGAACCCAACGCTATCATCGTCTTGCAGGTTAGTTACTGCGTCTCCCCTGTTTTCTCCTCTTTTTTGTCTTCCCTCCCCATTTATCTTCCCCTGTATGATAAAGGAATGAAGAAGGATAAAAGGACTTACGTTTCGAATATCACGCCAGTAAAGATGGTCAGGCGCGTGCCATATTTTTTCCAGCCTGCCAGGAAAGTGGCAATAGGCGAGACCAATAGCGCTGTCAGTATTGCCAGTGGTTAGTAATCATCTTGCGGTTTAGAATATCGAACAAAAGGTTAGGGGAAACAGAGGAAAGGGGGTGACATCGAACCTATTGAGACAGATAGACCGCCCACGAAAGCGTAGGCTATCGCGCTGGTCTGGAAGGCATCGGTCCTAAGATAATAGGCCAGAAAGACGGAATATGACTGATTCCCAGGACACTCAGGTCAGCGAACAGACAGAACAAGGTCGTCTTGGGGGCGGATCGGATATAGGTCTCTGCATACGCTGTTTAATCCCCAGGTATGCGCATTCAGGAAAAATGTGGCAATGACGACAACCCTATGATGAAGATTAGCTGAGTTGTATGGCTAAACTACCTCCTACGAGAGGTAGGGTTGGCATTATTGGCAGCGAATAAGGATTGGCATATCAAGAATGTGTGTAAGTTGGTTGGTCAAGCCGACCTAGATGGGTAGGCAGGCACACGTACCAGCCATAACCACCTTCTTTGAATTCTTCATGCGTGGGTGGCTCCTGTATTTCTTGTGGTGCTTCCTTCTCAGTTGACTGTAACTGCACTTCTTGTTGCGAAGCAGGATCCTCGGTCGTTAGGGAAGGAGACCGATGGTCCTTCTCGATGTCAGACATGGTCCTGGATCAACTTCGTATCCGTCTCTTTTTGGTCAATGTACAGACGCTAACCAAATATCTAGCCGGAGGCTTCGCTAGTGCTGGTGCACACCACTGGAATGAATCGTACAATATGCTCGGATTTCAACTCATAAGCCAGAATCGACCCTCCCGGTGCATAATTCGACTTGACGTTGACAATAGGGCCGTGTATTCTTGATACGAACCTTGATTTTTCTTCTTGATTTTTTGCGCCTCTTACATCTCGTACATATTTGCCAAGGACTAGATATAAACGCGAGCACGCGAGGCTTATTATACCTACTTACCTAACAGAGCAGAGACTTTCGCCGCAGAAAAAAATACCCCAAAAGTTATGACTAATATATGTTCATTATCTAGCAACTGCGTGGATCCAGCCAGCCAGGCACGCCATATCAGGCTCGGGAATAAGAAGGAGAAAGGAAAAAGACAAGCGGTAGGCACGCCCTTTACAACTTGCCTCTTACTGTATGTGGTAGCAATAGCGACCCCAATGCCGGAACAGTAAATGGAGTACTTGCCTAACCGAGTCTACAAATGATGTAGGTTAGTGGTAACGTTAGGTTATTTAAACAGATGGACACAATGCTTAAAACCTATAGTAGGTACCTAACAAGAATGTCGCCCCGCCGGCTGCCATATGACGGGGTCCCGGTAACAAAAGTCCTTTTACTACTGTACCGGGAGATTAAAGGGGGCTACAACGATTGTAAGCGTTGTACAATGGCCACAACCGTTGTAAAATCCACAATCGTTGTAAATTTCTAAGGCTGTAAGTACTATTACATATAATTTAATAAGGGAGGTACATAGATCAACCATTAAGGGCCTACGTGCTAAACTTTAGAAGATTACAACGCTGTATTATGCAAGGTCCCCTATTGGCTACTAGGTTGACCTTGCGGCCACTTTTTAGACTTAGGAAAATTTCCAACCTTATTACATTCCAGTCTCCACCACCTTTGCATACACCACCACTTTAACCAAAGGCTATACCAACCTTGCTGCGCGCCGGCTGCCAACGCTAGAAAGTGACCTTCAATTGTAAGGGCTTTATGTAATATGTGAAGTCACTTTTCGGCCTAGGCAGCCGGCGCGCAGCAAGGTTAACCTGGCCCTTTGTCTGGCCCTTGGACCTTGGACCTTGGACCTTGGACCTTGGACCTTGGACCTTGGACCTTGGAGTAGGGCCAAACAAAGGGCCACCCCAACGAACCCTGACCTTGCTGCGCGCCGGCCGCTACGGCTACAGAGTGACCTTCAATTGTAAGGTCTTTATGTGATATGTGAAGTCACTCTCTGGCCCTGGCGGCCGGCGCGCAGCAAGGTCCGGGTTCCTTGGTGTGGCCTTTAGGTTAAGGTGGTGTATGGCAGTGTATGCTAATTGACTGCAATCCACACACACAACAACCAACCAACCAACCAACCAACCGACCAACCAACCGACCAACCAACCAGGCAAGTGGCTTACCTAACCTCACACTCATTTATGAAGCTAATTCCAAAGGGCTGCGGAGGGCTGGCTACGTTGAAAATAGTTGCAAAGGGCTGCGAAGGGCTGCAAAGGGCTAGCTAGGTCCTAAGATCGAATTGGCCATGTTGAAATGGGCTGCAAAGGGCTGCAAAGGGCTGGCTAGGATCGAATGACTTCTGCGATAGCTGCAAAAGCCAAAGGTATAAGGGCTGCAAAGCAGGATAGGTCAATAGGTCAATAGGTCAATAGGTCTGTAGGTCAATAAAATAGGGCATTAGAAACCAGAAATGAAGCATTCTTATTGGCTGAAGGGCTGATTATAGCGGTCTAGTGGTGTAAATTCCACAACCGTTGTGGATTTCACGGCTACCGTTAAGTCCACAATCGTTGTAGATTTCACAATCGTTGTGGCCCCCTACAGAGTCCCGCAGCAGTATTTAGTGGGGGTCATTCTTTGTTATTACCCGGGTGACATAGGAAGTCATGGACGGAAATTTTGAAATGGCCTATTGTTAGTGCTTCCTTCGCCCCTTGTGCTACCTGTGCGCAGCGTGTCTTTTTCTCCGTTGTGTTTGCCGGTGACAAACAAAATGTTGTGCGTCTGTGCCCAACGTATATTATATGCTACTATACGTGTAGATCTTCTGTATGCTGTAGCTAGTCGGAGACACAATCTTTGTACGGGCGGAAGACGGGCAACCGGGGAATCCGGAGGTAGCCGCATCCGATCTTTTCCCCATATGCAGTGTGTACTACAGAATACTGCAGAATAGGTCATTCTTCACCACACGACTCAGCGGCAGTTGTCTTAAGTAGAGGCGCCTATCAGAGACATAATGTTAAGCTTGCAATGCTCAAATCGTCTCCCACTCCCGTGGGCAAGCGGGTAATTTATCACGGGACCTTCAAAATACCTTTAGGAATGGTTATCATTTTAAATGTATATAAAGTCAGAGCAATGGCATGTATGTAGTCAAGGTAAAGATCCATATACATAAAACATCGACTCACATCAATTCAATTTCCCCAGAGCCGCCCGTTGAAACCCCACTTTGGACCCGTCTGGTAGACTGACAACCGTTGAAACGCACAACGGCCAGTATCCAGGCTAGGTAGGTTTAGGTTGCCGAACAGATGGAACAGGAACGTCTGGTAATCCCTTCAAAGCGACCACGTGTGCTACAGGTTGTAACAGTTAGACTAGCCAAAGATCTCAAGATCTACCGTGGCATCTACCTATGCATGTCGTATTAAAAGACAGTACGACAACTAGAGGGGCCGGTACGACATATGATGGAACGTAGCAAGGAGTGTTTCGCCTGGTCTTCCTCGTTCTCTTTACCGGCAACCTACATGCGGCATGTGGTATGGTGAGGACCTATTACTTCCTAGTGGGAAATTAGCCAGCCTTTGCTTTATTTTGTGTATCAAAAGGTACAGGTATGGTCTTCTTTCACTGTCTATATTTCATAATCCAAGTGTTGCTGCACTCGAGTGGCTAGGGCTAGGGATAGGCTTGGTAATACAATATATTCTTTTTATCTCTTTGTGGTGAACATATGGGTTATATCTCGGCCTGGGGCTTTTTGTTACTGAAACTTAGTTTGGTCGTGCGTTGAGTGTAGACCCCTGAAAGCCGCGGCGTTGGGCAAACCTCGATGACATGGATATCCGATGACGAGACAATACTAGAACACATATTTCTTAGCCTAGAGCAGGCGGACGCAAACCTCTAGAACAAAGAACATGAGGACGACAAGCTTATTTATAGGGGCTATGCCATCCCAAGACAAGCCCGTCACCAGAGATTCATGACTTTCGGCTAAACGCAACGACTTGGAGCCCCAGGAAGTGGTCTTCATCGACACATAAAATATACACCACACCTAAGAACAGGTGGGTAGTCAGACCTGGCAACGACCGCATCGTTGCCAGACTGTGTTGGCATTATACAAGTCTATACACAGGCCTCGATGAGAAGCCTAAATAGCGCGTTTTACATGTAGATAGGGTATGTAGATATGTTACAGGGCTTGAAGTGACAGAGACGCTTAAGCGGACTTCTTGTCTCTCCGCTTGCCATGGTTCCTTGGACGAGGTACAACAACCCATTTGTTGACGTTGCTCTTCCTGCGAGTCTTGTAACCACCCTTGGCCTGCGTAGGGGGTTAGCACTTGATCTTGTCGAGTAACGGATGATGATGGACGAGAAGGTTTGGGAAGTACATACCGGTCTGCCCCAGGGACTGGTTGGGTGTCTGTTACCCTTCGATTTACCACGACCACCACCGTGAGGATGGTCCACTGCAAATGGAATGTCAGTTATTACTCTAGTTTGTGCAGAAGCTGCTTGCTAGTATGTCTAGTGGTTGCAGACGCACCTTTATTCATAGCAACACCACGAACAGTAGGTCGGATGTTAAGCCATCTACTTCTTCCAGCCTTTCCAAGCTGACGATAATGATGATGAGGGTTACTTGCAACACCAATAGTTGCGCAAGCATCCTTGCTAACCTTTCTGACCTCGCCGCTCTGGAGACGAACGACAACATACTTGCCGGTCATGACTCTCACACCGTCTTCTCTCATCTCTTCTTCCTTGCTCTCCACCACGGCAAACGTACCAGCACTGCGGCAGAAGACGGCGCCACCTTTCGGATGCGACCCCACATTGAACACGGGCGTGCCCACCGGTACTAGATGTAGAGGGAGACAGTTGCCACGATGTGCCGTCTTAGCGGCTAGCACACCAGGATCGATGACGCCACCCATGCTTTCGAGCAGATCCTGGGGGATGCCCGATCTGTAGCTCTGAACAACATCACCGGCCCTTGTGCCTTCGGGGGCGACGATATATGACTTCTTTCCGGTAGCTTCCTCGTTCAGAAGCGCAATATGGGCACTTCGGCCGGGATCGTACTCGATTCGCTCGACGGTATGGGGCCCGGGCAGCCAACGATGGAAATCAACCGTTCTTATCCTTCTCTTCGCACCACCGCCACGATGCCTGACCGTGATTTTACCAGTGTTGTTGCGTCCACCCTTGCCCATGCCCTTCTTGGGAAAGGTCAATGGTAAAAACGGTCTGCCTTTCCATAAGTGGTCGTTGATCGGCCGTTTCAAATGTCGTACACCAGGTGTTCTAGGCTTGTAGGTTCGCATAAACGCGGACGTCTCTCGCGGGGATTTGGGACCCGAGGCTGTGTGCGGAGTCGACTCCCTTTCCGGCCTGGAGCTCTTGACCGTGGCATAGGTTCGGTAGGAGAGTTGGGCGTGGGTGATCAATGTCCTCCGCGCCGGGAGCGACAGGGAAAATATCCGTGGTTGCAACATCATAGCATGCCGCAACCTACAGTTGCGTATGCGCTAATTGTTGCAAAGACTGTCCGCTCCAGTCCGAGGCCAAAGAGGACCAATTCGTTTGGGAAACCTGGTAGTGGGCACCAATTGATCCCGACTTTGATACGGAGCTCTACCTAAGCATGGAGCCAAAAATCTTAAGACGAGGCTATTCTGGAAGTCAGGTTCTTCCGGAGAAGGCTACCCTGAAGACGGCAGGGCTGGAGCTCTAATTGGCCTAGGTTAGGCTTGTCTAGGTCACCTACGAGTAGGAATTCAGATCAAGACTTGGCAATCTCCCAAATGGCAGATGCACTTTCAGGTAAGGGGGAAAGTAGGTGAGGCTTTACGGGGCTAGTGAGAATAAAGCTTAACCTCAATAGAAGCGGCTCCAGCCACAGGCACGTCACGAACACCTCAACACGGGATCACGTCAAGGGATTGGTCAAGGAAGATCCACAAATAGGACATTAACATTCAGCCAATGAAATCGCCGTTGCCCCGTGGTTTCCTCTGTTGACAACAGGGATCAAGTGGGGGCCGAAAGCAAGATCAGTAAGTGGGGCGGCGGTAGCACACCGCAACGAGATCCGCACGCAACGTCGAGAAACCGCGTTCTTGCTACGGCGTTGCTTTATACGGTATTTGCTCGTATAACATACAGTTTTTGTGTACAGCGCAAGTCAGAATAATTAACCGACCAGCGCCTACTCAACGTGCCTCCATTGCCTGTCTTGTCAGTATATATTTATTACCAACAGACACTGCCCTATTGTCAGGCTGGGCACAATAACTTCAAACACCACACTTCACTGGCACATTTTATTTAGCCAAGCCAAAAACAACCCGGAGGCAGAGCAGAGCATAATAGTGTTTCGTGTTTGTCTTTGCTAAGTTGTTGTTTAAACTTCGACCGGTTCTCAGTGGTAAAAACTCGCTCTTTTTTTCTTCGGGGCTATTACCTCTTACCTATCCCACTACGCGTAGCTGGGAATTGTCTACTGCCATTAATTACATCCATCTTCCTTGCATCCGTCATTGTGGCCAACCTCTCACGCTTCTGTCGCGTGTAGCTGGTGTCAAAGCTCAGCCAATACCGGTGGACCTTGTTGTTCTAAAAAGAGGAGACGAAGTAGCACGGTACTTGGACCTAGGGTTAATGTCGCGTTCAGAGACCGTGTTTGGCCCATAGAAACCCATACAAACTCAGACGCCAGACAGGCATTGGCCATTGCAAAGACGAACTAGGTAAGGTACTCTCTACTTTGGCACTGTCCCGCCTCCACCAGGTCAAAATGACCCGCTGTACCTATTGAAGCTCGGTACCTCTGGTACTTCCAAACAATAGCCTCTCAAAAACATCATTGACCCTCCTCTCCCTCTCTCTTCCTATGTCTACTTCTGATTTTCAGACCATTCCCACAACAAAACATTCCCAACCCGTCTCTCCTTACACACTCCAGCCCTTAGACATAAACATATTTCTGGCACAACCTTGCTTTTCTTGCGCTCAGCATTTGTTCGGAAGACCTTCGTTACCGCGTCTCCGTGTTTGCTGGGCCGGTCGCTGACCTTTCGAGCTTGTTTGTAGCTTGTTGATATCAACTAATATTGACAATATCAGACTCAAGAGTACAAGAGTACTTTGATAGGTAGGCCAGGCTTTTTTTCTTTCTTCTTTCCCTCCCTCGAGTTGTGGCATTTACCGAAATATCTTGGAATATGTTGCTCGTGTATGGCGCTGTCAGGTCCCACCATTGTTTTTACGCAAGCTGGAGACCCAAGCTACATCCCGTTCTCGCGCCACTAAACCAACGAGTTGCATGACTAATATTTCACAGTGAATTAATCAGACACAGGTTTGGTTGCCCGCTTTTACACGTCACAAACCAGCAAGATGCCTCCTGCTGTAAGTTGATATCCTTGTCTCCCATAACATGTCCCTGCCAAACTGTCGTATATATGTGAACTGACATTCCTATCTATGTAGGGTCGTACCGCACGAACACGCATTGCGTCTAACGAAAATGACGAGAATACCAATTCTACGCGTCTGACGCGTGCCAAAGCTGCAGCGCTCGAGGTCGACGTTGCTCAAGCCACAAAACAGCCTCTCCAATCTAAAAGATCGGCCGTCAACACCAATCCTGCTGGTCACAGAAGACGTGCTGCTCTTGGCGATGTTAGTAATGTAGGCAAGGCCGAAGCTGCCGAAGGAAAGAAGACTGCCAAGGTTGGCCTCGTCTCAAAGGCTGCCCAGCCCACCGGGGTGCAGAAGAACACGACCAGACCTGCTGCTACGCGGACTGTTCTCGGTGCCAAAGAGACCAAGAAGACAGAGGTGAAGCGGACTGGATCTGGTGCGGGTGCAATTGGCGCTACCTCTCAGAAGAGGAAGATTGCGTCGGTGGCGACGACATCTACCGTCAAGGCAGAGGTACTGGCAGAAGAGATCGAACCTATTCGGAAAAGAGTGCACACTTCGGAGAATGAACCGAAGAAACATGAACGCGCTGGGTCGAAAATTCCCAAGCTTGAGAAGGGGTTGGAGAAGAAGGTTGAGAAGGAGGAGCCCCCGGTGCAGACCAACCTACTCGGACACCAGTTTCCGGCCGACGTCAAGGATCTGGACTCGGACGATCTTGACGATCCCGTAATGGCAGCCGAGTACGCCCACGAAATCTTCGAGTACCTTCGCGACCTCGAGTGCAAGTCGATTCCTAACCCCCAGTACATGTCCCATCAAGACGATATCGCCTGGCGCACACGAGGCATCCTCATCGACTGGCTAATTGAGGTCCACACTCGTTTTCACCTCCTTCCTGAGACCCTTTTTCTGGCAATCAATATCATTGATCGGTTCCTGTCAAAGAAGGTTGTTCAACTCGATCGTCTACAGTTGGTGGGCATTACTGCCATGTTCATCGCGTCCAAATACGAAGAGGTCCTCTCACCCCACGTCGCTAACTTCAGGCACGTTGCCGACGACGGCTTTTCTGAGGACGAGATTCTGAGTGCCGAGCGTTTCATCCTCGGCGCTTTGGACTATGATCTTAGCTATCCCAATCCCATGAACTTTCTTCGTCGCATCTCGAAGGCGGACAACTATGATATCCAGACCCGAACGATCGGCAAGTATCTGATGGAGATTAGCCTCCTCGACTATCGCTTTATGGCATACCGTCCCAGCCATATTGCTGCCGCTGCCATGTACCTCGCACGGCTGATCTTTGACCGGGGAGAATGGGTAAGCGAACCTATGTCATGCCAATGGTGATGATGAGGTGTGCTAACAAGATAAATTAGGATGAGACTCTAGCATACTACGCTGGATATACCGAGGACGAGATTGCGCCCGTCTTCGAGCTCATGGTCGACTATCTTGCTCGTCCTGTTATCCACGAGGCCTTCTATAAGAAGTATGCCAGCAAAAAGTTCTTGAAAGGTGAGAGAGATTTGTTGACCATTGCGTATTTTTCTTGTGCTGACGGCCGGTAGCTTCTCTCGTCACTCGTGAATGGGCTAAGCGCTGCGCTCACCTTTTCGGTATCACGGACATCCATCTGTCGTTGGACGACATTACTCCTCAGAGTCCATAAAAGAAACATGATATATTCCATGGTCTAGACTAGGTCGTGGTCGGTGTGCTCGATTCTTTTCTGCAGTATCACTACGAGCGAGGTTGTTGAGCGTGCTAAAATACCCAAATTCCGATTGGATGGGATGGCATAACGATAATTTGCATGACGTTTTCAACGTTCGACACCTGGCTATCATTCTTCTCGTCGGCATTGTCATGGTCTCATGAAGATGCCTCTTGCCACATCCTAGGTTTGCATTGCGAGGGGGCCTGTGGGGTTGTGGTCCAGGTATGGTGGTTTCATGTTTTTGCGTTTTTCGTCAAGGCAATATGTGGTTGCCCTTTCAGCTTTCTGAATTACTGTGCCGTCTGGTTTGAGCTGTATTTGGCATGCGGTGTCATGGGTACACGGGGTTTGGCGTTTTATTTCTTTTCGCGATAGGGATGGGATCCGCCATGACACACGAGGCCCCCGTCCTACTATCTGTCCAGGTCTGGGACCCGCTACCTGGTCAGGGTAAAATATCCCTTAGAAAAGGCCAGTCAGCTTTGTCAAGCAGGAGATAATGCAACCCGACTAATATCCTTGGCTGTCCCGACTTCTTTCTGGGAAAGGTAGCGGAATCAAGCAAGCCTGCCTGCCGGCCAGCCTGAGTGGGCCATGAGGCGGAGTGCACTGTATATATCTTGTTGCCGGACCTGAATTGTGTTTGTTTGTTTTAAGACCAGGACGAGTGAATAAAAAGGGGCGTTCCCGAGACTCAGATGAAATGTTTTGTCGCAGTATCCATGGATATACCAGGCCCACCTGGTGGTATCAGCAGAGCATGCGTTGACCCCTATTCGCCCTATTCCACATTTCTCATTATATGCTCCTAATTTAGGATCTAGGGGTCGTCTTCTTGTGAGTTGTGGTCAGGCGTTTAGAACGACTGAGCATATTCATACATCTATGCGCCATCCTGTTTTAATCCGTCCTCAGTGTCCTGTCCTTGGTCGTCCGTCTTGTTGGCTTGATCTTGTTTATCTTTTGTCTTCCTCTCCAGGACCACCGTCAGCGTTACTATTGTCGTCACCACGGTTCTCGCGTCCCTCCGCTCCGCTGTTATCGTGGTCTTTCCCGTCGTCTTGTCCCTCTCCGTCGTTTCCCTCTCCATCGTCTCCATCTCCACTGTTTCCATCTCCATCGTCCCGATCTTCCTCACCACATCCTCCCTCATCACTACGGGAACCCCACGGCCGGCCCCGGGCGACACCGGCAGGGCCATATAACCGCCTCAACTCCCGTCGACAGGGCTTCTTCCGCGTACCTTCTTCGACCTTGCCATTCCCGGCCTTCTTAGCAGCTTTGTACGCTACCTCTTCTCGGTGGGCGGCTTTACGGTCTAAAGCCATTTGTATAAAGACTAAGGTTTTGGGAGGCGGTCCGATGCCTCCTGTTATGAACCAGTAGCGTAGGGGAAGACGCTGCTCGGGGTCGGGGGATGGCATTTCTTTCTTAAGGGGTGGTGGAGGGCGGGATAGGTATGTGTGATTACTTTACTTTTCAAAGTTATGTATGTCTATATTGTACCTATATTTTATGATATTGAGGGTAGGTGGTTGGTAGAGGGGATCTACCGGTATCAGTTGTCAGGTAAGTATCAACATCTTGGAATTGCCTAGAAGCTGATGATGTAGGTGTTTATATATATATAATACACGTCATATATTCTTATGTTCACTTAGAGGTGGTGCGAGCGTAGTCATAATTGTTCGTCTCACACGTTTTTGGTCAAGTTTGTGTGTTACGCTGTGATTCATTTGTGAAACTGCAACTTGTTTGTCACAGAGTCATACATACATGTACTTTTGGGGGTCATGTGTGTTATTTGACATCACGTCCTCTGTGGGGCAGCCTGGTATGGATTAATTTCTTTGGTGGTTTATATCACTGGTTAATGACAACTTCAAGAAGATGCTTCGTGTATGTACTTATCTAGGTATGCTACCTAGTCACTTGCGCTGGTATGATTCAGGAGAGCGGGTGTTACGGCGGGCACAACTTAGGTTGCTTTACTAGGCACTTACTCCCCAGCGAGGCATTTTGAAAACTACTAGGGGCTGTCTACTTTACCAATGACAGTATGTACCTAGACAACAAGCAGTGTTTGTGTCAAGATCGTGGCCGTAGGAGTCAGCGATATGTATTATTACTACCATTATGCCCTCCCGGCCATCATATTATCCCTGCGGATGCCTGAGCTAGATATCCTAGGTATGTAAAGATGCGGCTGGGAGGGAAAGAGACAATATGTACTCCAGGACCCCAGGTCGTTCCTGCTCATCGTTTCCGTATAGCTCCAGACTCCTTCCTTGTAAGCCCGTGAGGGAAACCCATGTTCTACCTTATGTTATAGCGCCCCTTCCCATGTCCGATGTACACGACCACCTGCCCACGTTTCCCCTAGCAATATGTGCACTCTATGCTTAAAGAGCAATGCTATCGCTTGTTTCCCCTAATAGTCCTTTGTGATAGTGTTAGTAACAATTTCTAGCAGGAGACTCAGGTTGACAGGGCGCTTACCTTGCCGTAGTTGTCAAAGACAGCTGAATTGCTGCCCCAGTCCTCATCCATTGGCGGGGGCATGAAGACCTTGGGACTGAAAGCCCGATTCCGAGGAGTCAATGGACTCTCGAAGCGGCGGCGAGGACCATGGTATCGTGGCAGAGAAGTGGTAGAACTTGTCCGGGTTGAGAGGCCGGGGTTCGTTGTCGGCGAGGAAGGGAGCTGGTCAAAGTCATTGTCGAACAGAGGGGATGATTCCCTGCTCTCAAAGCTTCCAAGGGGGATCGTCGGGAGGTCGAGAAGTATGGAGGCAATTGAGCGCTCGTCTTCTGGCTCCATAAAGGTCCAGGAGTCGAGGTCGTCATTTTGGCTGTCCATGCTTTCTCCGATTGGCAACGAGTAGCACATATCGTCCCAGTCTTCTTCGAAAGTAGATGGCGACAAGCACCCCATGTTTGCGTAATGTTCGTTGTCTGAGGCATCTCCAAATTGTATCACTACTGCCTCGTCGTCATTGTTGGTGTAGTCTTCTTTTGTCAAGAAAACCTCCTCTTCGTCTTCTTCTCCTACAGCATTGAAGCCGTAGTCGTTGTCGTCATCAAGGACCTCAACACGAGCCCGCACTTCAAAAGGGGCGGATGATTGGCCGATAGGAAGCGGCGGAGAACTATCGAATTGTTGCAGTATTGTGCTCTTGTCTCCTCTGAATTTCTTTGTGGCGTGTGAACCGCCCAAGAAGAAGCGCGATGCCCGTCTTTTCATAGACAGGGGCTTTTTGGAGTCGGCGGTATAATTGATTGGCTTCACTAGAACGTCAGGCGACGTTTGCCGTGACAGAAATCCGAAGAGAGGCATCTTGTTATTTTTGGGGGGTTTTTTTTGGTCGATGTAAAGGTTGGTCGCACTGAATAATTCCTGACTGTGGCGCGGATGATCGAACAGATGAAGAAGTGTATGTGATATCTTGGGGCTATCAGGCAAACAGTGTCAAATCGTGTGTGTGGTCTTTATATATTTGTCTCTCTGTAGTGTGGTGGAATAATCGGCGATTCTGTTGTATAGGGGAACAGAAAGGAGAGTTAACATGTTCCGACTTGAGGGACGTATTTATACTCACCAGTCATCGTCTGGAGATGCAACACAAGCATTGTTACCAAAGCAAGCAGACAATGGCCATTTGTGTGATGGGAAAATAGAAACAGGCAGCTCTCAATGCTTGAGAGCACTGAGCAGCAAATATTGCATTGAGGCCATCTGAATAGCAGGCAGGCACTTGTTATTGACAGTATGGTTTTTCAATGGGACAGATTCGTTAGCGCCTTATTTTCCCTGCTATCTAATGATCAGACGAAACGAACAATAAAAGGATAGGCAAGCCTATGGATGTTATTGCAGGTCGTTCCGTATTCAGGCCTTGTTGCTACTCACTGAGGTGGAAGCACACGTTTTGTCAAATGGCTCACATCTCATTCAGCCTTACATCTTAGGTACACAACATAAGTACAACCTCCCAAGGCCCCTTTTAATTCTACATAGCCAGTGACAATGAAGTAGGCAGAGGAACCCTATTTTCTGGGTATGCCATTTATCAACTATAGTGTATCATACTAACAACATCTTGACCTATGCTATACCATTCGACAATGCAACTCTTCCCAACACCTAGAGCTCAATAGGGGTAATGGGAATTATACATAAGAAGCCCTACTATAGTGTCCGCCGATTGCAATCCAGAGTCTGTCGCCTTCTGTAAGTATTTGCAGACGGCCTATATTTCGTAACAATGTTATTCATGGGCTTACATCTCTATTGTCACAATACATACCTCAAAGAACATGACTTACACAGAAGGGGCAGCCTACTGTCACCCCACTTCGTCTATAAGTTATGCCGACCATAGAGATTCAACATCCATCTTTGTCTAAGTATCTCCCAGACATATACATTGAGGTTCTTGTTCCTGGTAGCCAGGTATACCATCGCAAGGGCCTATATTGTACCTGGAGTACAAGACAATCCTCGGATAATCCCCTATATTGGAGAATTTGGGGCAGAATACGTATCTTGTCAGCAAAGTAGATGCCAACCAAACCTACATACATATTACCTGAATAAAAGGATCGAAGCAAAGCTCGAAGTCATCATCATCATCATCATCAACTACGAATAGATCACGTGGTGTAGAGCCCGTTATAGGCATGAGAAAACGGTCTCGCCGGGCCCGTGTCCGGAACCTTATTTGCCCCCTTTACATAACGGGAGTACCCGAGGATCTGTACCTACTAGCGCAGCCATATGAACAGCCACACGATGGAGTACATGTATGAGTAATTACCTATGTAGGTAGAAAAAGCAATGTGGCTTAAGCTAGTATTTACTCTATCCTACCGGCCAACACCGCAATACGCGCATCATGCATCACCTACGAGTAGCATAGGACCCCATCGCTTGCCAACGGACCAAGACCTAACCTACATACATGTGATTCATTCAAACATTACGTACATACATGTGATTCATTCAAACATTACGTACAAACCGTTTTGTTCCTCGGTCGCCTCCAGGGAATATTATATGATCTAGAAAGCCGGAATAAGCCAAGCCTCGAAGACAAACGCGACGCCTCTCTCCCCTGAAGATCTCGGCATGGCATTTGGTAGGAAGTGATGGCAAAGACGGAATAGTTTTAAAAAAAAACATTTTTTATGGTAATATGTTGGCGGCTTAGTTGTTAACAACAGTGTTTTTGATGTTTGTTATCCCATACCTCTTGAGTAAGAGGTGATGTTTGGTTGAGCCGCTTGAGTGTCAAGTTACGGCTCTACTTGTGTATACAGCAAAGCGAGTAAGGTTAGG
Organism: Poronia punctata; assembly: GCA_022579005.1. Taxonomy (NCBI): domain Eukaryota; kingdom Fungi; phylum Ascomycota; class Sordariomycetes; order Xylariales; family Xylariaceae; genus Poronia; species Poronia punctata. The sequence continues at coordinate 77,288 of MU401524.1, read as the reverse complement.
TGCCTGTGATACGAGCTATAGTCACTCGTGATATCTGGAGCAAACTGTTAAACAGGATAAAACATGCTTGGTTAGTTACCTATGTCCTGTATTCCTGGACATCTTCCCATCCAACATCGCTTGTTAGTTTGGCACGTGCAACGCTTGTTCAAATAAAACCGTCGAGTGACTTTCTACTGAAAAGATGAGGTTTGGTCTTCACAAGCCCGAGGCACATATGCCTAGATTAGACTGGTTTTGGGGACGCGCATGGTGCTAGATAGAAGCGGACGACAATCTAATTTGAGGCAGGGGTGGTAAGACGGGATGGGTGAGAATAACAAGACGATAAGGTCCCGAGTGTTAGTCTAGCGCCAACGCGTTTTTATTATTTGTGATTCACACACCCTCAAACGAAGTGCTAAGATAATACACGTGTATTCTAGACACCGACAACAAGAGGGTTTAGTTTGGTTTGGATATTCTGGGCGAAGAGAAAACTTACACACTGCCAGGTTTGATAACGGCCTACATCAAATTCACTGCTGAATAAGTGGTGAGAGGCTAGTGTTGATTTTGGGCAGTCCGGCCGCACCGGTAAGCTGATAAAAACCAACCAATCAACCTGGCTTCATCGGTGTAAGCGGTCTTCCCCGTATTGCCCTGACCCGCAGTCATCATCGGACTGATAACCAACTTCTTAAATAGCCTGGCCTGACATGACAGGAAGCCTGGAAGAGGCCTGCCTACCTTTATAGTCCTATAGTTGATAAGACAATCTGAAACATGTAACGGTGTTATCCGTTGGTGGCGACCGCGAGGAGCACAGAGCTGAGAATGACAAGGGACACACGAGCTCCATGCGGAATGCGGAGAGATCTCGCATTCTGGTAGGGTCGCAGTCCGTGCCCCAGTCCCCAGTTCACTATCGGACCGCACTTTGTAATGTCTGTGGGAAGCGTCTGGGGTAATTACCTACATACAACGTGTTATTGTATCGCTCGAAGGATATGTGTGATCCCTGTAGACTTGGCAGACGTTATCGTTGAAATAAAACACAAGAAGAGGAGAGGAACGAGCGAGCGGAGTCGATGGCTTGGCACAACGCAGGCACAAGAGGGAACAAGATCATCTTGTTCGGCCACTCGGATCAGCAAGAGGTTACATTTGAACAAGGCGAATTTGTTTTGCTCGTGTAACCAGCCCTCATCGCCGCCGCAATTTGTTGCGAAAGTCATGCATAGCATATCGAGGCAATGCCGTTCCATCCATGTTTTGGGGATATATAAATGTAGGTATATCCAAGATAAGCTCCGTCTGTACGGTAACGTCGCTAATCAATGGGGTGCATAAACCTGTGATTGAGCTGATTTGTTCTGGAATTGTTCCGCGAGGACTGGACGGCGTAACATAGGGTTCGCTTGGCGGTTTTAGTTGCTCAAGGCTTGCGCAGTTGCAGCAGTTGCAGCAGCTGACATTTTACCGAAGAGAAGGTCGCAGCAATTTGGAGACCAACAATCCACAGGATCCCTGTGCTCCGGCCGATAAACTAGTACCAATTGAAGATTTTGACCGAGACTTGTGATTCGTGCTGGATCGAGGGATGGTTAGACCCGGATCCAACTGGGTACAGGTTGACCACTCAGATCCCGCCGTTGGCGATGATTTTTCTCTTCACGGCACGGGGGCACGGGCTGGGCGGTCCAATGCGAGTCACGAATATAAAAGAAGTATCTAATTAATTGGCCTAAAAAGTTGATTATCGGCTATCTTTAAATCAAGTCTAGATAGAGTTTACGGCACTCCAGCTTTGAAGCGTCAGATCGAGGATGACCTTGGAATAAGCACTTACAAAGATTAAATAGTGTGCGCCTGGCGTCTTTTGGTCTGCTTAGACTCAATCCATAAAGAAGCATAAACGGGAGATAGCGACTGATGCGATGTGGCAGAATCTAACTGACCCTTGGCTGTGCCTCTCGTCTGGAGTAGGTACCTAAAAGTAGATATTGTAGGTTAAGGTGCCTTTGTAGGTGGTTCCAGGCTGGAGCATACGAGTAGGTACTTTATCAGTTCGAAAAAAGGGCGGCACTATACCGCGCTGGGCAACTATGCTCTTCTGGGTCGGTCCTCGGATTTTTGGTGGCGTATCGACCCCACACATCTCTCATCGTCCAGTCATTGGCAGTCATTGGCAGTCGATATCCTGGTGTGTAGGACAAGGTCCTTCCTCTTCCAGAAGGCATCTCCCCCACTAGCGCCGCCTGGTCTCTTCTCTCCAGACCAACTAAAACGATATGATCACCCTCAGCCTGCGACCCACTCAGAGATTAGCAAGATTGCAGCGGCGAAATAAAGGAAGATGGGCATTGGTCGAAAACCAAATCAAGCAGGCGCCGCCAAATGCCAGTACCAGATAACAGTCCGGTTGAGCACTTGCAGGCTTGAGTGTCCCCCATGTCCGTCTCCCCTGGTCAGGGCCTCGCTCAGAAGCCGTGGTGGGTAGAGTGAAGCCTTGGCAAATCGCACACGAATAATTGATATATGTATCACCTGTATCCGTCTCCCGACCGGGTGCGCAGCAGAAACAGAGAGATCTTCTAGCCCCTCACCGGCCGAATCTCTCAGCGATTTACTTGGTCGCGGTCCTTCTGGACTCACTCCTCTTTGTTCTTTCTATCTTTGTCCGTCCTTCTCCGACGAGATTTAAGTCGGGGCCGTGGCTCTTGAGGTAGAGAGAGAAAGAGTGCTAGCTATCCTAGCCAGCCGTCTGAGAAGACAAGGTGGTAGAGTGTGCCACAGCCGAAACCTGCGAAAATGACGGACGCGAATGAGAAAGGCCATGATGGCATTGGCGCCTACAACTCCAGCACCGCAAATGACGTCGTATATGCCGACAAGGCGCAGAGTCCGAGTTTCGAGAAGCCCGACAAATACTATGCGACCGGCGAGAAGTCGCTCGGCACCGACGAGGAGAGCGGTAATATTCAGAATACCCGCGACCAGGATGGGAGTTCGTCAAAGGCGTTTCGAAGGATGTGGTATCGCAGGTTGCGCCCTTATATCCATGTCGCTATCTTCGCCGTCTTCACCGCGTGAGTCTGCTCGCCTATGTTCTTCTGACACCCGTCGACGTGACCGGGAACTGATGTAGCTCTGTGTTGCGCGTGTTGTAGTTGGTGGGTGTATGGCCTCGTCAAGTTCGGAGTCACCCATGAGAGGAACTGGTTGATTCCCTTCCTGGTATATCTGGCCATTGTGATCCGTCTTATCACCTTCTACATTCCGGTCAAATACGTCATGGACCCGGCCAAGTTGATATGGCGTCACACCATCTTCAGAATCTACGAAGCGATTCCGAAGCATCTGCATCGACCGCTTGCTGGCGCCGGAACCGTAGCCGTCTTCCTCGTCGGCACGTTTGTGGCTGAAGAATCCGAAGCGAATACCAGACGCGATCGCGGCAAAGCCACATTCGGCCTGATTGTCATGATGGCTGCTATGACGGCGACTTCGAGGAAGTTTTCCGCTATCCCATGGCACACTGTTATCGGTATGTGAACGCGAATGTTGGATGCTAGATGCTGGATTATGGATGTGTGTGTTTGCCGATATATTTGAGCTAACACTCCCGCCTCACCCACACAGGTGGTATGCTCACCCAGTTCGTCATCGCCATCTTCGTGCTGCGGACACACGCCGGTTACGATATCTTCAGCTTCATTTCCGAATTGGCTCGTAGCCTTCTTAGCTTCGCCAACGACGGAGTGACATTCTTGACGGACGATAAGGTGCCCTTGCTACCCTGGTTCTTCGTTGGCGTCATCCCGCCCATCATCTTCTTCATTGCGCTCGTCGCCCTTCTCTTCCATGTCGGCCTTATCCAGTGGTTCATTCGCAAGTTTGCCGTCTTTTTCTTCTGGACCCTGCGCGTATCTGGTGCAGAGGCCGTCGTTGCTTCGGCCACTCCTTTCATCGGCCAGGGTGAATCTGCCATGTTGATCAAACCTTTCGTGCCCCATCTCACCATGGCCGAGCTGCACCAGGTTATGACGTGTGGTTTCGCTACCATTGCCGGCTCCGTGCTTGTCGCCTACATCGGCTTTGGACTCAACGCCCAGGCGCTCGTCTCATCCTGTATCATGTCCATTCCTGCCTCGCTGGCCATCTCCAAGATGCGATACCCCGAGACGGAGGAGTCGCTGACTGCCGGTCGCGTTGTCGTACCCGAGGACGACGAGGAAAGAGCGGCTAACCCGCTGCATGCCTTTGCAAACGGAGCCTGGCTCGGTATCAAGATCGCGGGCATGATCGTGGCGACGCTGCTTTGTATCATTGCCTTTGTCGGCCTGGTCAACGGTCTCCTCGGGTGGTGGGGTACCTACTGGGGCATTGTAGATGCCAAGGGCGACCCGATGCTGACCTTGCAATTCATCCTTGGCTACATCTTCTACCCCATCGCCTGGCTTCTAGGCGTGCCGGAGAAAGAGCTTCTGCAGGTGGGCGAGCTCATCGCCACCAAGGTTATCTTTAACGAATTTGCCGCCTTCCACAGCTTGACGACGGTGGACCGCTATCTGGATTTGAGCCCTCGCGCTACCATCATCGCGACATATGCTTGCTGTGTAAGTCAAGACGATGCAACAAAACTGATCTTTTCCGGTGCTGGTACTAATATGAGCTTTTATAGGGGTTCGGTAATATTGGCTCTCTCGGAACACAGATTGGTGTCTTGACGCAGATCGCGCCCCAGCGTGGCGGTGATGTCTCCAAACTTGCCGTTTCGTCTCTTATTGCCGGTGTCATTTCGACATTGACTTCAGCCGCTGTTGCCGGCATGGTGTACACGGACGGTTTCGGCCCCAAAATTGGTGGCACCTAATAGGTAGGGTCTTGTGGTTCATCCACGACCAAAAGAACTATTTGAGTAGAAGAAGTGGAAGAAGAATAATTTAAGCCGTTAAGAAAAAAATACCCACTATAGTAATTATACAAATCAAAGATACGATGAAATGAATCTGAGAAATGAGGAAAGAAAAGGCGATCATAAGACGGTAGGTAATTGCTATGCGGTGCGGGTAACATTAACAAGTGATATAAAGTGGCATTTCTCCGGTTCATTGTTACATGACCGCCGGAGTCCTTCGGCAAGTGACTCATGTGAGATTTAGCCCAAGCCAAGCCAAGCCCACCTGCCTGCCTGCCAATCATGGTTGGGATCTGAATGATGCCATTCGTTAGGGTAAGCAAGTAGACGGCAAGCTATACGACACCAATTTTCACTAGGGCGCCATCTCTCGCTTTTCGCTTTTTTTGAGTTGTACGTTTACCGTAGTCGGCGCGTCTTGTTATATATTACCTATACTTATCTTGCTTGCTTGCTTGCTTGCTTGCTTGCTTGCTTACATGGGTGCTAATGCGTTATTTTGTTGTTTCGAGAGTTGTTGAACTGACGTTGCGCGTTTTCAAAGACGGTGTTTTCAACGACGGTGTTTTTTTATGCTTTCTCGAACAGATGTCAGAGGGGGTAGATAGGTAACTTGTCTAAACTGTAAATTATCCAGCTAGGAACCCATGTAGAGTAAATCTTATACAACATACAACGTATATATATATATATATATATTATTAGAGACTAGGTCACGCTTTATTAAACATCCGCCGGTACCGGTTCGGTTCAGAAAGAAGGAAAAGGGGGTGCGTTGCGAGCTCAGGGTGAGTAACCCGCATGGGTAGACTAGGTTACCGGAGGTGTATAGGACACAACAATAGAATAAATCTTTCACGTACGGCCATATCTTCCGGAGAACTCGGGATCCCGTCCGCTCTCCCATAGATAAGCCGGTGAGAGCTAGATTAGTAGTTGGGTCGGTGACGACCAGCGAATCCCTGGTGCTGTACGTTTCTTTTTGCTTTTTTTTCTTTTTTTTTTCTTGAGGATTTTGTCTGTAGTTGGTGAATACCGCTTCGGAGTCACAAACGACTAGAATGGTCCGGAGTTTGATGTACGAGTATGTATAAGCAGATCTACGAGTTATTGGGTGCAATTTTCAACATTATCCTGCCCCGTTCTTGGAACTGATGTGATTGGCGCACCGTTTCGTGCTTGCTTTGGGGTACAACCTGGCCTTGGCGGTTGCTGCGTACGCCGTAAATGTAGTGACGGAGAGCTTTTATGCGGGGAACTGCACAGGAGGTTCGTGGGCTTTGAGCTCGATACCTTGCCTCCTCAACACAATTTCAAACCATCTAGGGAATTTTCGACTTATATGGTGTTTTGTAGGGTTTGAAATGTGTGGTCATGTCACCATTTGATTGCATCACAATATGCTGTTGGGGTGTATAGTAGGGATTACGTACCAGATCAAATGTCCTCCGGGACAATCCAAGTCAATCAAACCACTTGCTACAATGGTATAAGCTGCAGCCTTTGTATAAAACCTGTATGCGCTTTCCTATCGCGGCATACAAAATCACCTTGCTAAGGAACAATAGGTTCGATTTGGCGACAAGCGAAAAAAGGAATAAGAATTTCTACGCATATATATATATACACATACGCTACATTCTTTACGCTATAGTACCTATAAACGTGTAACCAGAAGTTAAAGGTTTAATCCGGCAACATACCTAGCTAACGAAAAATTCTAGCGCTAGACCTTATCTTGACCGTTTAGTTGATTGAGGTTGCATTAGATTGAAGTATTTGCAACATGGCAACAACATAGGGGCGGGAGTACCGTGGATAGGGGAGTACTTGGCGGAGTAGTTACATTTAGAGGAGGTCGTCGATAATTGAAAGTGAGATGGAGTAGGTGTTACGCCTGCGGGGGTCCTTCGGCGTGAGAGTTTGGCCGTGTGTTAGGGTGAAGAGGAGGTATTACGTTCAGATCAAATGTCCTCCGGGACAATCCAAGTCAATCAAACCACTTGGCACAATGCGGTTTAGGTGATCGGCCCAAACTCCCTCCGACCACAATATGGTTTAGTCATCCTCGTCGGATGGTCCGACGACTACTTACTCATCAGGGACGGATTAAGCAATAATCCAAGGCCAATCCTTCACATATCAGAGGCTTTCACCGTGGTATATAAGAGCAAAACATGGACGAGCCAAGGTACTTGTATTTCTACAGGCAAACCCCCCAAAACAAGTCTTCCTTGTACGGTTATTAGCAATGGCACCTACTATCCTCATCGCCGGTGCGACTGGCAAAACAGGCCGAAGCGTGGTCGAAACACTGTCCGAATTACTAGAGAATACCAGTCATCTATCCGGCCACCGCATTTTAGCCCTCACGCGGTCCCTGAGCAATCCAACAGCACAGAAATTCGCCAAGCTGCCAGGAGTCGAGGTAGCAGAGAAGAACTGGGCCGAGGTCGACGCCGATTGGCTCCGCGAGAACGAAGTAGTCAGGGCCTTCATCGCACCCCACACCGAACCGGGGCAGTTCCCCGAAGAATCCGCCTTCCATCTCGCCGCGCTCAGAGCAGGTGTGAAGTACGTGGTGCGCATCTCGACGACGGCGGCAAACGTCCGCCCGGACTCGGCCACATACTACGCCCGCACACACTGGGCCATCGAGGCCCTTCTAAGTACGCCCGAGTTCCGGGACCTCCACTGGACCTCGCTGCAGCCCAACATCTTCGCCCCCTTATTCCTCGATTCCTCGGTCAAACTGATCAAACAATACCGCGAGACCGGGAAGCAGGATACGTTGAGGATCCTCGGGGCGGCGGACGTACCCGTCGCCATCATCCACCCAGACGACGTTGGCGCGCTCGCGGCGCGTCTCCTAGCTCAGAAAGATACATCCCCCCACAACGGCGCGAGGTTAGTCCTAGGCGGACCGGAAGACGTGACGGGCGAGCAACTCGTCCGGATGGTCGAGGAGTATATAGGCACCAAGGTGGAAAACGTCAGCTACAAGGACATGTCTTTGCTCGACGCCTGGCTCGCAGCTAGTCCGGGCTCGACACATTTGCAGTCGAGCATAAGGTATGCTTTGCAAAGTACATGGTCGGGTTTGTGTAAAGCTTCGGCCACGAGCAGAGAGGTGCTGGAAATCGCACCGCCGAAACGCACGCCTGCCCAGGTCTTGAAGGCGTTGGTAGAGCAGGTTTGATACTTGGTGCATATTACGCGAAAACGAGGTCGACGGACCGGATTCGTTAGCCTCGTAATTAAAATAAATTACCTCTACTACTCGTATGCTCGGTAGTTAAAGCAACATAGAACGTTAGCTGACCCGGTTATTGGGTTGTTTGTACTGTTTGAATGATGTCCTAATAAGGATCCCTTGATATTTGGGTTGCCTACCGAGACTGGGCCAAAAGGCGCCTCAATTAGGCACATATTTAGCAAGAGACGCCTATTAAAAACCCAAAAAGCTTCAATATATACAATTGATCTTCGACTGTTGGTTTTAACACAGCCACGCATCTGCCGCTCTCTGGTGTTGTTATATGTACATGTAGAGGTGATTCTGATTCTGGTAGGTAGTGGTTGGCGTTTAAAACTATTGGTTGCTAGGTGCGCGTGGTGGGCTGGTATGGCGCGAAGTGAAACGAGTTCTCGTATGCACGCATGCACGTGAGGCTGCTCTTCGACCAACAGTGGTACTATACCGTTTTTGGCCGACATATATACGGATGTTCCTATGTACACGTACACTTCCAACCCAACATCCCATATCCATGTCGTCGTCATTACTCATACCTCCAACAATGTATGTATTAAAACGCTACCACGCTGCCTAAGAATTTGGTGTCCATCTCATTTTGATAATTTAATTGCACAGTGGGATTACCTACTTGGAGTACGAGTATACTAGGTTACAGAATAGGCGTATTGGTATACCTGCCTCAGAGCTCAATTGCAGGTTGGTTCTCCCTTCCTTTGAGGCATAATCGCGAGGCAGATTCGTGGGTACCTAACGTAGCCGCACATAAGTGTGTGTGTGTGTGTGTGTGTGTGTGTGCATGCATGGATCCTAGCTGAAGCAAAGTAAGGCATGTAATTGTATGTAAGGTAGGTAGGTACATATGCGTCTACATATCCTACAGGAATGACTCCCATAGTCGCGGGGTATAAGCTGAAAAAGCTGAACTGAACAGTGTCAATGGCATTGGTCGGGGCGTGCCTGCCTAGAATTGAAAATACATTGTGGCCGGGGGACCGTATCTCTCAATGGGGCCGCCTGAAAGTCTGGACTACCAACAATGGGCAACGAACTTGTACCAACTGGTAGGTAAGGCGACTTCCTGGACTGCCTTTCTTCAAGTTTAAAATAATACCTACCTGGCAGCTCTACCCATTCCCATCCCACTTTTGATTTCTCGTTTGTCAAACCGCGATAGAAAATAGAAGGAAAAGAAGACGGATGGACAAAGCTCCGTCGACTTCTCCAGATATATCATTACTACCCGCCTACCTCCATTTCATTTGATTTGAAATGTCGACCATATCTCTCGACCCGGAAGCCATCGAGCAGCTCAGCGGTGAGCGTAAAGGCCTTCTCGATGCCATTGACAGTCTGCGGAAGCATGGCGTTGGTCGCTTGGTAGACCTTCCTCAAATCATTGTCGTTGGTGACCAATCGTCGGGAAAATCTTCCGTATTGGAGGCCATCTCCCGGGTTCGGTTTCCGGTCAAAGATGGGCTATGCACCCGTTTCGCTACCGAGTTGGTCCTCCGCACCGACCCCAAGACGAGAGTTGAAGTGCGGGTGCAGCCTGCAACGGTCTCGGCCAAGGTATCCTACACCTTCAAAGAGGCGGGATTCGACAAAGAGGATCTGCCGCGCATTATCGAGGAGGCCAAGGCACAAATGATTAAAGATAGCAAGGCTTTTTCAGAAGACGTGCTACGCATTGAGATCTCTTCGCCAGATGTTCCTCACTTGACTCTCGTCGACCTCCCCGGTTTTTATCATTCCGAGGACGAGAATCAAGATGCCGATGGTCGAAAGATTGTGGATCGCCTCGTCGAGGGTTACATGGCGCGCAAGAACAGCATCATCCTAGCCGTCGTGTCGGCACGCAACCAACTTATCCTACAGAAGGTGCTATCCAAAGTCAAAGGCCACGACAAAAAGCAACAGCGGACGCTCGGCATCATCACGAAGCCAGATCTCCTCACCCAAGGCTCACAAGACGAGGACAGGTTCCTAAAGCTGGCCAGGAACCATGAAAAGTCGTATCAGCTCGTGCTGGGTTGGCATGTTCTGCGCAACCGTGGCGAGACGGAGGCTGGGCTTACCGCCGAAGAGCGAGACCAGAAAGAGGCCGAGTTTTTCGACTCCAGCATCTGGTCCGCCATCTCATCCAATAATCGAGGCGTTGGTACCCTGCGTAAGAAGCTGTCCAACATCTTGCTAGACCACATCCGGAATAATCTCGACACGTTGATCAAGGACATTGAGGATAACATGAATATCCGCCAAAGCAAACTCAGGCGGCTGGGTGATTCGCGATCATCGCCACGTGAAATCCGTGCACACCTGGACAAGCTCGCGTCGCAGTTTCAGATCCTGTCTTTGCACGCCGTCGAGGGCAACTATGCCGACGAGTTCTTTGGCGATCTCTACCCTGAGGACCTATCGCCGACGGATGAGAGCCGGGTCAAGAAGATTCGGGCTCTAGTCCGTGACTTGAATAGAACCTTCACCTACGTCCTCGCCACCAAGGGATCAAGGCGCATCATCACCGCCAAAAAGAAGGGAATCATGGGCATCGGCGGGGACGCGACGGATAGCAAGGCTAAGCTGCCATATTTCTTGCAAGTCTTGGAGAAGCAGTACGCGTTTGTGGAGCCCAAAGAAGTTACGAGGGACGCCATTGCGGCCGAGCTCGAGCCCCTTTCAGCCGCCAACCAGGGCAATGAGTTTCCTGGGACTACAAATGATCGCCTTGCTGTAAAGCTATTCCAAGACCAGTCCCGACCCTGGGAGCCAATCGCTCGCTTTCACATCGACCTCTTGCTTAGCGTTGCCAAATCATTTGCCGAGAAGTTGGTGGCGCATATCACCGGCCCGGACCAGAAGACCTGTTCTGCAATCCTTTCCACCATCATTGACCCATTCTTTGAAAAACGAAAGTTGATGCTGGATGCCAAACTTCAGGAACTCCTCTACCATTTCCGAAGTGGCTATCCGCAGCCGTTGGACGCCGAGTTCAGGGCGGCCTTGTCGAAACGTCACCAGAATCATTTGACCGTCGAAATGGTGCAAAGTCTATTGGCCAACCGTCCCGAGCTGTTCACCCAGGGAGGGGTAGCCGAGCTCACAGGATTGGTCTCATCTGCACGGGAGAGCGAGTTCGGCGTCGACAGTCTAATTGACAAGTCGGAAACCTACTATGAGGTACGTACTAACGGGACCGATGAGGCACCATGTTCGCTGACTTTGTTCCCTAGTTGTCTTTGCGCACCTTTACGGACAACGTGGTCATTCTCGCTATCGAGAACTGTCTTATCAAAGACCTTCCGACAATCCTGACGACCAGTACGGTATCACAAATGGAAGATGAAGAGCTGAAGGGTCTGGCGGCCGAATCCGAGGAAACGCAAGTGGAACGGGCCGAACTGCAATCCGAGTACGATGCTTTGAAGAAAGGCCTAGATATTTGCAAAAGTTACAGACTTCGAAACCGAACAGGTAAAATCGAGACATCTCATCGCAAAAAAGCAGGAAGTAGACGCTAACCTAGTGACTCAGTCTTGCCAACAGGCCTTAGTGAGGTCATACAAAGATCTAGTGAGCCTACAACGTCAGGGCCACCAAGCTCGACCACAGCCACGACCGCTTCGGGCGGCGCGGCTATTGCGCCTTCTACGACCCCGAGCAACCGCGATTGGTCCATTCGAGTCTTGAAACCTGCCACTAGTGTCGGCGGCGGTAGTCTTACCCCATCAACCAACGCGGCCACGGTTACGGCATCCTCGTTATTTGGCTCGACTACGCCCAGTCGTCCTCTCGGGGGACTTGACACACCAAGTAACGGAGCCGCCGCTTCAGCGAGGGCCCCGAGTAGCAGTGTTTTTGGAACATCTGCTCCCGTCGCCCCAGTGAAGACCCCGAGTAGCAGTGTTTTTGGAGCATCTGCTTCCGCCGCTTCAGTGAAAAACCCAAGTAGCAGTGTTTTTGGAACATCTGCCCCCACATCTTCACCGGCACCAGCAGGCGGTTCCGCCTCCAGCCTGTTTGGTTCTGGCCGGGTCGGCTCTTCAGGCTCTTCAACCCCCGTTGCACGTACTCTCTTTGGTACAGCTGTAACTTCGCCACCCGCAAATGGAACTACCTCGACCAGCTTGTTCGGGGCGCCTGTCGTTCAACAACGGTAAAGTGACCCTATTCAACTTCATATATCTCATGTTTCGCTTGCCTCCACCGATAGTCCCCTCTGCACCTCCCTCTATACTTTACTGATTGCATTGACCAGGGCAGTCCATAACTTCTCTTCAACAATGCCCAACGCTGGCACCCATATATTCGAAGTGGCTCCACACAGAACCAGAGACGCATGGGGGAATATAACGGAAACCTATACAAGTATCTGTGCGGTACCACCTTACCACAACTACTCGCCCGAAGAGCTTCGGCTATCGGGATCAACTGTTGGCTTGCGGTTTTATTAAAGTGTGGTAATGACGGTGGTATCTGTCAAGGCAGAAAGGATAAATGACCTTGGAGTTTCTCAACGGAAGGAAACCTTGATATGCCCCTGAATGATTGTATACTGTGTATTTAATGTACCCCATGCTGATGACTGGCTGGTTGAGCGCTGTCGCGTATGTTGTTTAATGTGTAGAGGTGTAGTTTCTAGTGTGATATGTAAGATTAATCGGAAGAAATGGAATATGCGCTTGAGGCCAACTTGTACAAGTAATACAGCTTCGATGGAGATTGCGGTTCTCCAGAGTCCAGACTACCTACTACACACACGTAATGTACGTGTACGAGTAGATACGACTCGTTGTGTTTATGACTAATCAAGGACCCTACCAAGAGTGGGGTGGGGTGTGTTAATCTTCTATTTTAGCCGTATATGGTAAGCCTGTCAAGTCCCTTACCCTTGTGTCTCTGGGCCCTGGCACGCCTGGGGCGCACCCTTGCAGCAGGCCCCCACTAAGCCGAACAGTTGGAAACTCATTAACGCGTTTTTGATGGCGGGGAGCGCGTCGTGGGTTTGCTAATTGGATTACTACGTACAGGAACCCAGTAAAGACAAATCCACCTATCCAGCAAGCACGAATCAAGAGAGTTTGCAGAGATTCTTCTTTAACCACTTCATAATCTGTCTATATACACACCAAGCACGCAGAAACATCGCAATCTTCCGAAATGGACCAGGATCAAGATGACACCGTCGATCAGTACAACGACGAATACAATGACGGAAACAGAGCGTTTCTCCAAGCATTCCTAGCCAGAGGGACCATGACGTTCGAAGAAGGGAAAAAAATACTGGCGGGCATTATATCGGCCCAAAAAGACAAATATACCGACCCAAACAGAGTGACGCAGGAAGAATTTGCCTCGTATATCTCAACGGCATCAGTCGCCATATCGCCCTTCGACTTGGAGATTCGTAGCATGATGGACCAAGTGCGCAAACAACGGGTTTACGCCCTGGTCAATACAACATCCGACCCCATAATGCAGCTTGCCACCTTACACTCGGCCGACGAAATTGCCTTCGTCAAGCGCGTCATTGACGCTATGTTCGAGAAGTACAACACGCCTCGTCTAGAGGCCATGTGTCTTGACGAGATGCAAGCCAACAAGCTACGACTGCCCCCGCGGCCAGAGGAAGTGGAAGAGGGAGAGGGAAACGACGAGGCACCACAGATACAGCAGCCGCTAAAGGGCTTGAAATCCAGCGAAGTCGAGACGGTGATGCGGAGCATGGTCGAGGAAGGCTGGTTCGAGAGCAGCCCCAACGGATTCTATTACCTCAGTCCCCGCGCTTTACTAGAGCTGCGGTCGTGGCTCATCGAGTCGTATAACGACCCTGATGCCGAGCCCTCTGAGTGGCAGCGCGTCAAGTTTTGTGAGGCGTGTAAGGATATCCTCACAATGGGCCAGCGCTGCGCCGATCGAGACTGTCTGGTTCGACTACATGATAGTTGTGCCAGTGTTTATTTCCGAAATAGACAGCCGCCTGCGTGTCCGAAATGTCGTCGCGAGTGGACGGGGAGACATTTCGTGGGCGAGAGGGCTATCACGGAGACGGAGACTTATCAGCGCGGTAGGAGACGGAGCGGCAAGAGTGGAAGAAAGAGTAATGTGGCCGATGAAGTGATGGAAGAGGAAGGGGAGGATGTGGAGGAAGACGAAGACTAGAGTGTTGGTGACGATAATGACGACGACAATCGAAAGATTACACTACGAGGCGAGGAACGAACTATGGGAAACACTCGAACGTTTAGTCGCTGGTGTTCTTTTATGACGGACGAAAAAATATTGAAATCAAGGGGAAAAGGAAAAGAAAAGGACTGGACACAGATACCCTCGAACGATTCATTCTATGTACATAACACATCATGTCACTGCTAGATATACTGGCTGCACAAACACGACTTCTCTTAGTTACTAGTACTGCTTGTAGATAGGGAATTCCTGCTGAGGAACGAATATGAGGAAGCACCTGCCTCGGACCATGACCACCTACCTAAATACCTACATGGGTGATTTATGATGTTTTATTCTATTTTGTCTAGAACACATCTTTGGCGCCTACCTAGCAAGTCGTAGCTCTGATGTGTTCTGCAACCATCTCATTAGCATGTAGCATGACATATCATGTTGTTACGCACAATATACGTGTACAACAACTGGTGATGGTTTACTACGACTCTACGAGTCCGAGTACAAAATCGCCAAGGCCGACGCAAAGCAAGCTCAAAGCTTTCGCCACGGCTTGTGTGGCGGTGCACCTCAACACTGACGTCCCTTCAACAGGCCTCCGATTGATTGACTACCCCCCTTACAAGTACAACCATAGTACCCTGTCTTTGCCCTTTCCAGCCTGCTCAGACAGGTACCTCATAAGTACCAGTCTGTCGCCGTCATAGCTTCTGCAGTACAAGCTTATAAAGAAGCCTCTATGACCCTCTCTACTTTCTTTACACAGTCTGATAGTAATTACTTTGGCCCTGTCGCTCCCTCCTTTCGAATTATCTGTCAACCATTCAAATCTGCCTGTATTCGGCAGATATTACCGGCCAAAGCCTTCATTTACGTCTCGTTACCCGCAGCGGTCTCGGTCAAGATGCTCGAGTACTTTACAATCAAGAAACTAAAGAAGCGTCGGGACGAGAAGGCCGCGGACGAGGCCAAAAACAAGAAGGAACAGGAAGCCGCGGAAGAATCGCCCTCTCCGAAGATCATATCCAAGCCCGACAACCGAGAGGATGAATTCGTCCCGGATAATGGCATGCCAGTCCTCGATCACGAGGACGAATTGTTCCTCGAACGACTCACCTCAGGCGGCATGAGCATCGGCGATGACGAAGACGAGACACCACCTCCGCTCCCTCCCCGCGTCAAGACGCCCGTCATCGACATAGACAGCGACAGTTCCAGCGTGTCGAGCAAGAAGAGCAAAGGCAAGGGCAAAGGCAAGGAGAAGGCAAATGAAGAGAAACACAAGCGCTTCTCTTTCATATCACGCGGTATATCCCTTAAACGCAAGCCTGTCCTAGCAACAACAACAAGCGGTCTAGAACCATCATCCACAAAAAACAACAACAACAACAACAACAACCACCTCTCAGTCCCG
Organism: Poronia punctata; assembly: GCA_022579005.1. Taxonomy (NCBI): domain Eukaryota; kingdom Fungi; phylum Ascomycota; class Sordariomycetes; order Xylariales; family Xylariaceae; genus Poronia; species Poronia punctata. The sequence continues at coordinate 61,529 of MU401524.1, read as the reverse complement.
TCCACCGAAGAAGCCGTCCACGAAAAGACCGATCTAGCCCGCGTCCTAGACGACCTCGACCTCTCGGCCAAGAACAACCGCGCCTTCTCCCTCTCGGCCGAATCGGCCGAAACAGTCCGCAGATTCACCCAAGTCCTCAAAGACCTCGTCAACGGCGTCCCGACCGCCTACGGAGACTTGACCGCTCTCCTGGACGACCGCGACGGCATCCTAGCGCGCAACTACGAGAAACTGCCCAAGAGCCTCAAGAAACTGGTCGCGCAGCTTCCCGAGAAACTGACCTCTTCCCTCGCCCCCGAACTCCTCGCCGTCGCCGCCGAGGCCCAGGGCGAGGGAGGAAATGGTATGAGGGGTGCGGCGAAGAAATTCCTCACCCCGTCAAGCTTGCACGATCTCGTCACTAAGCCCGGTGCGCTCGTCGGGCTCCTCAAGGGGATCGTTAATGCGCTCAAGACGCGCTTTCCCGCCTTCATCGGCACGAATGTCCTCTGGAGTCTGGCTGTTTTTCTGTTGTTGTCTATGTTATGGTATTGCTACAAGCGCGGTCGCGAGGTTCGGCTCGAGAAGGAGGCTTCCGAGACTGCGGCTGCTGGAGGGGAGGCTATCGATCTCGAGGGTAAGCCGAGGGTTGAGGAGTTGCCCGATGATCCGCAGTTACCCGGGCCCGGGCCTGGGCCTGGTCCCTCGACACAACGGGATGTTTCTGCTTCTTCTCCTGGTGCCGACGTGAAGGTGGAGAAATAATTTCCTTTGACGGTGGATTGTTAATGGTTTGCAAAGTTAGTGCTTGCTTGACGAGATTATGGTAGCGCGTTTTACGTTTATGATGGATGTTGTTGATATGATGATACCCGGTATACGAATTTTAATAGTATGGTCTCTATTTCTCCTCTGCGCCTATATCATGAATCCGATATTAATAAAGAGAACAAAATATACGCGATAAATAATGATCCATCATGACAGGGGGAGTACAGTTCAGTTAGAGAAAATAATCGTTTGGCATTTAAGGCATTGGTAACCGTGCAATCTATTAGTTGGTGATTTAATAGAATATCATCAATATCTCGTTCACCGTACACTTTGCTGGAAGTCTGACGGGGCTGGCTGTCTACATCCCTACTGCTATGCCATGTCGCTACATGTCTACTTAATCAATTGAGCATCGCTGACGCGGTATCATGTCTGCCCTCCTATACGTGAACAACGAGTAGATGTCAAGCGAAACGGCGCCGGCTTCGACTCTTTTCCTGCTTGGGATGATAGATAAATACCTCCCCGTACGCCTTTTTATGGATGATAAATCACCGGGTTCTTCATGATTTATCCGACACGGGACAATAAGGGTTCTTGGTCGTGACCGACCGTACAGAAAATCAATCGTCCTGTACCAACTCTTTAATCTCCTCGCTCGCAGGCGCAATACCAACGGGTTCGGCCTTTTCATCCCGTCCGCCCGTACGATCGAGCACGCGGGCGCCGTCCTGCATCCAGAAGTCGACCTCGTCGACGATATCAGCCATGATATCCTCAACAATCTGCTCGTCGTAACGCTCGGCGACAGCCCGTAGTTTATCCAGTCGATTATTCTGTGGCACGCCGACGCCGACGCGCACCGTATCCGCGTCCGTCATCTCTACGTCCGTCGTCTCTCCTCCTGTTGCTGTAGTAACAAAACCGGGGGGTGGATACCAGAAGTCCGGGCCGAAATTGGCCTCCACGGCCCCACCCCTGAATACGCTGATGGCGGGGTAGTAGCCGAGCATGCCGTCATCCTTGCCTTCTCTTGCCCCGACTTGGGTTTGGGGTTTGGAAGCCGGCGGTAGGAAGGCGAGGAGGTCTGTGAAGGGCGTGCCCATCAGCACGCCGTTCTTGTATACCTTGATGTAGGAGTTCGGCAACGTCCGTAAAGCCGGGACGGCATGGTTGGGATTTGGCTGTTCCCCGGGTCTGCTGTTGATGCTGCCCGATCCGCTAGCCGGCGACGGATTTGCCAAATCTTCTAGCTCTTTGGTGGTGTGATAGTCGATTTTCTCGAAATAGATATGGGCCTTGAAACGGATGGGTATCCGATCTCGAACAATATTAGCTGCTTCAATGACCGGATCCTCCTCGTCGTTCAGATCTACGGCAGGATTATACTGTCCGTGGACGATCTTCCTGTGCAGATGTTCAGACGGTAGACGGATTTCCAACCCGATGACGTCGCCTTCCCGCATGTCCTCGCCGGGGGGAAAGAAGTCTTTAGGTCGAGACAAGTGTACTTTTTGTCCGGCCACGTCTCGGAACCCGTAACTGTAAGCATCGAAGCCTACAGGGGCATCTAGTGAAGCTTCTCGTCTGGCGAACCCGAGACGTACGTGTCCATGCGCTTCTGGCTGGGTCGCGTCTTTGGTCGCGACATTCCTGACATTGTCCTTCTTATTGATAATACCCCTAGTTATCTTGCATTCCCAATACCAAGACCCCTCGCGCACGGCAACGTTGGCTCGTGCCATTCGAAAGCCCTTGTCCGTCGTTATGTGCCGTCCCGACTTGTCCAAATACATGTAGGTTGACGCATCTTCAAAGCTGATGTGTGGACCATAAGGCTCGGGCTCGGTCTGGCGGTAGTAGAAGGAGGAAGGGAAAGCGGGATCGGCGATGCAATGTAAATAATGGTAACTCTTTTTATTGTAGACACTAATAATAGGTAGGGGATCAGTATGCGCAAATTTCGGGGTTTTTCTTTCGCATCATGATATCTGGGGACTTACTGCTCCGATGTTTCATAAAACTGTATCTTAGAACCGTCGGGTGCAGGAACATCGTAGTAATGAGTAAAGACAGGTCCACGCGCAGGTTCAAAGTCCGTCAACCTAGGAGGGGCCAATTTAAATCTCAAGGGAGAGGAGTCATTTATGAATGGTTCCTTCATTTTCGGATCCGGTGTCGCTCGAGAGCTATTATCGCCGCCGACACCACCACCACCAGCACCGGCCTTTGATTCCCGCTTCTTCAGAGTTTCCTTCTTATTTCTCGCCGGCTTATCGCGTGTTGTCGCCAACGCCGAGTCATCTTGGGATTGCGTCTTGACGAGCTTTGCTTCGGGGTTGGGATTCAGCGGCGACGAGACGGACGGTGCGTGGTCGTCTTCGAGAGCTCGTTTTTGGGGAAGACCAGATTGAGGGATGATCGGAACCGGGACAGGCGTTATCTGTCTTTTCGGTACGTCGGCCTCGGTAGTAGCCATTGTGACGATATATATATAGAGCGGTTGCGACTTTAACCGACTATATGTATCCGGTCGTAAACATGTTCATCTAGCTTACCTACCTACTTACTAGATAAACTCTTATGCAAATGCGCCGGCCCGTTCAATGGATGCTAGAGCAGAAATGTCGCGAGGAAGCGGTTCACGGTCAAAACAGCGCTTTCGGTCCAGAAAATGGTTATCAATAAATACCCCAACTGTTTGTTGGAAGAAAACAATGCCTCATAGAAGCAGGTAAGGTAGTAATTATGAAGTCTTGAGCTGCAAGCCTCGAGACTCCCAAAGATTCAGAACGGCAATCGTTCAGCCAAGGGTAGCTTGACGCATCCAATACTTACCTAGCGCGTACGCGCCTGGCTGAAGCTTGTCGTCACCCCACAATCAACCCCACCATTCCATTATAGCTTGGAAACAATCAAGAAGTTCCAAAGTTTCTTTCACTTCTAAAGAGTGGTGAAGCAACGCAACCGTGGAATAAAAAATCGAGACAAGTGAGTACTAAGCTAGGATACTAGTTATGAAAGAAAAGGATTATGTGACGTCCCCTTGATCAAAAAGACCAAAACTGGTTGGAGATACGTTACAAGTACGTATCTCCAACCACACCCATACAAATTCCAAAAAAGAAAAATCACAAATCAAGTTGTTGACGAACACGGGACTCGAACCCGCAACCCTAAGATGTACTCTCACACCGCGAACGGTATAGGAGTCTTATATGCTACCATTGCACCAATTCGCCGAACAGTTCAAGTATTGGTTGGTCGAGGCGAGCTTATATGCCAATATGTTGCGCTAGTCCGGGAGGCTGGCTAACCTAGCGTGGCTGAGGAAGTTGTGGCTAGAATAAGGGGGAGGCGCGTGTACATTGTCGTTGTGATGTTTCCTGTTTGATAGGTAAACCGTAAGTAACATCACCACATATACCTAGAGGATCCGTTCTTAATTACTCGCATCAGCGTTCTGTCAATCTACTCCAGACATCCGATGACAATCATAGGTTCTACCTTGGTATTTGGACGAATACGACCCCTTAGTTCACCCATCCCCAAGATTTTCAATCTCGAGACAACTAGCACTACGAAGAAAATAGAATTAATGCCAAAGCCGACGCCCGAAGCCAAGGAAGTAGCCATTCGTCTCCCATCATTTGCACCATGTGAATGTTTCTGTGTTTGTATAGTCAAATAACAGTGAATATTTAATTAGATACCTTATACAGCCCCTAGATAATCTACACCTTAACACTCGCCAACTCTTCGGCATGGCTCTTCTCCCACGGATGCATAGACTCAACCTGTTCAATTAACGCCGCGTACTCGGGACTCCTCGGCTTAACCGTAGCCTTATAAGGTTTTACGCGACTGATGACACCCGTAGAGGCCTCCACGACCGGGTCGATCTCGCGACCGGATTCGTCTAGGCCCTTGCTGATGTTGAAGGCGGCTAGGGATTTCGCAACCGTCAACCATACCGACCCCTGGGCGAAGAATCGACCGGGACAGATGCGACGGCCGAAGCCGAATATCCACTCGGTTGGGTCTGGTGGGGGAGGCGTGGTCATGAAGCGTAGTGGGTCGTATTTGTCCGGGTTCGGATAGACTTCTGGGTCGTGGGTGAACCACCTATGATGGGACGAGGTTAGCATGGGTTGGTTTCTTCTTCTACCTGTGATGGGAGTGGGTAGTGATATTAATTAATACGCACCATACGTTCGACATGACAGTTGCTCCCTTGGGTATGAAATAGCCGTTGATGTAGTGATCGGCAGTCGAGGCATGAGGCAGGCCTAAAGGTAGCACGACGTGCCACCTCCAGGCCTCTTGTACCACGGCGTTGATATAAGGTAGGTTATCCCGATCATCGAATGTCGGCAGTCGGCCTGGTCCGACTACCCTGTCGATTTCTTCTTGTGCTCTGGCTTGGACTTCCGGGTGGAGAGTCATGGCTAGGAAGAAGGCGGATAGAGTATTTACAGTCTGTTTTTTTCATCTAGCGTCAGTATTTTTGAAGCGATAAAGATGATGAGAAAGGATCTAGCGTACTGTATCAGAGCCACCGGCATACAAGGAGGTCTATGTCGTTATAGATGTTAGTTTTCTTTTTCATAAAGAGTCTGAGGATGGAATCTCACAGCTGTCCACTTTAATATCTCATCCTCCTCCGGGGCCATGTCTTCCGATGGAAAGCCGGAGAGGTAGAACTTCTTATCAACCCCTCTGGCCATTTGCTGTCTAGCAAACAGGAAGGGCTTCGTCGCCGCCATATCCAGCGTTTTACGCCATTCCTTTCCAATCTTTTTAAATCCGGCACCGGGGAACCAGTCGGGTAGGTGTCGTACTGTTGGCCAATGTTGAGCTTCTCCTCGTAAAGTGGGTAAAGGGTGAGAATGGGAAGAGCGAGGGCTTACAAGCAGGTATTGTATCCACAAGCCAGCCTCCCGGAACCGATGACAGGGCAAATTGGTTTAGAGCTGTATCGGCCAGCTCTACTAATGGATCCGGCTTGTGAGGCTCAATCGTATAGCCGTATACCATGCTGAGAATCATGGCGCCGGCCTCACTAGATTTGGTTCAGGTTAAATATATGATTTACAGTATAAGAAAAGACAATACTCACGTTCGGATATGGTGCTCTAGATCATCTGGTTTCCGCATCACGCGCAACAGGAAACGGAGCGCCTCTTTCTCCTGCAATGGTGCGTAGGGCAGGACGGTCGAGTGAGTTCCCACCGCTGTATGTATCCTCTTTCTGTTGGCGCGGAAGTATGAGCCGTAGGGCATCATGGCCGGGACTCTCCCCCAGCCGACCCTTGATGAGCATTCGTTAGGATTCCATCAATGTTCGTATATATGTATAGTTGTATGTCTACGTGTGTAAGGGACGGAGAAACAAGGCGTAACATTTTGACTTACATCTCCGAGCCAAAGAGTAGTCTCGGTCTCGACGAGTAAATCGATGACTTTTTTTCAAACATTTCGAAAGCTATCTCGGGCGAATGTACAATCACGATGGTGTTACTTAGCGCAGTAACAGAACTAATAGGCCCTACAGTTGATCCAGGACAGTCAGCATAGCTTTGATAAGATATATTGCTCGACCAAGAACATACCATACTGATCCTTATGTTTAAGCCAGTGCATCCATTCCTGACCTTCGCTTGGGAGGTCAAACATGTTTCCGACCAGAGGCAGACCTTTCGGGCCCGGCGGCAGTGGCCCCTTCTTCTTGGCCGTCAAGCGATTCACAACGACAACAGTGGCCAGCGCCGTCGCCAGCAAGAAGAAAGCGACAGCCAGCCCCATAGTAGCTCGTGGTAAAGAAGGGCTCCCAAAAGGGGAAATCAACAGGTGGAAGTAGAGTATTTGGCTTGGACGTGCAGAATATATCCGTGTCTAAAGGCTGACACTTTGAGAATGGATGAACCGAAGCTCTCTTTAGGGGCGTATGGGCAAGCTTTTGTATAACCCCATCGATCGACACGACATGGCAAACCATTCACGAGAGGGGGTTACATTTCCCCAATGCATGTATCTTGTAAGTATGCCAGCGTCGTCTTCGCAATACCCATCCATCTATGCACATTGTCATCACATATCACAATGGGACTTGGAGATTAGAGAGGGACCCCCCCAAGCCCCGTGGGTATTGCTTCTCATCAGCCCGCCAAGCTTGTCTGGACACCCAGGCGGGATGTTTCAGTTTTCATGTCTCGCCTTCAGCAACACTTCTAGACCATGACTGCGGATTAGAAGCTTGCAGCGGGATACTGTAGCTGGAATGCCAAGTAGAAAGCTACCGCATTGTTGCGTGTGCTTTCAGGGTCATGCCGCCGATATCTCTTGATAGGGTAAGGATGTCGCTTTTAGGGAGTGACGAGGGGGGGGTGGCCGATTGTGGGATTGCATCACCTGGTGTTGGAAGTTAACTTGGAGGGTACACCGTACGGCAGTCAGTAATCGCCATGGACGTGTTCAACCGTCATAGAGGCACCAAACCTAGAAACTTGGTGGGGAATTTCGGGGCACCCCTGCACCGTCCAGACTCTGCCAGGTTATCAAAGGCGAAGAGGAAAAGATCCAGATGCTTGACCGTTGCGGGGAGACTCTACGCACACGCATTCCAGCTTGAAACTGGCCGCATGGATCTGCGTTAAACCAGAGCCCGATTCCATCGCCCCAATAAGCAGTGGCGATTGTGGTATATTCCAGATATTATGTAGTTAAATATCCGGAACAATGGCTTCATTAGGGCGTCATGCCAAGAACCAGAGTCGTGCTTAAGAATTGGGCCGTTACAGTGGCTTCTGCTCGGTTACAACGGCTCCGCATCATGTATCCCTTTCTAGTTCAGCGATGTAACGGCCGTGTCGACCGTGCCTACCACCTTATAAGTTATACCTAACCCTATAAACTTATGGGATGAAGATGCTAAAGTGTTATTGCGGTAGATAGGCGCCAATACCTCGAAGCATTCGTATCTCGTAGCTGCCAACATTATTATGTAACTAGCCATATGTTGCCTGCTTATGCAGTGTCTATTGTCGTGGGAGGTCTAGATCCGGGCTTTTCTTTCTTGAGGAGCTTACAAGTTGTGAGGTAACTAGGGATGGCCTGTCTAGGGAGAGGAAAAACAACCTCGAAGACATGGGAGCCGGACTTAGCGCGCGTACTGAGGAATCCAGCTCTCCTTCGTCGTCGGATGGGATGTTCATCAGGTGCTTGGAAAAGTTCCTGTTCAGGTTTAGACAAGACCTAAATCGGCAAACTGCAGCTGACGGGGGGTCTACATTGCAGTCTAGGCACTACGTGTATATTTGTGTGCCCAGACAGGGGGTTCGTGGGAATCTGCGTCTTAACGAATATGCGGACCGAACCTAGCCAGCTTTTCATCCCCACAGATACCCTAGGCTTTGGGGATGCGCATCGAGCCGTACCCTGCAGTAGGAATGACCCCTCCCAGACATCCAGACCCCTAGAAGTTAGCTTAGATAGCTAGTTGAACCATATTTAGAGGAGAATCATCGTACGAGTATTCATTGGTGTCAGTTACTTGAAAAATACTGTCGGGACTATAGTAAAATAAATTGTTAAGACTGAGGAAAACCCGGCACACTTACCCGCAGATGTTACGCGGGTGTTCATAATGCGGTCGATCCAAGTTCCTAATGTGTCACGGCCGCGGAAGTTAACTGAGGAAACTGTACGTGTAAGAGAATAGAGAAGGTTTGGCGCGTATCCTCGGCAGGAAAACGTCACAGGCATTACAACAGAGTGGAATTGATTACTCGCGTCTTTAAGTCGCACAAGATGATGGACATACTTTTATCTGACAGGACGTTATCTCTTTACAAGTAGTCGCAACCCTTTAGCTCCACAAATTCTCAGCTTTACACACTCTACTAGCGGGCAGCTCTACACGCTGGTGACGCTAAGCCTTAACAAGACAGGCTCGCATATCTTGAACGCCTTTTTACTCGTAATCTCGTATAACATAGCTCTCGGGTCCTTCCTTTTTTCTCTTTTTTCTCTTTTTTCTACTTTTTTTTAGAAAAAATTGCTGAGAATTTGCGATGACCCTTTACTCGTACTCGTAGGCACTTTAGGATGCCCGTCTGGAGTTAACACAGTAAACGCCTGTACGCACGGTAACCCCACTTAGCTCCCGTTATTTTCTACGCTAGTCTGGAGGATCTATTAAGGAACCTGGAGTGCTAGACTAGGGGGCTAGGGGGGCTAGGTACCCACCTAAGATAGACGTTAAAATTCTACTACTACTACTACTACTACTACCACCCCTGAGGCGGGATTAGACAAACCTGTTATCAGCAAATGTCATGTGAGGTCATCTTAGAAACAGACTGCAAAATTACATAGCAACCACCAACAGCATCAAATCACTGCAGGGGTTTTCGGGCCTGGCTTCTTGATATCAACTTTTGTATCCTCTTTTACAAACCCCGCTTTCCTTTACATAAATATACATATACATCGCAACCTTTACCTACCCCCTTGTTATACGAGTAAGGGTCTCTTAGGGGGCGCGAAGAAGAGCAGCCGGTTCCAAGTCTTGTTCAAACATGCGTACGCACACGTAGAACAATAACCGAGGACGGAAGTTCCGAACAAGGCGGGACGCCACTTCCGTGCGGGGAAAATATATGCGGAGAGGGTATGCGGAGAGCGCCTGTTGTGCGGGGGAGAGATGGCTATACACGTCTCTGTACCTAGGTTAGGTAAGTACCTACATTACTAGGAGCGATGAGTCGAGTCGAGGCTCGGCAGTTCCAGAATACCAGTAGATATCCTACAGCCCTACGACTTGATTGACCTCGCGCATTACTTACTTGTAGGCTCTCGGCCTGAATATTGTATAGCACTGCCTGATCTTCTCCGAGCCGAATCTCTATAGCCCTTCAAGGTCATCCAAGTTACCATGGCCCACGCAAAGCCGTTGATAGATGTGAATCCCACCAGCACACACTTGATATATTACCTCATGGCTGCGCTAACATGAGAGATTGTAGCTCAAGTTGAGTAACCCGGAACTGTTCCGTAACGACGGTTATGTCGACGGCCAGTGGGTCGGAGCAAAGTCGGGAAAGCGATTTGACATTATAGGTACGCGGATGACATCGGAATGATCTACCTACCTTACATATCTGTCGTTTTCCCAATCTGATAACCATTTGCCCAAAGACCCGGGCACGAATAAGCCATTTGCATCATGTCCCGACATGAGTGTAGAAGACGTCGATGCTGCAGTCGAGGCGGCCAGTGCGGCCTTCACCAGCTACAGGAAATTTACTCCACTCGCCCGGTCGGTCCTCCTTGCTAAATGGGACACTTTGATCCGCGAGAATAAAGAGGACCTCGCCCGCATCCTCGTCTACGAGACCGGCAAGCCGCTTGCCGAAGCCCGTGGCGAGATCGACTATGCGGCAGGGTTCACGCGCTGGTTTGCCGGAGAGGCCGAACGTGTTCAAGGGACGACATATCCAGCCGCACTGCCCGGACGTAGAATTTTCACCATCAAGCAGCCAATCGGCGTCGTCGCCGCCTTGGTGCCTTGGAACTTCCCCGTCGCGTAAGTACCTCGAAGTCTCATCTCCGTCGGCCAGTTCTCACGTGAGTTCTCACACACACACACACATACACACAGCATGGTCCTCCGAAAAGCGAGTGCAGCGTTTGCGGCCGGATGCACTATGGTCGTTAAGCCATCCCCTGAGACTCCTCTCACTGCCCTTACCTTGGCCTATCTGGCCGAGAAGGCAGGGTTCCCAAAAGGCGTAATGAACGTTCTCCCGACAACGCTAGACAACACGCCCTCGTTAAGCGAAGCGCTATGCAAGCACCCCATAGTAAAGAAGGTGTCGTTCACGGGCTCGGTATGTTGTTGCCTTGGCCGGAGAAGGAGCTGAAGATTTGCTGACGGAAGAAGACCCGCGTGGGCAAGATCTTATCGGCACACTGCGCCGACAGCTTGAAGAAGCTGACACTTGAACTTGGCGGCAATTGCCCCTTTTTGGTATTCGACGATGCAAACTTGGAACAGGCTTGCGACGGTAAGCTAGATGCCTAAAGCCCTATACAGTAACGAAGAGAACGAGACTGACCTAGACGTTATAGCACTTATACCCCTGAAATTCAGACATGCGGGCCAAGCTTGCATCACGGCCAACCGCGTTTATGTTCAACGCGGTGTTTACGACAAGTTCGCAGCTTTGCTTGCCGAAAAGGCCCGAAACCTTCGCGTCGGTCATGGACTTGACGAAGACACGACTATGGGCGCTCTGACTGTCCCCCAAGGCCTCGACAAGACAGCGTCACAGGTAGAGGACGCAAAGAAGAACGGCGCCAGTATCCTCACCGGCGGAAACCGTCTGGAAATCAACAATGGCTACTTCTTCGAGCCCACCATCATTGCCGGTGCTACACCCAACATGAAGATTGCCTCGGAGGAAACATTCGGGCCACTCTTGGCTCTGTTCCCCTTTGATACCGAAGAGGAGGCTGTGAAAGCGGCAAACAATACTAGTGTAAGTCTCAGTCTTTCTTAACTTGTTATGGAGAAGATACAAACCAAGTCGGGGTGACAACGCTGACAACTACACATCTACAGATGGGACTTGCGTCTTACTGCTTCACCAAGAATGTCGACCGTACATGGCGCCTATTTGAAAATCTAGAGGCAGGAATGATTGGACTCAATACAGGTAATATTCCTTCCATGATTACGGTCCGCCATGGTCTAGGCTGATTCGAGTATAGGCAATGCGTCTTCTGCCGAGTCTCCGTTTGGTGGTATAAAGGATTCAGGTTATGGAAAAGAGTCGGGAAAAGACGTTGCTATCAATGAATATCTCATTACCAAGACAGGTACTCTGACCCTGGAAGGGCAATATTAAGAGAGAAGAGTATGAGGCTTGGCTGATGCACTTTACGAGTATGGCGAATACCAACCTAATTACTAACGACTAATAGCCTCTCTTTCAAAGCTAGGGGGGGGATGTCGTCAATACAAAGTATGAGAGGTTGATACTATAGCTCAATAACAGAGATACCCATTATTGACACGGTACATCTCGAGTTATCGTCACAATTTTATTTCACAAGAATATAAGCAAGCGAGGCGGAGAGGCACCAATATTGTTTGGTATGATAAGGACTTATATCCCTTTAATTATTTACTTACTTGGAATCAGATAATCAAAGCCATCTACTTACCCAGCAAGTATCTACTTCTACCTCACCTTTCAACAAGACCAATCAATCAATCAACCAACAATTTCCAAATCAAGAACCACCCAACATCATAAGATGCGAATGTTTCTCACTCCTCTTCATCCTCAAGAATTCCGCCACCGGATCCTTCTTCTCACCCTCCCCCTCACCTTCACTCTCACCTTCGACCTTCTTCTTCTTCACAACCGGCATCTCCTCCTCCACCTTGACCCCCGCCTCCCCAACAAGCTTCAAACACTCACCATACGAACCTTCCAAATGTTCTCTAAGCACGGCCATCCTCCTCTTCACCTCTTCAAAGATCTCATCACTAGCGTCTTTCTTCGCACGACAGATATCGCATGGTCTTGCGATACGGATCGTGCTGCGGCCGTGGGTTTGGACCTCTTCGCACATTTTCTCCTGTTGTTGTGATGATGATGATGATGATGATGATTGGTTTTGTGCTGCACAACAGAGGGATAATGGAGTCGAGGCGATTTGGGAATGGTTGCAGGAGAAGACGGATTTGCGGTATAGACACATTTTTTCTTTTCTTACTTACGGTCTGTTTGGTCGTAATGGTATATGCTGAAACGCGCGCGGAAAAAGGGGAGAAGAAGGTGTGTAGTAGTGGCTAGTGGTGAGATCTCTGTGGATGAAGTGTTAAAAAGAGGTGAAGATTTCGGACTTACTTACCTTGGCTTGGTTGGTTGGTTGATGAATTGTTGTTGTTGATGAATATTTTCTGGAATGAACAGGAAGAGGAAGAAGATCGTGACCATTTTGTATACACGGGTTGGGACAATTGTCTTGTATTGTTTCTTTGTTCAAAGGGGTATTCGTTCGTTGTTGGTGAAAGAACTGGATTGTTTCTTTTTTCTTTTACTTCTTTCAAAGGTGTTCAGGACAATGGCTGTCATAGAGAAGAGTTCAAGATGGTTCTCGAACAGGACAATCAATAGTGTAATTGTCTTGTTAGGTTTTTTTTTTGTTTTTTTTTTTTTTGGAAGAGTTATCTCTCTACCTACCTACTTACCTACACAAGAAGGGAAAAGTTGACCTTTATTTTGCTTTGTGAAATACTCGGTTACTACCTTAGCACCGGTGATAATGTGTATCAACTTCAAAATAGGCATCTTTTGTACTGTACACAGTAACTACTAACTATGTAGGAGAGAGGGACTATTTTGGTCGATTCACCTAAGACGTTACCACCAGGGCCGTTTCTCGAATAAAACCATATGTTAGCCATCACGCGTTTATTGAGCGATAAAGAACTGTCCGGACATTCTTGAGGCTTGATAGAAAGCTCTCTCTCTCTCCCTCCCTCCCTCTCTCTCTAACACCTTTGTGTCCCTTACCTTGGGCAAAAAGACCACCGACAAGGCAGTTTAACGATGAATGCCCATTCTATTCTATGGTCTTTGTTGTTCCTTTGAGTAAAGTAGGCATTTGTCACTCTGACAGACCTTGAGCAAATCGCCAAAAGAACAAAATGGAAGGAGGGGTGGAATAGGTCTTTTTTGCTAATTGGATCAGTTGTGATTTCTTAGTTACCTTACCTATGCTTCGTTGCATATTATCTGAGGAACGATATCATTGTTTTTTTTACCTCGCCAGTTCAAACATCCTACCTTTGATTATGTAAGTATGTAGATAGCAAGTAAAATACTTTGATACTTTGGCCCAACCCAGCATGTGTAGTATATCCATCGTCGGACTACCTGTTCACATATACATCTAGAATAGGTAGGTGGGTAGTCATGCCAGCCTGATAGATCAAGACATAAACAACCCGCTCTCCTTGTGTGACAATGGACAGCTAGACTTTAAAATTATTCTCGTCGAAATGGCAACGACCTGCGTGTTTTGTTGAGCTGAACAATCACACTCGCTTCCTTTCGGTGGATCGGGTGATATACCATATTCGAGTTACACCCGGGATTGGCCGATCAATGCAACCCACAACGTCCGAGTGGGGTTTCCCGAGATAGACAAGACAATCGATGAGAAGACCGGCGGTATGTATCTACGGTATTCGAGAATAGGAGACCGGGAAAGATGAAATGGTTAAAGTAGTATAGAATTGGCCCCGTGTGGTTACGCTCGAAAGTATAGCATTTTAAGATCCCGGGGGTAGGCGTAGATAGAGATGCACATGTGACATGCTGCAGGTTTCAGCCGGTAACGGGCAAGTACTAACACCAATAGGATGGCCCGCCGCGGGATGCTGTACACGAAACGCACGTACCTATAATGCAGTGATGCATCATTCTAAATCGAGGGCTTGGAGACCTTTTCAAATGCCGATATAAAGAGGCAGCTCGAAGCTGTACCTCATAAAGTGTGGGGGGGGGGGGGGGGGGGGGGGGGGGGGGGGGGGGGGGGCGGGGGGGGCGCGGGCGGGGGGGGCGCGGGGGGGGGGGGGGCGGGGGCGA
>MU401524.1:0-47099 GCA_022579005.1 Poronia punctata | reverse complement strand
TTCGCAAATTTCATAACTTTTTTCTTTGTCTGCTTTTACAATACCCTTAATAACTCGCCCCCCGCTCTCGTTCATCCCACCTTCCCCCCCCCCCCCCCCCCCCCCCCCCCGGGGTCACTCCTAATATACGTATTCCGGGAGTCGACATTTGAACTGGCTGGCCCATGCTCTTCAAAGACATGCTGTCATTGACCAGTCTTCTTTTAATGTTGGATGAGCCTAGCTGGACTTGGGTGGTTCTGCGCGTGGGATTCTTGCTTTTCCTGTGGTATGCGACAAGCAGCATTGCGGCATGGAGCAAACTTCGACACGTTCCGGGTCCAGTCCTGGCCTCCTTCTCCTACATATGGCTGACGCGACAAGTAGCCACGGGTAAGAGCGACTATATATTGGAAGCGGAACAGAAGAAACATGGAAGAGTCATGCGGATCGGTCCCGACGCTGTGGTCATCTACGACCCGGATACGTTGATGCGCATAAACAATGTCCGGACGGCCTATACGAGAGGACCATGGTACTCAACCCTAACCTTCGACTCCAGGGGCCATAACGTCGTCACACTGCTCGACCGCGCCAAACACATCCAGCGCAGGGCGACCTTGCACTCGGGCTTGGGCCCCAAGAACCTGGCGAACCTTGAGCGCAGCATCGACAACTGGCATCAGGCACTCGTGCGCAAACTCCGTGACAACATCGCCAAGGGCGACGAGGTCATGGATATTAGTCTGATCATACAGCAATTCCAAGTCGACTTGGTCTTCGAGGCGGGGATAGGGAAACCGTGGGGGTACTTGAGCGGAGAAAAGGTCCAGTTCGATTATCTCAAGGTGGCCGAGGAAGCCGAACCCCCTATACACACCCTCTGCACGCATCCCTGGGCCCGGGCTGTTTATAGTTCCAGATGGCTCATGGACCTCATCGGCCCCAAGACAACCGATAAGGCTGGTCTTGGCTTTCTCTTAGGGTATGTGTCCCCATCCTTTTCAATACCCCCTCCCATCATGGTAGGTATTCCTGCACAACCGATATAACGTCCGTCTGACCTATTCTTACCAGAATCATTGAAAAAGAGGTCCATCAGCGATTCAGCAATAAAGAGAAAGGAGTTGCCAGCAAAACCGACATGTTGGTTAGTAAACGCGCAAAACAAGTGGTGTTTTCTTATCATCGTTCGTCTCGTTAATAGTGAGAGAGTTCTAGGGACAATGGATCGACCACGGCTTGACCCCAGAGGAATGCCAATACGACATGGCTTTCATGGTACCAGCAGGCGCTGACACGACCGTGACTGCGATAAGAGGGATCCTACTATATCTGATGACATCCCCAGTACTTTATCAAAAGGTAAAGAAAGAGATCCGAGACGGCATCAAAGACGGCCGTATCTCGGAGCCCGTGACAAACGAACAGGCGAAGAGTCTCGAATACATACAAGCGGTTATACGCGAGGGTTTACGCCTTGTGGTACCGATAAACTTCGGCTTCCCCAAACGCGTGCCACCTGCTGGCGACACCATCTGTGGCGTATTCCTGCCTGGTGGTACCGACGTGTACTACAATAATCGTAGTATGATGCGCAACGAGGAAGTCTTTGGAACTGACGCCAACATATTCCGCCCTGAGCGTTACCTAGAAAGCAACGGCCTGGATGTTGGACGCAGTTAGTAGCCGTCTGTGTCACACGTTTTGTTGTTGTTGTTATCGTCGTACGTATGCTGACTTTGTTTGGGGTGATGTAGTGATCAAGACAGTCGATCTTGCGTTTGGTTACGGCGGTTATATGTGCCTTGGCAAATCTTTTGCCATGATAGAGCTCAACAAGTTCTTCATCGAGGTAAGATGAGAAACGCTGTGGCATCTATTCCGGCCGAATTGTCTGTAGACTGTCCTCTTTGCTAAAAAAACTCGACTTCAACAGCTTTTTAGAAATTTCGATTTCCAACTCGCCAACCCGGAACATCCCTGGAGACGAGAGGGTTATACGACGGTACTCATTCACAACTTCTTGGTAAAGGTAACAGAAGACAGGATAGAGTGATTGGTGTAGATACCTGTCTCATACATCCTCAACATGCTGTAGTTGCAACTGTTGCAGCTTGGAGAAAAGAAGTCAAGACTCAAGACCAGGCCGGTCCACAGTGCCACACTCTGGCGAGAAGCTGAAGCACCAATCATCCTTGCTCCAAATTGTGGACTATAACGGATGTACCTGACTAGTACGTAAATAGCTTAGTCTTAACCAACTTAAATGAGGACCCTTGACACATAAATATTCCCCCACGAGTCGAGATAGGAATGTCCAAGTTGCGGCTAAAATCGATGCAAATGCGCCAACGTGATGTACGAACATTCTGAACGAAATCATGTAGCACTTGACTAAGGACCCATAGCTCAGCGGTAGAGCGTCGGATTCCAGACCCGAAGGTCATCCGTTCAAATCGGGTTGGGTTCAAGTCCCAAAAACATCTCTTTTTGCATGTTCATGGAGTGGAGTGTCTATTTTTTTGTTTTGTTGCGGAACGGGACTTGCCGAGGTATATTGCTCCATGACGGCCGGGAACCAACCAACTAAATAACTGCCTAAAAGAAGGCGGGCGAATGTGGGGAGAACATACCTATCGTACTCAAGCCGGACGATTAAATAACATGAGTTAGGCGGTATCTTACCTGATCTGATGCATGGTTAAATCTCAGCGGCGTCAAATAATGTCTCACAGAGCCGTTGACGATAGTTCTCAAACAGTCATTGTTGGACAGAATACAGCAGGGGGTAGATCAAATCTTATGGTGTTGTCTATCATGGTCACTTCAGGGACCTACGAGTAAATCCTGCTTTGGATACATCTATTCTACGTTTATACGTGATATCACTTTTCAGAACTGCTCATGCTTTCTCGGTCAAAATCGACATGTCTATTTGCCTTGCGTACTTACCCAACTAGGATCGGATCTATAAACGTGGTCTACTATCAACTTGAGTCTTACCAGAAGAATACCGAGTTAGTAATAGTTAGTCTAGCCACTCATAATCATCAGGTTCCGTCGGATACTCAATCATCTTCATCTCACCAACATTCCGATTCTTACCACCACCACGTTTCGACTCAGGTTTCCCTTCTTCAGGGACGAAATACACCCCATCGCAGGAGTAATACACCATCCCGGGTCTAAAGAGGTGAATGTCCTTCTCATACTTGAACTCGTAACCCGGCAACATATTCTCCGGCACGGAATCCGGACAAGCATTGACTATAGCCTGACAGATCCTTTCCGCGCTCTCCGACGGGATGCCGTACGGCATAGTGATGGTGAGCACGGGCGCACACATGAAAGAGGACCCGTTTTCGTGCGGTTGCCATTTCGGATTTCTCAATCGCCACTTACTACTACTCCCTTTACCACCTCGCTCGTAGCCGCGCACGGTGGCGGCGAAGGTGATTTCCTTGCGAGACACGTGTAGATGTGCTAGGATCTCCTTGATGGCGATGCGGCGCACGATGGTGTGCAGGACGTCGAGCATGTCTAGTAATACGTCCATGTGGATCGGGTCGCGGATTCGTTGTAGGCTTACCTCTTTTATGAGATCTTCGGCTTCGGGAATCTGTTCGGTTAGTTTGTACAGCTCTCGGCCTAGGATGCTCTGTCTTTCCCCCTTTCTGTGCGCGGCGCGATGCTGGCGGTGAGGCGGCGGAACATGGTAGGACGGCTGTCCGAAGCTTTGGGGTCCAGGCCCTTGGTTGAAGTGTGGCGATTGGGAATATTCATAGGGCGGTTGTGCATAGCGTTGGTACGCCTGAGCTCCATGGTTGGGAGGTGGTGGTTGGGAAAATCCCGGGGGTTGATAATAGTTTGGATGTGGATTGTTAGGGGTCAATGAGTCCATCGGCGCAAATGGATGCCTACCTCTATGATGAGCCATCTTGATATGAGTGGAAATGGTTGCTATAAGTCGAAAGGGTTGCTTAGCTGTAAGTTGGAAATAATGTTTTGTGAATATGGTGATGGTGATAATACTGATCGTCTATCACTCGAGCCCATGGCTGGCCAAACCTACCAAGGGTTTTATATACTTTGGATGAGTCGAAGCGGTCCTAAATACATTGCTATTGTTTTGAATATCATCTTTGATCGCGATTGACTAAAGAGAGCTTTGTGCGATTTCAATCTCTTTGTAAACTTCCATGGCTTTGTCGCTGTCATGATATCGGGACTTGAAACAACCACACTGTTCTTTTGTCCTCGGTCAACCAAAAACTGTGCAGCTCTGACACAAATTCCTTAGGATGAAATACGCTCGTCGGACGGCAGACCTTCCTTTGACTTATCAGCAGAACATTAAGACTTCAGAATACGGAAATCGAAGACTGGATGTGAGATATCATACTTACCTACTTAGTACAATGCAAAATTACTCCAGCCAAACACCCATCTCCGTCATATTCCCCTAGACCAAGCCAGTCTGTACGTAACTACCTCCTCAAGTCAACCCGAATTTCGGCGCAGCCATAACCTCTTCAAAGTCCACCGCCCACACAATCTCCTCATCAGCCTCAGCATCCCTCACATGAGGAACCCTCTTCCCCAACCTCCTCAACGTCTTAATCAAACCCGACTCCTCATCATCAGCAATAACCACCCCCCTCGTCGCCTCTAACAAACACTCCATATCCGTCGTCGAGTCGCCAAAGTAGCAGAAAACCGGAGCCCCGCGTTCACTATCCCGAGCCAGACCCATAACCATCCTCACAACATCACGCTTATCTTCCGAATTCGTAAGATTCCGTCCACCACCAAGAAGAACCTTGCCTGTGCCATCCCTCGGCCCCAAGACAGCCCCATCGACCTCCCGCACCTCATTCGCATAAACCGTAACCTCCCCGGCCGCAAATTCACCACAAGCAGCACCCTCGATAAACGCCGCCGACCAATTAACCGAGACGACGCAGACCCGCCGACCCCTCCCCAACGCGCCGCGCACGAGACGCCCGAACCCGGGTCGAAGCCGGACCGTGCCGTCCTCGACGAGCCTACGGCCCGCTTCTCGGAAGACGTCGTCCGAGATTCCCCGGAACAGGGCACACTCGTTGATCCGGCCGAGCGAGCGCGTCTCGACATGTTTCTGCGAGCGCAGAAACGTCACCTCGTCCTCGACGCGCAGGCGGTCCGCTGCCGGGGGCGCGTAAGACGACACGTGCGATTTGTAGTCCGATACGTATGCGTGCACCACTTCATCCCAGCGGGAAGAGAGATCTGGGGAAGTAGTAGTCAAGTCGTCGTCGTCGTCGTCGTCGCCATGGCGCTGGCGCTCGCGCTCCTCCGACTGGAAACGTAGTGCAAAGTTGGCTAGGTGTGTTACTGTGTCCTCTGTCGTGATTGTTCCGTCGAAATCCAGGAAGATGGTCATTTTTGAAAAGGAATTTCACTTTAGTACATGATCTGTGGTATGTAGGGAACGTCTAGTTATTTAATTAGCATGAGAGAAAAAAAAGGCTGCGTTAAGAACTTGAAGTTTCTTGAAGTATAGAATACCTACCTAAGGTACCTACATGTAACCTTGATAGGGAGATTTGTTGAGAGCATTCAGATGTCACTATGTACCTACGAGTAGATGCGGGGCCATATGCCTACTACCTAGGTCGTCAGTCAGTGCATGATTATGCATTGCATAAAACCCGGGCCGACAAGAACCCGATGATTGGAGCCAGTAACACAACACCAACACAGGCGCCCTCTAGGTTAACTACTCATAAGACGTCTAACATAGACCAACAAAAGAACAGTAGAATTCAAGAAAAACAACAAAGACCTTATATACAGTATCAAGACTATCTCCTAAGCCATCAGGCCTTGTTTGAGTTGTAAAGGAAAAGCCGCTATAGCCAAAAAAATCGTTATATTTATTCTTGCTCAGAAGATCGAGTAACAACCTGGCAAATTAAATCCAATGACCTTTACGGTAAATAGTTTAAAACCTTTTATATCATCACCACATTCATCTAACCTACAATATTTCCTTTTACGCTTAATCCCCTTTTACAATAGCCTCCAAATCGTCAAACTCCCCACTATGTCTCATCAAATCATAAAAATACCCTTTTGCCTCGTATAGCTCTCGCGGACTCCCAGTCCTACGACAAGCAATCAATCATTAGCTCCTTATATATATATATAAATAAGTAGATAATAAAAGGAAGAAGAAGAAGAAAAAAAAACCACTTACTCTAAAACCGACCCAGCACTCATAACCACGACCTTGTCATAATCGATAATAGTCTTCAATCGATGAGCAATAGTCACCAACGTCCTATCCCGACCGGATTCGTCCAATTCCTTTCTCAAGACTCTTTGAATCCCCTGGTCCGTCTCGTAGTCCATACTCGCAGTCGCCTCGTCGAGAAGCATGAGCTTGCTCTTGCGCACCAGGGCCCGGCATAGTGACAAGACCTGTCGCTGGCCGTGGGAGAAGTTTTCGCCTTTTGCTTTGACGGGTCTGGACAGGGAGATTCCGGACGACGCTTCTTCCTCTTCGCCGAATTGGAATGATGCGATTCCTCGGCAGTAGTCTAGCGCTTTCTCGACGATGTTCTTGGCCACTTTGTCCGTGGGGTCGAGGTTTGAGCCCACGTCTCCTGTGAATAGGACGGCTTCTTGAGGGATGATTGTTAGAGCCTCCCGGAGCCGTTTTCGTGGGAAGCTTGTGATATCTACGCCGTCGAATAGGATTTGTCCCGAAACGATGTTTGTGAAGCGGAGTAGAGATAGCACTAGCTGTAAGTCATAAACAGGTTAACCCATGTTGAAAAGGGGCTTGTCGATATTTTTCTTACTGTGCTTTTTCCCGAGCCTGTCCGTCCAACGACCGCCACCCTTTCACCAGCTGCAAACTTGAGGTTGATATCCTTGAGGATTTCCGGGCCCTCGGGATCATACTTAATAGTGACGTTTCGGAACTCAATCTCTCCGCTTCTGGGCCAGTCTTTCGGTAAATCACCCTCTGGGTCGTCTGTATAAGCCCCTTCTCTCCTGTAATCCTCCGGCTTCTCTTCCGGATCTACATTGGCATATTCTTTAACGCGATGGTACTACAAGCAGAGCCATTAACATTAGCATTCCTAACATTCCCAGTCACGGATGTGGTGGTGCTCACACTCTGTAGCTCAACTTCGACTTCGTTCATGGCACGAACGAGAATGACAATGAGTAGGTTTAGTGTCTAGGTTAGGGATTCATTGTGTCAGTGTCATGTTTCTTATAATTTCAACCGCTGGATCACTTACGGTTGCGTTTAACAGGGAGAATCCCACTAAACCAGCAGCGACCACGCCGGCTTTGGACACAGCAATGGCGCCGGCAGCAACGATTACCAAAGTAGTCATCAGATCGATTCTCAACGCCACCCAGCGATTACAATTGAATTGCGCCTCAAAGGCCCGCTCGAGGACTCTCAACTTGTCCGCGAGCTGGTTTCCAAATGTCTCGGGCATGCCGGCACGGGCACGGATGATCGACAATCCTGCAAGACTGTCGGAGAAATGGGCAAAAACGGGCGACTGGGCCGAAGACACTAATCGCTTCACAGACACGGCTGTCCTCGTGTAGATCTCTCCCGCAACGATGCCGGCGAGACAGCAAGCAGCGACTGGAAACATGAAGACTGGCAGGACGGCGCTCGCAGCAAAGCTTTGGAAGACGAGGCGGATGGCGTTTTCGATTGTCATCCGGAGCATGCCGACCAGATTTGTGTCGAGAGATGTCATGTCCCGTGAGAAACGGTTGACTATCCGTCCCACCGGCGTCGTCTTGAACCAGGATAGGGGCACGTTCATGATAGCCTTGATGAAGTTGCTGTGCAAAGTCCTAGCGGCGAACCACCCGCCACGCTCGTAGCATATATATGTCAAGCCGTTAAATACCGTGTCCCCGAGGGTCCATATGGCGTATATGCCGAGATAAAAAGCGACATCGTGAGCTCCCTCTTCATCATAGGCATCCACCCAAACGGCGAGCCACAGCCCAGCTCCGACAAACGATGCGCTGCCTATTCCGCTCATCACTATAGCAAGCACCGCATGAAAGGGGCTCCCGAACAGTCGCATATAAGAAAAGACTAGACTAGTGTTAATACCTTGAAACATGCTTTCACAGTGTCCTCACGAAGCCCCAGTTGTTAGGCAGCTACCTAGGTAGTTGGGGCACAGGGAGAAGAGGGTACTGACATTGCAAGCGTGCCGTTTGGCCCGTTTTCAGAGCTTCTTGGGTAACTTCATCTTGACGCTTGGCCGCAGTCGTCTGTATCTGAGGATCTGGTGTCACTGTTTTCCCATTAAGACCCATCCCATTTGTATCAGCAGCATTAGTGACGGAGACTTCCACAGTAGTGTCCACGTTGCCGTGGTCGACAGGACTTTTACTAATTGTCACATTATGGCGAACGACGCCTAGGTTTTGCTGCAGGTCTGTGACTAGACCATTCTCCATGACGATCGTGAGATCTGCTTGTGGCGCGATCCAGGGCAATTGCGTCACAAGCACCACCGTGCGTCCCTTCAACAGATCGCCACAGAACGCTTCTCGCCAGAGCGCGGACGATGTTCTCGCATCAAGCGCAGAGAAGATGTCATCTAGAAGAATAACAGGGGCCTTGGAATAAAGAGCGCGCGCCAGAGCTACACGCGACTTTTGGCCGCCCGACAGTGAAGTCCCGCTCTCGCCTACCTCGGTCTCGTCTCGGTCAGGAAACTCGTCCATGTCGACGGACAATCCACAAGCATTGATGACGCGGTCATATCTGACTTTCTCGAACGGACTGTTGAACAGAATATTCTCACGGACTGTCTCGTTTTGGAGCCAGGGGGTTTGAGACGCATAAGCGATATCATCCGGGCACGTAATGGAGCCACTCTCGAGCAGAGTTTCCCCCAATATTCCCATTAGCAGTGTTGACTTCCCGCTGCCACTTGCACCGGTAATGACGTTCAAGCCGCCCTCGACAAACTGTATAGAGACGTCATTCAGTGCAAAAGTGGCTCTCTTGTGCCGTCTCAGTGTTGCGTTCGTAATCTTCAACGGGCCTCGGGGATGGCGTATCAGTGGTGTGACGTTGTCAAAGTAACGATCTAGCCGTCTAAGAGACACTACAGCCGCTGTAAAGTTCCTGGACAAGGATGAAGCCATCGTCAAGTTACGCCGCAGTGTCCTGATTAAACTGATTGATGTAAAGGCAACCTAGCACACGTGTGAGTAACCAGCGAGCTGTCAAAGAGACCGAACCGGAACAAGGAAACTTGATATCTTACTTCTGCAGTCAGTCTTTGCTTTCGTACCACAACATGAAGCGTGTATATCAGTAGCAGTGCAAGGGTGGGAATGCACTCGGTGAGCTGCCCAAGGCATATGAATCTATATAGAGTATCCATCAGAAAATGAGTTTCGTCAGTTGGGAACTAGCATCGGCCACTAACAATACGTTCAGACCCCATATCTTCTTTTGCTCCCCTCGTCGGATCGCCTCGATCTTCTCGATAATTGCATCTTCCCAGGCGAAATACTTGATTGCCCTGATCGAAGCTAAATACTCCGACACAGCCGAGATGCGCGCGTCTTGTATCTGCTTCATCTCCCGCTGAACACCGACCATCCTTCGAGAAATGAAGAACGGGAGCGGCATAAGGACAAGCATAAGCACGATGCCGACAACAGCCGGCCAGTCGAGCAGTTTGTAAAGCCCGGCAAGAGCGAGGATAGAACCGCAGGGAACGCCACAGCAGGTCATGATGATATCCCTACCACCCCAAACGGCATCGACGTCGGCGCTCATGAGATTTGCAAGACGTCCCGAGGCGGTCGTACTTTGCTGCTTATTCGCCTTGTCCATATCGCTGCCCGAAATTGCAACCTCGGCGAAGGCCTCGTCGTCTAGTTCCATAGACCCCATAGCTTTGTAGTATAGTTCTTGGGTTAAGGCAGACTTCACTCGGACGATGACACGAGTGCCTACGAATACATACTGCTGAAAAGCCACCGATCGAGATAGCGGTCCGATGAAGAGCACTATGAGCCAAAACCATGGCCGGACACTCGTATTCCCGGGATTCTCGATATACCCCAGCAACTTGTACGTTGCAAAGGGGGTCAAGAACTCAAGAGAATACGCCATGATACTGTAGACAGCCATAGTAGCCAATTCCACCCTCAGGAAGCGGACGATGGTCGAGAAGCTCTTGGTGGATTTAGCCCGCGCTGTGAGAATCCTCGACAGTAGAACAAACGGCTCATCGTACCACGGCAGTTTCGGAAGCTCTTCGATGGTCATCTGGCGGCGGAAACCTCTGAGTAGAAGCGGAGTAAGCCATTCATACGTGAGGTAGTATCCGATCCAGCTGCACGTCTCTTCCTGAGAAGCCTCACGTGTAGGAATCTTGAGAGAAAGCGCCAAGTCTAGTGGAGGCGGTACCCATTCTCTCGGCGTACTTGCAGCTACGATAACTGCTGCACCTAATGTTGCGATGCCTGCTATGGTCAA
The DNA here is from genome assembly GCA_022579005.1 of Poronia punctata. Taxonomy (NCBI): domain Eukaryota; kingdom Fungi; phylum Ascomycota; class Sordariomycetes; order Xylariales; family Xylariaceae; genus Poronia; species Poronia punctata. The sequence goes on along the minus strand of MU401524.1, from coordinate 36,577 downwards.
AGGACTGAGATCTCGGTCATAAGTGATATCGGCATACGGAAGCAGCTCCCCCGCAGCAATGACGAGCAACAGGGTCCCAAGGACGAAGTTCACATGATGCAATGCGACGTGCCTCCACTCGAGATCTTTAAGGAGCCGCAACAGGCCCAAGAAAAAGGCATACAGGAGCGCAGCGGCATTGGTCCATCTGTCTCCTAGTCGTGCAGCAGCGACTGTCATCAAGACGAACGAGGCCGCTCGGAACGATTGCCCGCATATCTCGAAAGGAAGAGATATAGTGGACGCGTCGGTTTCCGGGTGTGATATCTTGCCATATGACCTCTGAAGCAGATATCTGATGAGGAACAGAGACGACGCCACAACGATGGAGGCTTGAAGATATCCAGTCCGAGCAAATAGGGCGAGTTCATGCACCCATTGGAGATCCGCACTACTATATAATCGCCAATGTCAGAACACTTTACTTTCGCGGTTGGAGCCCGACATCGTTCAAGTCATTTACACACCCAATTGTATCAAGCTTAAACTGTCGGCTGTCATTGTAGCCTTGGGAGGGAAGGAGCGACGGCCAACCCCCACCGGCAAGATAGAATGGCTGATCCATGGCCTCTCACGCGGCGTCACGCCGAATCACGAGGTGATACAATTACGGAGAAAAACACATGGATTAAGGTATGATATATCGAAAAAGCAAGAGAAAAAAAAACCAACCAAGCACCAAGTCACACGACAAGGCGGTGAAAGGCCAAACGGGGCTCTAATACTCTATCAGTTGGCAATCCATAGAATTATCATGGCTTACCATACATAACAGATGACCCGCCTTCAGACTCTTTTCGGAAGAGGTCCTGGTATCATGGTATGTGTGAGTTGCTGTTATGTAGCATCCAAGTAAGATGCCAGACATGGGAATTAGCCTAAGCCTATGGGGGGCCTTCCAAAGTGGAAAAAATGAAAATCCTTATCGCAACCAGGGATAATCTACGAGATACGACCCAAGGCCTAATCGAACCTGTCTGTCTTTGCTATACCGTAACATATACTGCGTGCGACATATGTATAATCATCCTCTGATCTGGGCTCGACTTTGACGTGGAAGAAGTCGGCTCTTACTTAGGTAGATAAGGAAACATGTAAATCGGTACGACTACTACTCGTAAGGTATTTTGCGTTCAGCGTCATAAAATTGTGCAACATGGCGCACCACAAAGATCCGTACGGCACAGACAGTGCGCAATAAGACCGCAGGCTTGGCACAACCCGTCGTTGCACACACGAATTTCCATAACAAACTGGAGGACAATATAACTGTGCTAACATTGCAGCCCATCAAGAACGCCTCTATAATCCCGGATCCGTATGGGGTATGTACCTACTAACTACCTTATGTACGTAGTAGCGGAAAGGGGAAAGCTTTATAAAAATGTCAAATCCATGTCCTAAAACCAACCATCCTGTAACGCATGTGTCATCTCAAGTCGTTACCATGCCTTTTTTACGAGCTCTCATGCTCGATATGCTCCCGCAATCCAAGTCTAATTTCTTTAATGTCCATTGACCCCGTTTGTCCCGTTTGTCCCATTTTGCTCTTTTATGGCCTGTTCGAGGGCCTGTTGGATATCACGGATCAGATCTTCTGGCTCCTCTATACCGTTGCTCACACGGACGAGGTCGTCAAAAATACCGACCGCCTCCCTCTGGTCCCTCGGAATGCCGGCGTGCGTCATGGCACTAGGTATCTCGACCAAGCTTTCGATGCCGCCTAAGCTCTCCGCGAGGGTATAGATCTTGGTCAACTGGCAGAACCGTTCAGCCGCGACCCGGCCGCCCTTGATGCGGAAGGAAAGCATACCACCGCCCATCCCGTCTCGGTGCTGCCGGAGCGCGATGGCACGGTGGGGGTGAGAGTCCAAGCCAGGGTAGTTGACCGCGATAACGTGAGGGCTCGCTTCCAGAGCATGCGCAACTGCCAAGGCGTTCGTGCTAGCCTGACGGGCACGGAGATGCAGTGTCTTAAGGCCTCTGTGTGCCAACCAGGAGTCAAAGGCCGAGGGCACGGCACCGCCAGCATTGAGCAAGAAGGCCAACTTCTCCCGCAATTCTTCAGAGTTGCACGCAGCAACGCCCATGACCACATCGCTGTGACCATTGATATACTTGGTGACGCTGTGCACAACGATATCGGCGCCGTGCTCCAAGGGGTTTTGTACGTATGGGCTCAAGAATGTGTTGTCTACGACCACGGTGATTCCTCGCGCATGTGCGACAGAGGCGACGGCACGGATATCGACGAGCCGTAGTGTGGGGTTGCTAGGTGTCTCGATCCAGATCAGTTTGGTGTCGTCTCTGATGTGTTCGGCAACGTCGACATCAATTTGCGGGGTAAATGTGACCGTGACACCGTGCGCCTTTGCAACGCGCGTGAAATATCGGTGCGTTCCACCGTAGACGTCGCTAACGCTGATCACATGTGACCCAGAGGCCAAGCTTTGCAGGACGGTGGCCGTCACAGCGCTGCCGCTACTGAATGCGACGGCGTATTTGGCGTGCTCCAGCGCAGCCACGGCCTTTTCAAAATTGTCTCGGTTCGGGTTGGCACTACGCGAATACTCGTAAATGCCGACGGGCTGGCCGACGGAAGACTGTTTAAAAGTTGTCGAGAGAGAGATGGGCTCGATGACGGCGCCAGTGGTCGGATCGTGAGGGGAACCAGCATGAACTGCCAGAGTACCAAATCCGTAAACCGGGGTTGGCGCCCGGGGAGGGGTCTCAATGGAGGATTCAACCGGGACCGTCATGATTATGAGGCTGCAGGCTAGATGAAATGTACAGGTGAGAGGGTTGGCTCAATTGGGGAAATCAGGACGTAAGGTGGCTCTTAATATGTGTCGGTTATCTTTCCCGTGTCCGGAATGCGATAAGGTAACGGCAATAGGGAGCAATTCGCTTTGCGCCCGGAATGGTCGTTTGGCCGTACAATTGGTATAATTTTTGCGCCGCTGACGAAACCCGGTTGGAAAATGTGGCAGGTTGAAGGGTAATTATATCCACGACTGAAACTGACAAGTCCGAAGGTGGGCGTGGATGGAATAAGTATTACGCGAGATCTTCAGGACAAACTACCATTACCAAGCAATCCGTCTGGGAAGGCGCGAGGGAATATGGAATAACTTGGAACAAAAAAAAACCTATGCTGTTTTGTCATCACCACTTTACATACAAACAATATGCATGGTGTACCCTTAGACGCTAATCGGTGTTAAGCGATCGCGCCATCTCGGGCGGGATGAGCATCATTAGTGGACAGCCGGCGCAATACTACCGAAGAACCTAAGGTTAGACTTCTAGAAGAGTAATGTGCAATGTCAATTAAGGTGAGTACAATACGTGTACTTTACTTGCTCAGTTGCCTAGGTTAGGCTTCTCGGTAGGCATATGTGGCTTATGTGAGCTATGTCTCTACACATGGATTTGTTTCACATTACCAAGCAAACAAATAGGGTAAGTTACCGATGACGACAACACATATATATTATGAGAATATAAGTTATTTGATTACGAGTATATATGGGACAAACACCTCCCTCTACCCATTAAACTTGTGTGTATCATCCCGAGACATCGTCTCCGGCTTGCAAGGCAGTCGGGCAAATTTTCTCTCTATTTTTCCTTGTTCACAACTCGTGTACTCGTAGATACATCTTCATCCACTTCTTTGAGGATAGATCTGACTAAAGTAATGATTCTGCCCCTCCCTTGAAAACAACCCCTCGCGTTATCAGTCTTTATCTTCCCCGGTTTTATAGCCAATCCCTGCAATAAGTACCGTTTGATTTCCACAAATGGGTAAGCGATACTACCCAACAAAGGCAGGTACCTACAACTAGTCCGGAGCGACGCGTTGCGCGGCTATCTACAAGTATTTAGACTACGTGTTGAATGTAACCTAAGGTAAACTAAAACCTTCTCAGTACTAAGCTTTACTTTTTTTATATATAATATCAAGACCAATGATTGAAGCATGTGAACAAAATCGTCTGCCGAGAAGTGGTAAAAATTCTTAAGGAAAAAAGAAGTAATAAGGGTCTTCCTTAGCACGCCCCGCTCACCGACTCTTTAGCTACCGTATTTCTCGAGTGCCATTGCCAGGCAAAATTTCCGCTCGGAGTCCGCCGAGTCATATCGTCGGTGAAGTGTTTAGTCACAGGTGAACTCTGACACAAGAAATTTACGTGATCTTCTCTTGGGCTTTTATCCCCTGGACGTTTATTTTATTATGACCTATTGTTGCTACATACGGGATTCCTCCAATTCAGCCAGCCGGCAGCTCTCATCAAGAAAAGGGCATTGATGATTGAATAAGAAAGGTAAACACAACTACATATTTTTATACTGCCTCTTGGCTCCCCGGTTACCAGACCAACGAAGCGGCGGAGTCGAAGAAGTTAGGTTAGACATTGACTGCTGCGGGAATATTCCCTGGCGGCTTCGGCTCCTTGACCACGAGTAGTTTTCCCTGATTTGGCGGGCCCACGAACTCGCCGTCGCTGCATCCGGCCTGAATCGCATTGCACTTCTTCTCCAGGGCGATGCAACCGGCGTCGCCCGTGGGGGGCGCCGTCTGGTAGCACGTGTTGACCTGTTTCCAGCAATTCTGGGAAGATGACCAGCAGCCGTTTTCGTTTTTATAGCTGGGCACCTCGACGCCGACCCAGTTGGCGTTCTTGACAATGTATTTGGCGGGCAGGACTCCCTGCGTCTGCTTTGGCGCGTCGGAGCCGGCCACGTCGATCATCGCCCCCTTCCTCGGACTCGGGACCGTGAACACCTTGGGACCCGGTAGCGGGTACGGGAACGACGGTCTGTAGATGTTGAAGGTTAGGCCCGGGTCGGCGGCGTGCACGTGGCCTGGAATGTTGACCATGTGGTCGGTCGGTACTTTGAGGGTGGCCGTGTTGCTGCTCTTGACGAAGACTTGGGCGCACCCGACGTAGAACTGCGGGTCTCCCTTGTCTGCCTCGTGTAGGGCGAGTAGCTCGGGGCGGAAAAGCCAATAGCCAGCCGGTAGGCCGTCGGGGATTTCGAACGACAGGAGTCCTTTGTTGGCTATGAGCTTCTCGGTGCACCATTGCTTTGTGTTGGAGTCGTAACCCTCGTGCCATAGCTTGAACCAGCCCGATCCCGTCGCCTTATCATCGGCCATGTCTTGAACCTGTTTGGCGTAGATGGCACATGGTCCTGTCAAATCTAATATTAACATGCTGCCACTATTATAACAGAATCTGGATATATATAATGGTTTTTTCTTACCCTTGTGCGACTTGTCAATAGCACCAGGCTGTTCCGCATCAGCCCATTCCCGGAACTGAAATGTGAGTTTCCCACCAGCCGGGGCAGGGCAAGTCAAAGCCACCGCCTTCTCGCCGTCGGCCCCTGAACTTCATGTCAGTCTTTACCATCCATTTCCCCAGGGCATTTTCTCGCCTGGGTAGAATAACTCACCACAGGCCATGTCATTGCTGGTAACACCGTTCACTGGGTTGGTGCACTTGCCCGGATCCGAGGGCATGCGCACACAGGTTCCGTCCCCCTGGGTCACATCATCGACGAACAGGGTTGTGAAAACCGTATGGGCGCTCGCCGAGACGGCGAGGCTCGCCATTGCGGCTAGACCGAAAGAGAAGTGCTTCATTCTGCCTGAGATGAGCTGTTGCGGACTGGCGGTGATGACGATAGAGGATGCCTATACTTCACGTCGGTAATAGAGACGTAAGTAGCGTTTGTCGTGAGATGTTGTAGCGAATAGAGTATATTTTTGCAGCCGTGTGCCTAGTCCCTCAGTTGTCGAAACTGAAGACGAATGGATAGATAGATTGTTTTGAAAAGAAAGGAACGCTTCGCAGAAGCTATGTAATCAAGTAGCAAGAGGCGTCCACAGGAAGCCAGGCGTATGTTGGGTATGAAGGAGAGTAGGGAGCGCAATGGCAGAAAAAGTGAATAAGCCTGGGCTGAATAAGATATTTTGGGAAGTGGACGGACAAAACAGTCATTATTATACACATGGCACGAGGCATCGAGGAACAGGGTATGTAATCCGGAGATGGTGAATGACAAAAGGCGACAAAGTCAAGACCGCCACCACTCAATTCAATCTCGTACGTGTACAGACAATGGGGGACACAAGCGTTTCTACCTATCCGCCCCCAAGAAGGAAAAATATCAGGACTGGTACATGGCGGGAAGGGGGAAAAGATCGTGGACTCGGATTGGTTCGAGGATTCTCTCTTCCCACGTTTAATTCAAACCCAGTCATACAACGTAAGGGTGTCTGTCTCATGAAACATGTGAACAAACTTTCCTAGAGACACCCTTCTTTTTTTCGTTTTCCCGCTGTTTTCCCATGTTTCGGTTTCGCCTCGCACAGCAGCTGATATGCAACCATGAGACCTCTCGGGACCCAATAGATCCCAGATCCTTAATAACCAGGACGCCTCGCTGGACCGGGCGCAAAAAAAAAAAAAGGCTTATCCATCGTGGCGATTGGTTGGCAGGCTTCTTTTCTTTTTCCCCCTTTCATTCTGATAACCCCTTTAATTAAGGACAAACCCCATCGGAGAAAAGAATTCAACTACGTCAAGATGCTTACGGCATTTAGGCTCCCGCCTCGCCTGTTTACATGCCATGCTCCTCGTAATCTTAAGCGATTTGAGCTGTCAGAATATAAATATTCCCCTGCACAAATTCTAGGCCAACGTGAGATATTCAAAACCATTCCGTCACGTTGAGTTCATGTGCTTTAATTTAACACAACTCTTCACAACGCAACATGCCTGGTCCCGCCGTCGTGATTCTAGATTGTCCCCCTTTCTCTTGTATGACATACTAGGGCTTCTAGGTTACCTAGACAATTCTTTCCATGCTCCACGCTCCATGCTCCATGCCGCCCTGATGCCTGACCATGTTATGTACACCGATGACATCTTTGAAGTTCGATTCATCAAATAAGGAGGAAGCAATACAAGTGCTGAAATTACACTTTCCTTCTTATCACAAGTTTCCAATATCAAAATAGGGGTGGCCTTGTTCTTGCGACATGATTAGGGTTGTACGAGCAATTGTCGACGTGTACACGTACCCAGAGAGAGCAGAGTGACATCCGCAGGTCACATTCTTCCTCGACCCGCTAGCCCACCATCAAATCTCGCCTGGCCCTACCTACCTACTTTATCTACCCTACCTTACCTCGCGACCCAAACGTCCCGCTACCAGTATTCATGACCGGCTACACGCCACCCTGTCCGAGAAGTACGGCATCGTGCACCGCGCCGGAAACAGGCAAACGCCACCATCACCACATACATACATACATACATACATACATGCGTGTGTGTATCATTATGGACATGTATACATGGCGGGGTAAGTTAAAATAAAACAAAACAAAAAAGAGATATAGTGGTTTAGGTGCTACACACTTCGCCATTGGCCAATTATACCAACATTGCCCTCTTGACGAATTAAGCTTATACCGAGATGATGTAACATAAGTCATGGGGAGTAAAAGAAGAAGAAGAAAAAAACCGGCATAAGCCGATTCAACTACATACCTACCTACCTACCTACCTACCTTGCCTGAGGTTCCATTTCTCCACGATTCCCCCGGTTGCCGGTGTGGGCGCCCGGTTGTCTATACCACCCCCCTGCTTTATGGTGGAATGCGCCAAGGGAGCCAGATGATATCGCAAATTAGGGGATGGAGGTTGAAACCATGAGATCTGCGGCGCTGCTCATGAACCGGGTCATGAACTCACTTCTACTACAAGTAGAACTATGCATGCAAGTTTGCGACCTTTGACTGCGGAAACTATACATGTATGACGGTATTTTGCCTCACCTACATGTGCCTTATGCAAGGTCCGCGAAGCCATAGATAGGGGGTTGGCTGGATATGAAAAAGGAGAGGGGTTCCCAAGCCGGCCACTCATGATTGGGGACACTTGCTATTGAGATTGGAGGGAAGAAGACGTTCGGGACGGTCTTATGACAGATATATTGGGTGAACATATCAAATCGACCTCGCCTCTCCATTGCCACTCTCACGTAACCTCGAACACGCGCCGCAACGCATACGCCACTTATCAGGAAGGTCGCGTTCTGGGGTAGCGGCTTGCATGGTCTGTGTCAGAACAGAGAGGGAATAAGTGGTGGCGACTTTGTGTAGAAAGGGGAAAACCGACGTGTGTTCGCAGACCGGGCCGAGTGGCCAGATATAGATTGCCTTCCTTTATGATCCCTCCTGAACACATCACTTGTACAAGTCAATGTATGGTGCAAGAAAGTCGTGAATTATGATATATGGGACGACGCAATACGTCGGGAGCGGAGATGTCTTTCCGTTTGGATGGTACGCCTCCGAGAGGTTAGAGAAAAAGCACTGAAGATTTGTCCCCCTCTTTTCAGATTGTCCGCGGAGCTCTGCATCTTCGATCCGCCCCCCTTTCTCGCCACAATTATGTACAATTAAGCAAAGAGGAACCCAACATTCCGTCTCATGCGCCTCGATGGTATGTATTTCCACACGGTTTTTTCTTTTATTGTTGTACAGAGGTATGATGATTATGTTACATTGTTGGTAGTATTCTCGTAAATTCGTCTTTTCTGATGATTACACGGGTTTGATGGGAATTCGTTTATTCGTTGATCTTAGCCAGGATCCTAGTCGAATAGAGTCAGCTGTACTGTTCGCTGTGGGAAGGGCCTGCAATTCGGCTTTTCGACCTGTCTGCCTTGATTGGAAAAGCAGGGGGGGACTTACTCGCTGTCGCGGAACAGGTGGTACTCGTCCTCGCCAACCTTGACGGGAGAACCGCCGTACTACAATGACATATTAGCTACTTGTCCTTCCAGGGCTCTCACTAATCCCCATCTCTTTCTTTCCATATCGCACATCTGCGACCAGGGAGAAAGATAGCCGAACAGGCTTTAGACCGCCCAAGGAAAAACCCACCTGAGGAATCAAGACGCGGTCGCCCTGTGAGACACCCATGGGAACGCGATTTCCGTCCTTGCTCAAAGCACCGGGCCCAACAGCAAGAACCTTGCCCTCGTTAAGCTCCTTGACGCTGGACTCGGGCAGGAAGATGCCACCGGCAGTCTTAGCCTCTGCCTTGATGCGCTGGACCAGGACACGGTCCAGTAGGGGTACGAGAGACTTGATGGATCGGATGGAGGTGGCCTATCTCGTTGGATGGTCAATTAAAACTCTTCGTTTCTCCAGGCGAAAGGCCAGGGCTTGTCAATGGTATGAGGTCTGCTCCGTAAGAGCTTGAACTCGGAGCTCGGGAACGAAGCATGGTTCATTTTCCCAAATGCATTGTACTTACCATTGTGGATGTGTAGAATTAGTTTTCCGTGTGGAAGAATAGTAGAACGATATTAGGTTGGAGAAGTTTGAAGTTTTACACAGGAACGTCGAGAATAAAAAAATACTGAAGCTATCACGAAGAGGAATGATTTGTAGGTAGATCTCTCAGGAAAGCTTTAGAAGCTTCAAGCATACGGATCCAAACCTTTTTTGGGTCCCGAAGTTCTTCCGACCCCGGCTTCTACGGGACGCATCCATGTCAAATACTGCGTTGTGGAGCCGCGTATCTTACCTAGCAGACCTTCCATTAACACGTGTAATAAATGTCACGTCGGTTCTACTCGTATAATAACTTTAAAATTCAAGAACTACTACAATCTAAGCCAACTTCATTCTTTTGCGCTTAAGTACGACCTAATGTCCGCCAACCATCTCTACCTGGTAGGTGTCTACAAGTTTCTGTCGCGGGGATAAATAGCTTCGTCTACACAAAATCTCCTAGGCATTCAGGCAGTGTATCCCAGTGACAGTATGCTCCCGTTATTGGAAATCCGCTTCAGCTCGGTATGGACTTTGGCAGGAAACAACAAAACAAAACATACTGCACACGAGAAAATGGAAGGGAGAGCATACTCGTAAAAGCCTGCCCAAGCCCACCATCTCGTTCCAGCGCCTACATCCACACTACAAATACACGTATGTGTGCATGCAGATGTTAACGTCCACGATAAGAAAATCATATTCGAATTGCTTTACTTATTTCTTCTTTTTTCCCCAACCTCTCATTGTTGGTTGGCTGCCCTTGAATCCCGAAAATGCCATCCCATACCTAGGCAAGTAATTACAACTATTTTCTATAATAAGTAGTAGGGTGAGACCCTACCGCTCTCGAGTCTATGTCTGTATTATCCTATGATTGTTCACACCTCTCGCTGGTCCCGGGACGTGTAAGTGCTATTTTAAAAAGTATAAACGCCCCCCAATTCAATAAACCGCTTCTGCGGTAAACATACTGCATTTCTGGGCACAACCCAGAACCTGTTTTCCGAGGACCATGCATCGGTCCATTCGCAAACCCTCCGGAGCACTATCTGTTCTTAGGAGCACCAGCAGTGGCCTGGGTCGAGGTCTGGGCTGGGGGCGCTGGGGGTTCGAGAACGTGTGTGTGGTCTTCAGCATTCATGATTACCCCAGGAGAAACTTGCCTGCAGATTACTGTATCTGAAATCCACGGTTCCGAAACGATTTCCGCCATATCAGCCCGCTTTTTGGGGTCGATGGTAAGCATCCGACCAATAATATATCTGGTTTCTCTAGGGAGTAAACGAAGTAACCGCCATGGCCCTCGTATTACTTCTTTGCGCTCGGGATCCTTGGAATCAGGCTGGGAAGTGGTAGACGATCCGGTTCGCCCATGACTTGAACTGCTACCCGCCACCTCTCCGGTCGCAGACGCTCGTTCAAAAGCATCCGCGGACTCGGCCGTTTGTCTTGTGGGCACAATCAGTCTTTTGGGGTCGTGGCCAGGCGTTGGTTCCGCTGCAAAAAGTTTGTAAGAGTTATCTGATAGCCGGGGTACTTTCCATGGGAATCTTCGGAGCGACATGCAGCAGAAAATGATAGCCAAAGACCATATGTCCACAGCTTGCGGGTCGTATTTGCGTTCTTCGTACACTTCAGGGGCCAGATAAGGGTCTGAACCGACAATGCCTAGTCTCCGCGTTAGAAATACAATTGATCAATCTGTTATAGCCCTGTTACGTACCACTGGCCAGTACAATCTCGGTCTCGAAAGGATATTTGAAGACGTGTGCGCTGCCGAAGTCGATGATCTTCATAATCCCGTGCTCGCTAACCACGACATTGTCCAGCTTGAGATCGCGGTGGGCAAGACCCGAGCCATGCAGGTAAGTAACGCCATTCAGGATTTGCAAGAAGCAACAGTTGATCTCGGCTTTGGTCATCCTGCCCGTCATAACAATGGCAAACAGATCAAACGGTGCATACTCCATTACTTCATACCACTTTCCTTTCTCTTGAACAATGTCCAACGTCTCGATGATGTTTCCATGATGAAGAGCCGAGCCAAAACAGAATTCGGCAGTCAATTTCTTCACATAGTCCTTCTCAGTCTCGTAAGAATGGCGCGGTCGAAACTCCTTTACAGCAAAGACCGTGTTATCTTCACTTCGCTTCATAAGCTTTACGGAGCCTCCTGCACCCGCACCGAGTACGCGACCTATCTTTCCGTATTTCGAAGAAAGTCCATGGTCGTCGGCGAACGGAACTTGGTGGTTTAAACGAGTTGATGGCGATGCCAGAGTGGGTGACTGAGGTAGTTTCTTCGGCTTGTGACTCCCACCAACTTTGAAGAATCGTCGCAAATCAGACATTGAACTTTGTTGACTATGGTGTTTACCTGAACTGGACCCCTCGGAGAGGTCGGACTTGTTTCTTGAACCAAGAAGACCAGAATGGCGTTTCTCCGACTTATCGAGCTGACGCAAATTTGTAGATGACGCCGACGGAGAATGCTTCTTTTTCCTGGAAAAGACAAATCTTTGATCTATAGCGCCAGCGTTTCTGTTCTGCGCCGGCCGCTTGCTGGCAGCGTACGGATCGTTTGCGTCTCCTTGGGGAGTAAACGGCCGGGTATAATATTGCGAAGCAGCGTTCCTTTGTGGGCTTGAGTCCCTAGATACAGGCAGTGATTGGCCGCCCGCTCCGCCACCGAACAAGCCCCTCCGGTGAGATCGAGTGTGCTCCTCGGCCGTACCACTTTGAGGGACGGTATCCGAGGAAGCAGGTCGATGTGCCAGCCCCAAACGGGAGGGTGTCCGAGACTCTCGGCTTGACTCTTGCGGTGTCGCCTCGTGCGATGAGGCCCCTCCATCAGAGCCACTTTTCTGCAACCCTTTGCCTTGTGTCTGTTCCCCCGATGTACCAGCTGGGGTAAGGGGAGGTGTGTAACCGGCAAAATTGGGACCGGAATGTGGTGACCGAGGCGCCATGGGACTATGGCTATGCTGAGGGGTTGCGCTGGGGGTGGTGTCCGTGGATGGTATCTAAGTACGAGAAAGAGTCAGTCCCAAAATGTCTTTGCGTGGCTAGTCCCTCTCAACGATGGTTGCCCCCAAGGCTATCAAATAGATAAAGAAGACTGGGTCCGACGGAGAGGCTGCAGCAAGATATTACGAAGACAGGGTAGCATAATATGCATATAGTTCCGGTCAAGGAGAACACTATGTCCTCTTTGTAGGTTGGATAGGGACTCCAGGGAAATGAAGCAAAAGGGCCATCTCTAGTATCGTGCTCAAATTGACAATTTGTGTACGTACCCTAGAAGGTGGGAGTGAAACTGTCTGAAAAAAGTAGTTCTGCAGTCGCTGTTCTTGGAGCTGCGAACCGTGTAAGCATTCAGTGAGGGCTTGAATCTGCTCCGCCGTAGCGGGGGAATCGATGCGCGACGGATCGGCAGCTTCATTCGGCGACATAATGGTAGGCGGCTCGATTTCATCCACGTTACTGGCGAACCGAACAGCATGGCCGCGCTCGGGGGCTGATTGGGGAGCATTTTCGGCGGAACCTAGACGGCGAGACTGGTTAGTTGACGTGCTCAAGGTATGATTGCGGCAACATAGGCACAGTTGAGGAATGTGATAGCGGGGTTGTTGACCAAAGAAAATATAGTCATTGATATCTCGTACCTTGCGACGACACCTCACCACGTGCCGCAGGACGCTTGGACACCTCACCCGGTGCCTCCATCATGCAGAGATTGAGACGTAGACACAGTAATTCGGGCCCCAATACCAACGGAGGGAGTTGCACCAGGATATGAAGACAACCCCTGATATGGAGGGGGCGGCTCTACACGCAGCAGTCCTTAAAAAGATAATGTGAAAGTGAAGCTATCAGAACGGCGGAAAGGCTAGGCGGACGGGCGGGAAAAGAAGATACACGAGCCCAGCCTACGAAAGATGTACCAATGACGATGTGATGGAAAAGTTCGACTGGGAGAGTCTCGAATAGAAGAGCTTCAATCAGTCAATTGTTGCCGACTAAGAGGCGCATGGTGGGGCTATTGACGCTAAACTTGTCTTACCTTTTGTCAGGATGTACCCAAGGTTACCTACTGTGCGTGTAGATGTAACCCATTCTTTAGTGAAAAAGTCGAACAAACCCTGCCATGTTACATGTATGACGGAAGATGGGGACGTGCCGTACGTACCTTGTCCCCATTCATCTACTCGTACTCAAGTTAAAATATCTCTTCGCAAGGCCTTCTTTACTAATGGTCAGATCGGGATTAGCATACTTTTGCTAGAGATCTTATGAGCGAAGATATACTCGTACATATTCGTATATACCTCTTACCTCAACCTATACGTAAATCATTAGGTATCCGTCTATGTCCGTATTTCTGGAGTCTCCCTCCCGTTTGTTGCGAGGTCCACATGTTTTCTACGCGTAGATTACGGGTAGCTACGAGTTGTTCGGCTGTAAGATAAGCATTGTTTGTCCTAAATATGCGATTGTGATAAGGGGGGCCTTCCGTGCCTGAGCACCCTGGCTGCTAGCATTTTCCATGTGGAAAAAATGTAGGAATTTTTTTGCCATGTTGGACATGCACTTTGTAGTAGCCTCAATGACGAGATCCAACAAGACTGAAAACTACTTACTTGTACTCAGCCCAAAAAGGTACCTATTATTAATTAATACTTCCTCTTACACGTAATAAAGTGGTACCTGGCAGGACCGAGCGATGCCGAAATGCATGTTGGTGGGGTTCACATCAAAGGGCTGGTGAGTCGGACCCGGGACTGCCGGGGCCTGGGCGGAACCTGGCACTCCCGGCATATATCATTATAGGGTCGGATGTGTGGGATCGAACGTTCCGTCTCTCTATATCTGCATTGGCTCTCAGATAGGGTTATGAGATGGCTACACCTAACAACATACCTTCAAGGGCAGACGAGAATATTTACCAACTCTGTCCACAAGTAGTAACTTCAAGTTGGTTAAATTGGCACTATTGAGTTTTGCGCAATCGATGGTTAGCCCAGCCGATGAACGTCCCGGCCGGATCCTCCGGGCCATATGTTTGTTTGATAAACTACCTACGACTACTGGTAACTAAGGGGTTCGGAGGTTTTGTGTAGGAGGTGCAAATGACTACGGAAGCATAAAATCAACAACCTATAAAAGACCTTTGAAGAGGCTAGGCTAGGTAGTATTATATGCGACTATTTACATAGTTCATGGATTCTCAAACCTCGTAGCGCTGCACGCGTGTGTACGAGTATCTACGTGTAGTCTTACGTGTACTGAGTAGTACTCGCATGGTTTCTGGGCATGGAGAAGCTATAGCCACAAACCCCACCAATTTTCGCGATCCGGTAGGGCCACAAGGAGGTTGATGTAAGATATCCTACGAGCACGAGCATGTAGGTTGCTTAGCAAGTTTGGTAGAAAAGGGACACGGAAGTCTAAAATATGTTACTCTTGAGTCTTCCGCTAACAGGCGAAGTGGTTATTGGTATTATTGCGTCTAGTCAAGATGCGAAAATTGTAATATTTCAGAGTAATAGCAGAAGGCCCTCAAACATGAAGAGATTATTTTCCACTTGGTATATCTTCCCTTTAAGACATAATACTCCGATGTAGCGTACAGTGAACAGTTAATATACAGCGTTGGTAAGACATAAGTTGACCTCGGCATTTGAGGCCTGGTTTTAGGTTCGATTGAGTGCGTTTTCCTTCGACACCAAAGCAACACCTAGGGGACCACTTCAATTCCTATCGATTTCGCTTGGTATATAACCGACTTGCACAGTCCTTCCAAAGATAGCCCGGATAACCGCAATTCTGATTGCTTGATTTTGGCAATCTCGTACACGTGCTTCAAACTGACTTTGCCTACTATTTCGTGGCCTGGTCTGCTTGATCCTTTCCGTTTTCCCTTCTTCGACAATGGCAGCTCTGCCGCGTTCCGCAATAGCCAAGAAGTTTGTGGTGTTCGGACATCGAAATGGAATGATCGATCGGCTCGTACGGTGACTCGTGTCGGCATTGGAGTGCCCGGGAGAATATGTGCTGTCCGCGCATTGAACTCCTAGAAAGACGTTAACTACTACGCCCGGCCTCTCAAGGTTAATGGGAGGCTCAGGTTCTTCGACTCACTTTGCAAAAGTCCATTGACTTTACACCTTTACTTCCAAGCGCAGGACCGACCGGAGGGCTGGGCGAAGCCTGACCAGCGCCTACGATCAGCTTAACTATCTGATCGGCGGCAGCGGAAGCACCACGTTTAGACATGTTTACGGTTGATTAGAACTGCGTCGTCGTCTCAAGAGAAGATACTGAAGCCAAGAGCCGCGAGACATGGCTACAAATTCAAATGAAAGGCTGGTCTCTGTTCCTGGCAATGTTACGCTAGCCTAAAATGAAATAGTGGCCCAGTCTTCGGCTCAAGGACCCCAGGCGTTTTGTTAGCAGCTTAGCATAGGCGCCAAATCTATCGATAAGCATACGTTACAACATCATAGGGCCAAAACATAGCAGAACAAACCTGGGTATCAAGGTCAGTCAGCTAAACACCCCGCCAAAACCATTGGTGCTAGAACTACCATCCCCACTTCAAGCTTCAAGGTCAATCCACTTCAAAGGGACTTGACCACCTGCAGTTGCACGACAGGTGACTCCCAACTCCCTACTCTTGCATGATCAGTTGGGTAGGGATTCCTGGTGATATCATTTACCTACTCTATCAACACACGCTGCCCCTAATACATACTTCAAAAGACAAAGCATTTTTGAAGAGAACATATCTCTTCGATCCATCCTCTTACACCTACAAGCTATACTGCTAGTATTTGGCACTTGAGGAGTGAACATGTTCAACTGGGCGAAACAAACGTTAGTAAAACCTAATATCCAATGTCTCTTCTGTCCCCGGGCTAATTTGATTATAGGTTGGCGAACGTTGTAGGCACAGAGGAGCCCATCTACGGCGAATCTGCCATCAGATCCGTCGCTGAAGATGCAAAGTCCACTCCTTACACCGAGTTAAAAAGGGACGATCTGAAATGGGTCGCCCTGGACCAGACTTCAGTTGAAACCCAGGTGTTTTACTTCATGTCCGATAGCGGCCACGTGGGACTTGCTCAGGTCATATATAGCAATGTGGCGTACGAATACATCAATCCATCCAATATTTCACATGGCTAACTGATGGATTGTTTAGTGGTATCCGTACCACAGTCCAGTTCAATTCAAAGATCTTCTATCTCGACGGATCGAAGCCCCATCTCTGGTGCTCCACTCCCCTCACCGACTATGATTTCAGCGACGACAAAACGTCTTTTTACGCGAAAGACTGCGCGGTAGAGCTGTCGGAAGACGGCGAGTCCTACACGATAAAATCCATGAACGATGAGAGAGCTATTGTCAACCTCAAGGTGACCAAGAAGGCTCCCGGCTTTGTTGCAGGAAAAGATGGCAAGACATTATACGGCACTGACCTATCCAATCCTTGGGGCACCATGCGGCATGCATTCTGGCCCAGATGTGACGCAGAGGGAAGCATAGTGACCCCGGACGGTCCTGTCGACTTCAAGGGGAAAGCGACCTTCGTCATGGCTCTTCAAGGCATGAAACCCCACCATGCCGCTGCCCAGTGGAACTTTCTGGCCTTCCACGGTCCAAGCTACTCGGCAGTGCTTATGGAGTTCACAACTCCTCCTTCCTATGGGTGCACTACGGTCGACGTCGGTGCGATAGCAAGAGACGGCGAAATTGTCACAGCTGGCACAACTTGCCGCGCGACGCATACTAAAACAAAGAAGGATACTGTGACTGACTGGCCCGAGCCCATAGAAGTCAAGTACGTTTGGTCAGGCGAAAACAAGGATGGGAAAACCGTCGAAGGTCTCATTGAGGGACCCACTGAGAAACAGGATTGTGTGGATGTTATGGCGGAGGTTCCGGGCTTTGTAAAAGCCATTGTCGCCAACGCAGCGGGGACGAAGCCATACATTTATCAGGTACGTGTTCTTACTCGGTATTCGGATTCTCCTGAATGGACTTTGACACTTTACTATAGTTTGTTTCGCAGAAACCGGCTGCTCTAAAGTTGAAGATTGGAGATGAGGAGGTTGTTGAGGAAGGCCGCACATTTTCCGAGGCTACCTTCATATCCGCTATTGAAGAGACGAAATAGCGACGTCCAAGAAAGCGGTAGCAACGTCAGCAGGGCCCGGGAGGACTGATGTATTCAGCGGTCTGTTAGAGCGGTGATATGGTTTTCACTGCTATGGCTTCGGTTATAGCGAACCGTTTGGTTTAGCAGCACATCGTCGATAGCAAGGACCAGAGCGCATCGGGGACTTATTATGTCATTATCGCTCTTTAACACGATAGGAAGCGGCCCGAGTGTGGAAACATAGTTCATCAAGACACGCATGTTCTTGATATGGTGGCATTAACGATCAAGCAAAAAATACCCATTATAAGAGAAGCTTCTACAATGTCCGCAAGGACTCGAGAGTACGCTTGGTTGGCATCGACCTGCATCCTTGCAGGATGCATTCTCGTACCCTTTTGCCTAAGTTCTTCGCACCTGTATTCCTGTCTACCACCACAAAAGGTACCGCCTTACCTATTACCACCTCGTAGCCCGTATCGGTAACAAAGTAGATCTGACATAAGTAACTCGGGCTCTCGCCATATGAACATCGATCTATCCTTGCTTTCGGAGTCGCCTTCACGCCATGTCACCTCACCGGCTGAAGATCCGCCTGCGACATAGGCCATGCCTTCTCATTTCCCGGTCCGGCGACCAATGAGGTCCATCAGCCCTACCTGCCATCTGAATACCTTGGGAACGTCGCAGCTCGATGTATCAATACATGCCAATCCCACATGTCACTAAGAAGGTGTAATCTGGCCATTCGCAGCCCTCACCCGGCCCCTCCCCCGGGGTATGGCTGAATCTGTTTCAAACGGACGGGGGTGCTTTTGGGCGAATCATTGACTTGGGACAAGGGGTTTTTGTTTACGATTGAAAACATCCCGATGTCAATCAGCTTTACAGCTGTTGATGTCGTGCAGCCCATCCTCCTTGTCCATCGTTCTGGGTCTATTTTAGTCTTCGTCGTCTGATGTTGATCCCCCAGGTACGGCTGACTGAGATTTTGGAATCATCATATCTTTGGAGTATGCGTGTCTTTTCTTTCATTGGCGGGTTCCGAGTGACTTGCTTTATCTATAACGGGTAATTACATGTACATCACACGTGTGAGATCTCTAAGATTGAGGCTATACACGTACATACGAGTATAATCTTTTTGTAGTGTAGGTAAACAATACGGGTTCCTATGTAGACAAATAGCCAGTATTGCCTGGGGACTACGGTACCCTTGTTACCTCTTGCAAACCCTCACGAGTACCTGACATGACTATGGTATTTGTTTGATTGTCAAGGTGTATACATATGTACGTGTAGGTAGTTTATTCATATTACCTAACTACCTAATGTACCTACTCCCTGGAGTACCTACTCACCTCTTGACTTGAGCAGTGAATTTCTGACTTTGCGCTCCGCTCGTGTTTGCTCGTATTTGGCTATTAGCCACCTTGTATCCTCCGTCCAGAGCGGCGCAAAGGTGTAGTATATACTTTAAATGTGCAGTCTAACACTACCAGATACAAGTAGCCTATACTCTCTATACATACAAATGCACACTAAGCCCTTTTCCCTGAGCCCACTCTTAGCCGTGGTCCCACTTAAGCGATGTACCTATTGTAATGCCGCTTGGGCAGCCAGAAAAGCCCCAGTAATATGATACCTGGGGGACCTACTATTATCTAGGCGCGCTAGATTCAGGCGCGACCTTTCGGCCACAGCACAGTCCCCCACTCATTCAACATTCACACTTCTTCGAGTCCTCACTGTAGCCTCACCATTTGCGCGCCAGAAGCAACCCATCTTCAATCCGACAATGGCCGGCAAGGTAGATCCCCGGGGTGCAAAGGGTGCAAGAGGTCTAGGTGGGAAAGGTGTTGTAAGTTTGGACTCAAACCCCGCATGGATCACCTTTTTAAGTTATGATCCGGAACGTGTGCGCAGAAACGTGCCAGGCCATTGTTTGTTTGCTGACCGACCCATGATGTGTAACAGGGTTTGAAGCGTCACCGGTACGGGACGAAACTTATTCTTATTATAGCAGACGAACAAGGTTATTGACAGTTAAAAAAAAATCGAAACAGCAAGATTCTACGCGACAATATTCAAGGAATTAGTAGGTGCACCCCTCCCCAGGAACCAGCTGAGAAATAGACGAAAAATGGGGTTAACAATGTTTCACTTCTCAGCCAAACCTGCCATTAGGTACGTCTACTGATACAGCAAAATGAATAAGCCCAGCTTAAAAGATCCAACTACCTTCCACTACTTATGCTCCAGTTGTTTGTATTTGTTGAATACCTATATTGACAAGTTGGCAATAGACGTCTTGCCCGTCGAGGAGGTGTTAAACGGATATCGGCCTCGGTGTATGAGGAGGCACGGACTGCACTTCGGGCACGTTTAGAGCAGGTAAGAAATATCATATGTCCGGCCAGGACAAATTGCTGTTTTCTTTCATTATGGTCAGCTAATTACGGATATTTTATTGCTTAGATTCTTCGAGATTGCGTTGTCTATTGCGAATATCGCAATGCCAAGACCATCACTATTAATGATGTGAGCTATTCTTCTCCCTTCCCGAGGCATATGGTTGCCATGTTGTCATGACTAATAATATATAGGTTCTACATTCTCTCCGACGCCTTGGTCGGCCCATTTATGGGTTTGACGATATAAAGATTGGTCGGACCGGCAAACCAATTACCGAACATCCTGCTGGCTCATCCCGGGTTCCCTCGTCTCGAGTTCCCTCATCTCGAATCCGTTGAAGTCTAACGGCCTTTCAATCCCTTCCTTGTCATATTGTTTGATCCGGGGTGTAACTGTCTTTGAACAGGGTATTGGCGTATTGGAGTCATATTGATCAAACGAAATTGATGGTTATAAAGGTATATACACCTTTCTCTGTCAGTCCAGTGTGTCGGCTACGGTTACGAAAGGGACAATACACATGTTTTGTACGGATATTTCAGAGACTGGGAAGAGGTGCTAGTCTAGTTGTCAGTTGATACCCTGAGCTCCTATAGCTAATTGAACATACACCGCACTCCCTTTCCTCTTATGCTTGTAGTATGAGCCATGAACTTACTTCCAGGTTTGGGTTTGGGTTTTATCCACGGCACAGAAGACTAGAAATTAACTAGAAATTTTCAAATTGGGTGCCACAAGAATGGCAAGGTGGTATCTGATAACAAGCAGAAACGACCGTCTATGCCTTCCTTAGCTAAGAAGGTATATGGGTTCAGTAAGTTGAGAGAGATAGCTAGCTATCTACTAGACTTGGTCTTAAAAGGCCAAAAAGAAAGAAAGTGGGAGGCCCGGGTATAAACCTGATCATGAAAACTTCATCTCGCTGCCGTAAAACGAGGGGTATCCGTGGCATCTATAAAACAACCATTTGTCGCTCAATGCAAAAGAAGAGCCACCCATGCGCCTGAAAAGCAAAAAGTCATAAACGCCATCGTCAGGCGTAAGGAAGACGTCACGTATCTAGCTCCGCCCATCCCCTGCCCCTTCCCTCCTACTTTGCGCATTATCACTCGCCGAGGTTTCCTATTGTCTTTTCATTCCCACCTGCAATTTTTTTATATATATTTTTATTCTTCTCTTCCTGTCTTTTTCTTCCCAGTTTTTCTAAGGTTTTCGTCGCTTTTTTGTAACCTCAAGCACCTTATCTAGACTCATGGCAGCCTTGCGCTCGCCTCGTCTAAAATGCGCATTGAAGATTTCGGGGAGCACCATCTTGCTATTCGCATGCTCGGCGGCAAAGCCGATCTCGGCATCGCGACCGCACCGCTCGCGCGTGACGCGTACGGCCTCATGCAAGAGATCCCGCCCGATGCCTTGGCCACGGTATCGCAGCTTCACGGTCCAGGCGCGAATAACGCCTCGGCCACCGCGAAGCAGCGACGTCCGGGAGCGTCGCCTACTACCGTTCGATGAGCCGTGCACGGACGAGGGAGATGGCTCGAGGCGAAGGATTAGTGCGCCGATTAGTTGCTTGCCGAAATGCAGGCCGATAATTAGGTCCTGCTCGGACGGCGCAGGCGTCGGGGAACCGCTCGGACTTAACCAGGACCATCTCAGGTCCTCGGCTGCCTGGATGTACCCCGCGGTGACGGATCGGATCCCGAGGAGGTAGGCCATCACCACGCTGGTTAGGGCTATGAGTAATGTCCCGATATCCCCACGGTATGTCCATGCGTATCGGTACGTGGCGGCCAGGACGACCACTAAAGCGGCAAGCGGAAGTGGGTGGAACATCAGGTGAGAGGCCGCGGTCTGACGTTGCTGCGCTATGGAATCGGCGATGAGGCGCATGGCGTCCTCTTTATCGGCCTCCGATTCCAGGACATGTGTTGATAGCGGAGGTGGGTCGTCGAGGGTGGCATCTGGTGATGGCTCGGCATCTATGAGGGGTGAAGTGGGTGGTGAGGGTAATGACGAGGCAGATATCGGGTGCATAATCGGTGTGGAAAGGCCCGAAGAACTGGCGACTAGGTTGGCGCGCAGAAATATAAAGAAAGCTATGTAGAAAGTCTTGATTAGCGATTGTTTGGCCAAAGAGAGGATCAGTCGAATTGACAGAAATGTGATTTCAAGAAATAAGGGTAAGTTACAAGCTAGTAACAGCTTATGAGGTTTCATCCAAGTGTGGACTGTTCATGTATTGAAAGTGAGAGCAGACTCCTGCCAAGCGGGGATGGACGTCGCATCGTAGCATTTGGGCGTTGAATTTAACCAAGAGCATAGAGCTTGCAAAACGACATGAACATCCGAGATTGAGCTCAAAGGAGACAGGCAAATTTTCTGTGTTGGCGCCCGCAGAGCAGTCGGCGGGGTCTCCAACCAATAAAAATATACATGTGCGTGATCAAAAAATGAAAGAAAAAAAAAGGCAAATGACGAAAAATATAAAACCAAGCACAAAATGACGCCCTGGGTGATAATAAACAAATCGAGGACTTACCAGTGCTGGTCTTCAGACCGGGCACCGCGCTCACTCGTTGTATCATGCCGGTAGTATCATGACGGCAATATGCGCTGAGGTCTAATTCGCGTACCACGTGGGCCATATTAGCATGGCGACTGGAGACCGGCAGTCGACAGTCTAGACTGTGATCAAATATAAAATATATGACACCCCGGAGCGTCTAGGTTGGGTCGTAATGCACGTCGCAGTGCAATTTCAGGGACCCGAACTCCGACAACTGTTTGACAGGCGGATATTAAAAGGGATATTCCGTTCTAATATCGTAGTATTTTGCAATTTGTATGACCAGGTTCCTGGAATTGCGACCCCAAAAAGACAAGCATGCAATCGGGAAGCCAGCCAGGGCACCACAAACCGGACGGAAGAAGGAACGGAGTCACCCTTTCCCTCTAATATGGAAATATAACCACGGTGTAAATGTCTTTATCTCGTTTTTTTTTCCTTGCTCACTTGGGATTGTTGGTAACAAGCTCGGACAATACAAATTGTGCGGGGTTGTCAGAAACCCTACGCTTGTGTGTTTTTGGTGAGCAAGATAATTTAAGAAATAAAAACCTGAATAATGGGGGTGCGGATTACAAAGTGGAAATGCAAATAAATGGAGGCAGATCAAATGGGAAAACTTAAAAATTATTTAGAAAAAGAGGTTCCCTAGATCGACGAAGACAAGTGGCCGAGTAAAAAGAAAAAGAAAAAAATGATGATCGTCGGGGGAGGATCCGTTGCTGTGGTTATATGGTTGGCTTTGTCTTAAAGAATGCCGTTAGTGAGACAATTCCGCACCTGCGGAGTGACGGTGCAGGAAATACTTACGAGTACTATAATACCGGGAAAAGTGATATCGAGCGCTTCGAACCGGGCACTATCTTTGTGCCAGGGAGACAGAAGACGAGACAGCAAAGCTATGGCGACAGGGAGGGCCGAGAAGCACAAGATATGGGTGTGCCGCGCGCTATCTACTATCTCCAGATAGCTCTCCTGGTATGGTGCAGATAAGAAAAAGGCACAGCAGCGAATAGGATGCCAACTAGGTATGGCCTCCCAATCGCACGCCACGTGCCGTCTGCTTTCTGGCGGTCGAAAACTCTTCACTGGCGTGACTGGACTCTGACTTGTTGGTTTTTTGGGGGGTTGTGTGTCGCGTGAGCCCAAGAGCTGAATGGTCGAGCCAGTCTATTCTGCTCCTTCCCTCTAGTTTGGGAATCTCGAGCGTTCTACGTTAATTGTCGGGTTTTAGGTGATGCGGGCGATTGATAGGAACCAAAGCAACGAACCCCTCAGTGCACTAAGATAGATAATTACCGACACCCATCGATGTGAAGAAAGATCGATTCCTAGATCTAAAAGCAGGTAACGCAACGGCTTTGATTAGGCGCATCTTAAATATACCCTAAATACTATCTGGACTACCCGTCTACTGTACGGGCCATCCAACGGGTCGAATCATGCTTTATGACATCTGAGCATGTTTAATACCTACCGTAATGGTCTATTGTCTGGGGAATGCCCTTGGTCTACTCTCCCTTCTCCCTTCTCACTGCCGAACAAGGTCAGAAACGGGTCTGGAATGGAGCAACATAAACCTTGTTCATGACCATTTTACACCTTAGCGTCGTGATTGCTATCGAGTACATGTGTCGATCTGCTTTCCAAGGAATCCTCGGGGTTCTCCTTTTTACTGCTCGTCGCAGCCCAAGCAGATCATGCCCCAAAACCTACTGGAGTTCTCTACTCCTCCGAGAGCAATCACTAGTTATCTAACCTAGCAGACTTATCTGACCACTACCTAGACGTGCCGAAACTACTAACATACCTATTCCATTACATACTTCATGCCGTCGTAGAATCGGAGTGGTAAAATCCTGCCTGTAAGCAGGTGCAACCAATCGAAAAGAGCCTGGCGTTTGTGGTGTATCAACTTGAAACACCCACCCCGACACCCCATGAGCAGCGTTGAAACAATGACAACCGGGGAATCTACCCCCTCAAAACGCCGGTTCACTACCGGGGCGCACCCACCGTGGCTAGTGGCGGGGTTCATACAGCTGCTATAGTTCCTGTCGCACAATAGGAGACGGTGATTGGTCAGCCACATCCTGCTGGGCGGAAATATAGTGATGTCGTGCTCATCCTACGGCTGCATGTAAGTTACAGGTTCCCTTCAGATCAAAGATTGCCAGAGTGTCAGATAACGGTAACAAGTCTTCGACGTTTATAGTTACCCCCGGATACCCCAACTCCTTCGGGTCCTTCCTGGACTGCGAGCCACCTTCTTGGAATGTCTACCAAATGTCAATCATGAACTCATGAACTCCGAAAAAAAGCATATTGGCCGTGTTAAGGTCCCATTTTACTATGACGTACCAACATCAGTATAGTCTTACGTGCCACGCATATTGCTATCGGAAATATGCACCTATATGGCCTGACGGCGTTAAGACGAGGGCCAGGAACCTGACGCGTGGTTCAAGGTTGTTGAGAAGCGCCGGTCCTCCCGACTCCCGTGTTCCGCCGCTTTGATTCCCGCTTGGCAGGGATCGAGCCATTCCTATAAGCTACAAGAAAGAATGAGAACACACTTTGTCAGAAAATATCTATGCGCTATAGTGCTCTTTCATGATGCTCCTAGACAAAAACCACTTCTCCGTCTATAAAGCCTCTAAATGAACCAACCTATCTACACATGTGGTCAATATTTACAATACTACATAGGTAGTATAACGTAGTACCGTGTAGACAGGTAGTCGGATCCCATGTGCTATATGGACGCACACAGCTAGATTAAGCGTCAATACAGGCTAAAAACATCCCGACGAATCTCATACATAATAAGTTAGGTAGGTTACCTATGTCATCTGGGTTCTACAGTACTTCTCAAGGTAAAACCAGTGGAGGTGCCAACCAAAGTCCTACCAAGCCCTTTCACACTAGACTACCACCTACTCTACATGCACGAAATAGAGTGTGTAAGTCCTTTAGGAGAGCCCCGGCTCGGTCTAGGTATCTCCAAAGCTTGGGAAAGCACTGCGCAAGCAGTTGGCCACGCGATAGGAATACCTACGTACACGTGGGGGTAAATCCGGGTTCAACAGCATTGTCCTTGAATTTTCGCTATTTAGATTCAGTTTACCATTCTTCCCGTCTTCTACGCTTGCGAATAGAATGCTTCTTGGCTGTTCATGACCTTGTGGGGAGACGGGACGTTCATAAGGAAACCTGCAACTGCCTTTCGGTAGTAACAACCCGTGTGCTTACCCCCATGTTCGGTCTACGAGTGAAAAAATAAGCTAGGGTAGATTGAGATTAGGTGCAGGCAGCCAGGTGGTCGCCAGCCTACGTCTAGGCTCTGGGCACCCTTCGTTCTTCCCAAGGACCTCTACTCGTAGTTCAAAATGCGAAAACATTCCTGCATCTCCATCTTCATCTAACTCACCTTCTCAAGTTATGAAAAAGGGGAAAAAAGGAAAACCCATCGGAGTTGACGTCCGTCCTAGTAATGGGCCCGCCTATCCTCTGAGTTGTAATGAGATATGAGATATGAAATGTGAAGAGGGATGGGTGCGAGTTGAGTCTCATTTCTCAGCGTCGTCTTCTGCGACATTCGTTTACTCCGTTGCGTTTTGCGTTTACGGTGCAATAGAAGACGCTTTCCGCCGTCTTCTTTAACTCATTCTGGCGTGCAATACGCCCAAAGCCGGGTATCTCATTTAACGACCGGTAATCAATCTACAGGACAGTCGAATAGCTTCGAGTTTCTGCATTCTTTGGTTTAATTCGCTGCATTCGCTACGGGACCAGCAGTATGGGGAGGCTGGTCTGTGATTGGGCCAAGCACGAGTCCTGCAGTCAGCACTCGTCGCTGCAACTCAGCTCGCCGACAAGGCGCAATGCGGACCCAGTCTGCCTTGTTGCCTGCCCATGTGCACGCGTATCTCACCGAGTCGGGTTTTTGGACCCCAACTCCACCTCGTAGCCCATTTTCCATTCCACGCATGATGCTGCGAGGCGAACGATTCTTGTAGGGCACTGCCGGGCCATGGCGCGTGGGATCCCATGTAACATAGAGGGAGCCTGGTCGCCAATGGCGGTCTCGCTCCCTGGCCCTGCGGTCATTACCGCGGGTCCTATGTAGAATGGATAATGCACACGCGGGTCCATGTACAGGTAGATGTACATGAAAGTGGATGTACAGGACGAGGTACAGGTCCATGTATAGGTACCGTTCATCCATGCTCTGAGTCCTACATCATCATCCTTCTTGGGTTTTAATATCTGTTATAGATCTTAAAGGGAGATAAAGACTTATATCGGTAGCCTTCCGAAATGCCCCGTTTGAGTCCCGTTCCTCTCTTCAAGCCTCAGCCAGTCAGTCTCCTGAAGCCTCAGCCTGTGCTTCGAAGACAAACTGTTCCAACATGCAACCAGAGAAGAACAATTCCACCGCCGACTCCAACTCTATCGACGACGAGTCTATGAACACGGACGTGCGATCATGTCGGCCATCCACTGAGGCCGAGTATTTGAGCTCGGCGTCGCAGGAGAGGAGGCAATCCCATTGTAGTTCACAGTCTGAGTCACTCAACCGTGGTTCTATCTCATGCGTGTAAGCTGTCTACAACACCAAATACACCACATAACCACATAACCACACGCGTAACACTCTAGAATGAGAGAGAAAACGACCATGGTACAACTCGGAGCAGCTGACATTCCTAGGTCCCAAGAGAGCATGTCGGCCGATGACTGCGCCCGGCAAAGGTTCATAGTGTGGGCTGCCGTGAGACGAAATAGATCTGTCCGCATGGCAGTGAACGAACGGCTACGATGTCCCCTCCTACGGTGTGGAGAGCAGTTCAGCGAACACGAAGAAATGTTGAGGCATCTAACCGAATGCAAACATCTCTCAACTGGCGAGTACGTCTGCTACGAGTGCATGAAAGTAGAACGTTTCAACGATAAGAAATGCAGATGCTGCTTGGGACAGCCGACCAAAAGAAAACGAATAATGAATATGGCAAAGAACTTCTTCACCAACATCGGCAGCGCCAGCGCTAGAGTCCGACGTGGGGAAACCATCTCCCCCTCGCGTGAACTTGATTATTGCCATCCTCCCAGTTATGATTCCCTGGGTGTCGACATGCATGCGCTGCACGAAGAATCCGGGATAGGACATGTGGATCTGCGGGAAGAAGGAGGCAGAGAGGTTGAACAACCGGAGTTATGTGGGACAGAGTTAATAGAGCTGGACTCGGGAGCCCTAATATCGGCCGAGCTTGACGGTGATTCCCTTCGCCCCAACACGTCAACGGCGCCAGAATTTCCCACTACGACAAACAACGCCGCATTGCCCGATACACATTCGCTTGTGCAGAAACCGCCTGAGCACCCGACCCGCTTTCAGGCACCCCCTCCTCCACAATCCGGGTCATCAGGCAATGGAGGACGACGACCTTCATTAGCTCTTGATACACAGGTCGATTGCTACCGGACGAAAACACGGACGGCATATTTATCACCCAGCTCATCCCTTCAGTCGCGTTCACAAGGAATATCTCCGATCACCCCTTGGAGTTCAAGTTCTAAGACTTCTGCTGCTTGGTCCGCGGCCCCTCGTCAAGATGACTTTTTGGCTTCGCCCATAACTCCATTGAGCGCCAACTTGAATTCTACAGTGCCTTCTCAGGATCGCGTGTTCGGCTTGTTAGGCATGGGGAAAGATACGGACGAGCATGCCTACCCAAAAGATCCGTGCCAGTATATTCCGGGCAATGTACTAGATGGGCCGGAGGATAGTCAACTCCCGTTTCCAATATCTCAACTTCCGCTGGAACCTCTGGGACCGTACGATTCGAAAGACGACTATTCGTGGCTTTCTTCCATGGATACACTTGGTACCTCTATTAATATGATGTTCACGGACCCCACCCCGAAGACAATCATCCCTCAAGATCTACTCGAACCGCAATTTTCTGGCTCCGAGACAAGGGCGCTAGTTGAACAAGTCTGGGAGACCTTGGGCACACACTTCTCCACGTCGTTGTCAAAGTTGAGCAGAATCAGCAACAATCCTCTCGCTGATAGGCTTAGGGAACAGACGCCAAGGACGGTTGCCGCAGCCGGTTTTGCGAGACTCAGGGCAATTCTGAATCCCAGTAACAGTTCACGACCGAACCCCCTCGAATACCTCTGCTTCATCCACTTGGTGTACTCGATTTCTGTGGTTATGCATCATGGCGATATTATAGCGCAGTCCAGCAAGCTATACGATCAAGCCATGGCTTATGGTACGCGATTCGACGCGGCATATCGCGACAACTATTACGAAGTTACTGCAGCGATTTGGCAACAAACACCACAAGAATTACCTCACCAGAAGCGTGCCAGAGAGCCAAGAAACAGGGCAGCGGGAAATAAGGGAAAGGAAGCTGATTATAGCCACGCTACCTCGATAGCAACCACGAAGAACGACCTCCTAAAGACCATTTCCCAGGTCTTTTTAGATGGTCAGTCGCCTTTACTTGTTTCCAGATCCTGTCCTACAGAAACTCTTTCCCCATCAGAGGCGAAAGGGAATATTCCTTATCGGGAGAAAGGAGAATAAGCTAACGCGAAAGCAGAGCTGGAGAACATGGTGATTAATAGTCCTATTCCACATCCTATCGAGGTTGTCACCTCGCAGCTGTGGTCGTCTCATTTCCCCCCGAATGCGACGAACCTCCAAGCTGTCACACCTCTCGCTGCGGCTTCTGGTTTCCTCATCCATGACTTAGTACGCCGGTACCATGATTTCGAAGGCTTATCTCAAAAGCTGAAACAGATTGGACGCCGGGCTCATGCAGACTTCTATCCCACGGTCCGTAAACTCGAACTCGAACTGATCCAAGTAGGAAAGGTGCGTCATAAGTCCGCCGGCTATCTGTCTGTCATGTGTATACTAACGCTAGCTTAGAGCTTCTTTACGCTGGACGATTACCTCGAACAATACGTCCCTTATGTCAACGAGCTCTGTAGCGCGATATATTCACAACAGGGGGTTAGAAAAAGGGAGGAGTACTATTTTCTCGATATAACACTAGTGGAAAGCCTGGTAGCTCGTGAGCCTCCGCAACAGCATCACACTGGCTATTCAGTGTATGCGCCGAGCTTCCCGTCCATTCCATATCCGTACGTAGACGACTTTTGGAACTACACGGAGAGCCCCGGACACCAACCGGTAAACGGAGTCGCGGGCTTTAACGGTGCGCTGGGCCCAACCTCGTTTATTCCAGCTTCTCCAAGGCAGATAAGTGGCGGAACCCCGACCCATCACACGTCCGAAACCCCGAGCAGCGAGTACACGGTCTCGTCCGCTCATTTGTCAGAAGTGCCAGAGGTTCCGATCTCCAGGTCTTTCGGATCCAGATCACCAGCACAGCCTCGGCCCGAAGCGAGCAGCACTTCGGTCCCTTCCACGTTGCCGTCGTCCGGACAGAAGGTGCAGGCGAATGAACGATGCGAAATTTGCGGTTATAGGCCGAAGGGAGACCCCCAGTGGTTCAAGGGGAGTATGGCAAAGCACAGGAAAATGCAGCATTCGACGAACCCGCCCGTCATCTACAAATGTCCATTTCCGGGCTGCAACTCGGAATATAAGAACCGACGGGACAACCTTCGCCAACACCAGATCGAAAAGAATCACTTCGTGGGTGACGAAGTCGCACCTCGTCCGAGGAAAAGGAGGAGGGAACCAGCAGAACGTACGGAACATACATAGACGAAGACGTCGTCGTGCTCACAGGAATTTCGAAGCTACTTTATCATTGTGCAGTTAAGCGAGGAGCAGGCTGGGGTGTGGTTCGTTTTGGTATAATGTTTCGATGCTAACTATTCTCCCGGTGAGAAGTTCCTTTCCACAACGGCGCTCGTTTTTTTCAAACTGCCAACTCTTTTCTCCTTTCTCATCATATTTTCCCTGGAAGCTATTTCCCTTCTCTTTTTCCTTCCCCAAGCACGAATGAATTAGGCATGTTATTTGGACTTACATAGAGATAGAACTGAGGACCCGAGCCCTTTGTTAGTGGAGCTCGTCCAGTACATACTACGATATACAGATAATCAAGCAGTTGAATACTACCTATTGCCAATTCAAGAGCGTTATGAGCCTAGCGAAACAATCTACACACACGTATTGACCTATTGTGCTCTGTATGTGTTGAGATGCAGCAAAATAGGTAGCTGATTGTATCCCATAACCAGGGACCGGACGTGCCCGTGTCGCTTCTTCTCCCACAAACATTGTTCTGCTTTGACATATGTACCGGTACAAAGAGAATCAACAGGGGGAGGCAGGGAGGCAGGGCCACAAAATCCCCACTCATGATCAGGACAATATTGTTGTCTAGGTATGTATCCCTGCGGCAGGGTCATGATAATCCCTCCCCGAGTCCCCACAGAATCATGTTTGTTTGTACCTCTTTTTGTTTTTTGTTTTCCCTCTCCCGCTCTACCTTCACCGCCTCCTTTCCTCTCTCCCGTCCCCTTTTTGTTGCATAATACCTGATCAAAATTGTATACTCGTATTATTCATATTTAGTAACGTGCAATTTTAGATAATTAAAACCCCAAAAGGTAGTAAGGAGCGAGGAGGAAGATAAGTCCAAGATCGGAAAAAGAGCCCGAAAAAGTTCCTTGCATAGGTACGGTATGGTACCTACAGTATAATGTATGTAGGTATCACAGGTTTAGATCGATGAAAGAATATGTAATGTACCTCCTAGGTAAGCAGCGGAGGAGTAACCTAGGTAAGTGGGAGGACTGGAGATTTGTACGTACGTCTACCTATTCGTATTTCCAGCCAAAAGAAGGGAACCACACACACACACACACACATACGTATAAATTGGGGTAATGTGATGTGGCAGGGAAGGGAAGGGGAGGGTGTGAACACCACAAGTATTCCCCCTTTCATTCATTTCATAGGGCTGGGGCCCGGGGGACAGCGGCTAAAAAGACTTGGCTTTTTTGAGGGCGGTCAGCCCTACGGGGCTTGGAACCCGAAAGGATTTTGACAGGGGGGGGGGTGAGATGATGATCTTTTTTTTTCTCTTTGTGGGGAATAAGAATGAATACATAATCATTACACATCTGCATGGAAAGGTTACTCGTAGATGTTTAGATGTCTCTGGCCATATTTGTTTCTATGTTGCGATGATACGGCTTTTTCTATTTTATGTATACTATTTCTTTTTTTATAATTATGTGAGATATATATGTAGTAGGTATACGTATATAAGATTTTAAATAGTACGCGTAGGCATACGAGTAACCTAGGGTAGGGATTTGCAATCGGGTTGTAGGTTAGCTAGGGTAACTAAAAGCTCGGCGGGGGTTAAAAAGCGCGCTAGCAAAACTTGGCATTGTTAACTTTAAAGAGGTTAAAAAAAACGCTACCTATGCACTATTTTTATATGCTAGCTGTTTTTAGCAGCTTGCAGCAGCTTTTATATATTTTAATACTTTTTAAAAATTTTTAGTATATTAAAAGATTTTAACTTTAAAGCATTATATATACGCTTAGCATATATAAAGCATATGTTTATTAAGCTAACTTTTATTATATATATGCTTAGTATATATATAGTAAACGTTTTATATAAGTTTAGTAACTTTTTATAATATTAGCTATATTAAACTATACTTTTTTATAAAAGCAAAAAACTATAATATTTATGCTACTAAATAATATAAGTATAAACAAAAATAAAGCATATATAAAAAATATGCTAACTTTAATTATAATTTTATTTTATATTATTTATAATAGCTAGCTAAGCTATAAAATTATTACTATTATTTATAAATATAATAAATTTAAGTTATAAAGAAAATATTAATATAAAGCTTATACTTTATATTAGTAACTAGTTTTTAATAATTATAAACTTTAACCTTATAAGCATATTAAGCTTTAACTTTATATAAATTAAAATTTTTTAAAAACATATGCTTAGTAAGTACTAATATATAATATAAAAAACTATTTAAGTAAATAAACTTATTATAAGCTAGCATAGCTATAATAAAGTTATATTTTGCTATATAAAAAATTATTACTTTATGCTAGCTTATTTAAATATATTAGTAAACAAAATAGCATATTTTATTTAGCTAAAAAATATTAGTATAGTAAATATTAAGCATATAAATAAAGCTTAAGTTTATAAATTTATTAAAAATAAAATATTAAAAGTATAAATTAATATTTATATATATAGTATATGCTAATAATTAAGTATAGATTTAATATTTAATATACTTATTAAATAAAGTTAATATTTTATATTTTACTATTTTATAAGTTTTTTTTTTATTTATTGCTAGCATATGCTAACTATATATAAAGCAAGTATAAAAACGTTTAATATAAGTGCTAGCACTAAAGGTTTAAATGCTTAAGTATAAGCTATTGCTAATACTTTTATAAAAACTTTATATTTTATAAAACTAGCAAAATTTTGCTATTTAAAGTGTTAAAGTTATAAAAATAAGCTAGCAAGCTTATTATATAAATTATAATATTTATAAGCATTTAAAATAATACTAAAAAGTAAATTTAATATATATAATATATATATAATATATATGCTTTATATATGCTAATACTTTATAGGTTTTATTTTATATTTAAAAAAGCGTAAAATACTTATATTATAAAGTATATTATACTAAATATACTTAATATAGTATATAATGTAGTTAACTTTACTATATATAGTAATAAGTTTAGTATAAGTACTATAGTATACTTTTGCTTTACTTTTGCTTTATATATGCTAATAATATATAGCAACTTTAAATTAGCTATTTATATTAAAATAGTTTAAATAACTAGTACTTTGCTAAGTATTTATTAATAATTAAGTTTATTAATATTAATTACTTATAAAGTATATATAAAATATTTTCTATATATAAATATAAATAATATATATATATTAGCAATAAGCAAAAATGTTAAAAATATTATTATAAGTTACCTTATTTTATTATGTTTTGTTTAAGCTAAGCATATATAGTATATAATTATTTTTAAAGGCTTAGCAAGATTATTTTATATATAATATACTTTGCTTAGTTTAATATATATATTTTATATAATACTATATGCATATTATATATTATGCTTATAATAAAAAAATATTATAATTACTTTTTGCTATATTTAAATAAAACACTATAGCAATTATAAAAAAACTTATAAAATATAATTTAAAATATAAATATTTTAAGCAAAATATTTAGTATATTAACTATAAGTATACTAAATATAAGCTAAACATATGTTAATTATTTATTTAGCTATTATTTAGCATGCTTTTTATATTTAACTATTATTTTAGCAATATAGTGTAAGCTTACTTTTAAACTTTATATAAAGCATAAATTACTATAACTATATAGTATATATACTACGTATAAAAAAAATGTTTTAATATTTTAATAAATTATAATTTAAAAGTATAAATATAGCTAAGTTTACTATGTGTATATATTTAATATATACTAACTATATACTAAGCATTATTTAAAAGCACTACTTTAAGTTTTGTTAATTAAAGTTTAAAACTTTTATATAGCATATAAAGCAACTAAAAAATAATAACTATATTATTATATACTATATATAAGCTTAAGCTATTACTTTTATATGCTAGCTATATTTATAAATAAATATAATATTTAAAATTATTTATAATAAGCTAAATATATTTATTATTATAAAATAAAACTAAAAAAAGCAGCATATGTTTTCTATTTACTAAGCATATATTTTATATATATTAACTTACTATTTTAAGTGCTAAAAGTTATATATATATAATTATAATAATTAACTTATAGCTAGTATATGTTTAAATATTTTAGTTAATATTTAAAGTTATAAGTAAGCTTTTTAGCTAGCTTATTACTTAATATTATATTATTAGTAGTTTTAATATAATATAATATATTATATATAATATAAATAGCAAGCAAGTATATAGTAAGCATTTACTTAGCATATAAAAGTGTTTTTTATTATAGCTAACTAGTTTATAAAGCTTAGTATATATTTTTAAACGTTAAATTTTATATATATATAGTAAAAGTATTTATAGTATTTGCTTATTTTTTATTAAGTATATATTTAGTATAACTTTTAAAAAAAGTTTTTAGTTTATTTAGTTATTTATTAGCTATATGTTTTATAAAGTTTAAGTATAAAAGCAGCGTATACTATATACTTATAAAACTTATATAATTAATTTTTTAAACTTTAGTTTTAGTTTAAAAATAAAAACGCTAACTAAATTATTGCCGGTTTTATAGCTAGTAAATTTAAAGTGCTATTAATAGCTAAGTTATTTATATATAAAAATAATAATATTATTAAAAAGCTATATTTTATTTATAATTAAAATATAAGACGTTAGTAAACCTTTTTAGCAGCAATACTATAGTATATATATAAGCTTAGCACGTGCTATATATATATTGCTTATATACTAATAATATTAGTTTATAAATATATTAATATATGCTTAATACTAAGTATATATAGTAAAAAGTATATAATACTAAATAGTATTAAAAGTTAGTAAAAAAAACAAACTAACTAGCTTAAAATATTAAGTAAAGCAATATGCGTTTATAATAACAAGCTAAGCGTAAGCTAAAATATTTAATATTACTATTTAACTTTTAAAATTTATATAAGCAAGCAAATAATATATATATGCTTATAAAAGTAAGTAACTTAAAAGTTAATTTATTAAAATTTAATAATAAAATATTATTAAAAGCTTTTAACTTGCTTACTAGTACGCTTATATAAAGCATATATAATAAATTATTAAGTTTTTTAGTACT
Source organism: Poronia punctata (assembly GCA_022579005.1). Lineage (NCBI taxonomy): Eukaryota > Fungi > Ascomycota > Sordariomycetes > Xylariales > Xylariaceae > Poronia > Poronia punctata. The sequence goes on along the minus strand of MU401524.1, from coordinate 1,144 downwards.
AAGCTTTTTATTATATTATTATATGCTTACTATATGCTAACTAATATTAAATACTAGTTTTTTTTTTAACTTTTTTATACTTTTTATTTTAATATAATAATTAATAGCTAGCTAAAACTTTTTTAGCTTTTTATATGCTTAATATATGCTATAACTAAATATAGCTTAGTTATTAATATTTAGCTAAGCTATTAGCATAGCATATGCTTAAGCAACTACTTTATTTTTATTAAAAAAGCATAAAAAAAATAATATATTAGTAGCTTAAGCAAATATTAAAGCTATAGTAGCTTAAAAAAAAGCTAAAATAGCAAAGCGCTTATACTAGGCAAAAGCTAAGTATAAAGTAAAGTTATAAGTATAAGCTATATTAAAAAACAACTTAAAAGTATAAAAAATAATTATAAAGCTTTAAAAGCTAAAAAAAGCTATTTAAACTAAAGCATAGGCTTAGCATATATATATAAATATAAAAGTTTAATTAAATTATTTAAATAAAAAAAAATAGTTTAAATAAGCTATATAAACTATTTAATATAGTAATAAAACAAACAATGTATATGCTATGCTTATATTATGCTTATACTTTAGATATAAAATATAGCTATACTTAAGCGTAGCATATGTATAGCATACTAGCAAAATATTTATAGCATAAGCAAATTTTAAATAAAATAAACATTTTTAAAACGTATATTTTTAATTACTATAAGGCTTTTAATTAAGTTTATATATTATATTTTAAATAATTATAAGCATATGCTTTAAATATATTGTTTATATGCTTAGCTAATGCTATAAATATAAAATATAAAATTATTTAAGCGCAGCATATACGTTATATACCTATAGTATATTTATAGTATAGGCAAAGCATAAGTAGTATAATATTATTATAAAACATATGTTTTTAACTAATATAAAACTTTTAATTAATTTTTAACGCTATGTTTTTTAATATTGTTAGCATATGTTGCAAACATACTGCCTATATGCTAGCTTTTTAGTATAGTTATATTAAAAGTTTATATTTAAACCTTTTAAAAAAGTATTTTATAAGTAATATATAAGTTTAATATATATTTAATTATTTAAATATATTATATATATATATATATAAAATTAAATTAAATATAACTTTTAA
>MU401523.1:153786-176301 GCA_022579005.1 Poronia punctata | reverse complement strand
TAACTTAAAAATATAAAAATAAAAAAGTATAAAAGTTTAAATAATAAAGTAGTTATAAAGTAATATTGCTAGCAATTTTAAAAACTAAGTATATTAAATAACTTTTATTTAGTTAGCTAAGTAAGTAACTAAATTAGCTAAAAAAATTAAAAAAAGTATAACTAGCAAGGCCTTAGCTATTAGTTAGCATAGCTTTAGCTAATAGGTAGTTTGTACATAAATAGCTTAGTAAATAGGTTTTTTAGCTAGGTGCCTTGTTATAAATAGTTTATATAATACTTGCTACTATTTTTTAAAATAATAGTATTAAAGCTAGTTATAAGCTAAAAAAATTATTACTTAATAATAAAAAGCTTTTATACTTAAGCTTTTTTTAATAATATTATAAATATAAAGCTTTTAATATTTAATAAAGCTTTTATAAAGTACTTTTTACTATTATAAAATAAAGTTATAAAAATAATAAGTTATTAGCTAGCTTTTAGTTTTTAAAAAATATAACGTTTAAGTTTAAAAGTATTGCTAAGTTTTTTTTTTAAAGCAAAATTAGTAATTACCTTGCTTTTTTTTAGCTAGATTTTATAAAGCATAATATAAAAGCTAGCTAAAAATTTAATTTAGTATTAGTTTTAATTTTTATAAACTTAGTTTTTTTAAAAAGTTTAGCTAAAACAGCATTAATTTAAGCTTTTTTAATTAAAGTAGGTTTATTTTTTTTTTAACTTTTTTTAATAAAAAAGATTTTTTTTAAAGCTAAAAGTAAGTTTTTACTATTTACGTCTTTTTTAGCAAAATATTTTAAAGTTTAATAATTATTTTATTTATATTGCTAGCAAGCAACTTTATTATGCTTATACTAGTTAATAGCAAATTATATAATACTTTAAAGTGCTTTTTTATTTAAAGCTTACTTTTTATTTTTAGTTTTAAACTATAATAGTAGCTTTTTTATGTTAAACTTTTTTAAATTATTTTTTAAAAATAAATTTTATAAGCTAAAGTTAAAGCGGTTTTTTTTGCTAATTTGTTAGCTTAACTTTAAGTGCTTTTTTATTAAAGCAAGCTTATTTTTTAACGCTAAAGTTAATAGCTTAAAGTTAATTATTATATTTTTATAAATTTAACTAGCTTTTTTAATAGCGTTAAAAAACTTATTATTTTATTAAAAAAAACTTTTTTTTTATAAGTAAACTAGTTTAGTTATCTTATTAAAAAAAGTTTTTAATATATAATTTTAAAATATAGTTTTAAACTATTAAATAAACTTGTTTAAGTTTAGTATTTTTATAATATACTAGGCTATATTACTATAATACTTTAATTTAAGCATTTTGCAAAAATTATAATATTTTTTTATAAAATCTTTAAATCTTTTTTTTAATATAGCCTTATAGCTTTGCTATATGTTTTAAAGCTAAAGCTGTTTTAATTAAGCAAGCCTTTACTAGTGCTATATTTAAGCTAAAATAATTTAATAACGCAACGCTTAATAAGAGATTTTTTAAGTAATAAAAATACTTAGTAAAGCTTATTAGCTAAAGTAATAGTAAGCATAATTAAAAAAAGTAAAAATAATTATAAAAATTATAAGTTAAAAAAAATAAAAATAAAAGTAATAAAATCTTTATTATTTATAAGCTTTTAAAATTTTAAATTAAAACTAGTATTGTTTTTAAATAAAGATTTATTTAAGCTATTATTAAATAATTTTTTAAATTTTAATTTATTAAAGTTTTTAAATTTAAAGTTTTTTAAAAAAGATTTTTTTTTACTAAAAAACTATGCTTAAGTAATTAATATAGTAATTAAAAGCTAAAAAGCTTAGTTATAAAAATAGTTACTGCTAGCAACTAAAGTTAAAAAAAAAAGCGTTATTAGTAATAGTTTTAATAAAAAATTTTAAAAATATAAATAATATATAAAATAAAAAACTAAAGTTTTATAACTTAAGCTAAATAAGTTAAAGTTTTTTTTTATAAAAAATATAAAGTTATTTATAATAAAAAGCTTAATATAGCAACTTAAAAGTAAAAATAGCTTTAATTTAATTTAATAATTTTATATAAGCTAAAAGGGTTTATAAAAAAAAAGTTCTTTTTAAGCTTTAAAAAGAATATAAGTTTATTTATTTTTATTTTTAGCTACAAATTAGCAGTCCTTATTTTTTTTATATAAAAAGAGTCCGCACCTTATATTTGCAAGTGCATGCAATATAAAACCAATAGGTTAATCCTATCCAACCCCTTTATCTAAAGGGCTGTCTCTAATACCTATAGCCTTCTAATTAGCTAGGTCCTATTACCTAAACGTCCTGTGTAACATAAGGCCACTGCGGCACTGCCTTCTACAAAAACGAGCTACGCCAGGTTTTCAAGGAATTCGCGCAGACAAAACAGGAGCTTCTCCGCCTTGCATCGCAATACGGAAGGAGCTCTTAGAGCTCGGGCTCCAGAAGGTTGGAAGCTGAAGAGCAGGATATGTATGTTCCTTCCTAACAGTATGTACATGTACTCAACAACGGCTTTGTAAGGGCAAGTCTGCCCATCTCTCGGATGCCCGGAGGCTTGCCCAACAATCAGTAACTGCCCTTGAGGCCTACTTAGCGCCTGCCCGGGATTCAACAAGCTTGTAGGTACTACCTACCCATCTTCCTAAGCTGACGCCATGACTACGGTCCCACGCGTCAGTATATGCAAGCGGAAGAAGCGACGATTCTTCACACACACTACACTCATACACAGCCCACTTTTCCAAACAGCTATAAATTAGTCTGCGAACCAACGTAACGTATCCAAATCTCTCCCTCTCTTCTATCTATCCAACTTACATATTCCTCCTTGTCTTCCTACGCACTTCACACATCAAAAGATGAAGACCCCAATACAAAAGCGACCTAGACAAACAGCGTCTGACAGTGCGGTGGCTATGAGTCCCGGGATGTCGAAGTCCCCGATCTACCTCGCTCTTAGAAGACATGGGGCTATAGCCTATATCCAATCTTGTTGTTCTCCATCCAAAAGAAAGAAAAGAAAAAAGAGACAGTATGACCCCAACGGCTTTTGACTCGCCCGTGGAGACGGTCCGGTTGTGCCACCGGGCGAACCTCAGGGGGGCGGGTAAGATGGCCGTATCCTAGTTGTTACTTGCTGCATATACTGTGCTAACATTTAGTAGATCAGAAATCCGACTCCTTTGAGGAGCACTCGTTGGTATGCCGCCTGCCTAGATGCGGTTATACGCGTAAGACGCCTATACCTCTAACGTAAATATGCTATGAACTAACTGTGTAACGACAGAACATTGACAATTTCTGGCAGGTTAAGTCGAGGGGGCGGGTAAAGAACCGGTAGATATTCCCCCCGGGACGGATGTGCTTTTCGCCTTGCTGGCGTCCGATCATGGAAGAGGGCCAGCTCGAATGCTAGCGTCGTGCCTGCACATTTTCGACATTCTGGGATGTGTGGTTGGGATAGTCACTGCTAGCAACGCTATGACAGCGGACGGCCGAGCGAGTTGGAGAGAAGTCCCGGATAGAGGCTCGTCCGGCCCTCGACGACGTAGGAGATTTGAAGACCGTAATATGTCTCAAGAATCCAGACTTGTTCGACGACCCGCCATTCCCACCGTTGCAATCAAGCAATACGTCATAGCTACATTTGCCACAACAAAACAATAGAAATAATGACGCTCCCTACCTAGAATATTCTTCGCGTTTAAACAGATAGGCTTATATAAGTAGATACAGGCGATCTCTGCTTCTCAGAGAAACCTTCCCTCTTTGTGCAATAACGATAAGTCATTACGATCCCCCCGGCAGTGTAAACAGTGACAATAGCTTCCTTTTCACTTATTTATTCTGTTCCTTATACTAACTAGGTAGATATAAATAGGAAAAAGGACATGGAGACATATCATCTGTAGCGCGCCAAACCGACATCGATACATTGAGGAACATAACATGAATGTTTCGGGTTGGTGGTGCGTCGTATAGGGAAATATGAATATAAGGTATCTATCCTGTAAATAACCTATCTATATTAGTATTTAAGATAGCCGTCTTAGAAATCCACCCTATATATGGGTTGAGGGCCAGAATCTATAAAGTGGGCAAGTGTCAAGATGACTAAGTATTCATGTATGGTGGTTAACACAGTAAGTGAGAAGGCGAGTGCAACAACAAATAGACCGTGTAAGACGGGAGCTACAGTCGGATTTATGAGATATAACCTTGGATCTCAGATGATGCCCAGGGATGGTATGAAATTACTCCGTAGAGGCGGGTGAAGCCGGTCCGACAACCTCATCTGATTTCTCGGCGCTTAAGAGCCTAGCTTAGGTAACGTGAGTTGATAGAAGGCACCAGAGTTCATAGTCATTTACAGGTGTTATCTTGACTTGACGATGATGGAAAATTAAACGCCTCCAAATAAACATTAGGTACTGTTTCCCTAATGTAATTAAGAATTACTTTTACACTTATTTTCCGTCCTCCTCCAGCTATCCTGTCGACACTGCGTATATTATGTGTGCACTCCCTCTTGATCAAACCAGCACGACCGGACACCTTTGTAGTATTACGCCTAGAAACTCAAAGCTAAGGTAACTAAACTAAACTCGGCAAGACTTCCCAGGTGTAGAAGAAGACCGTATTAATATTAAACAATATTATCGGCGCGGCTATGGGGATCGTGATTGTGATTGTGATTGGGGACGGGGACCTCGGACTTGCTGCGGGTTCCACGCATGGATCCGGCCGGACCCCCCCAACCGGCTTTCCGTGTCCACATGGCGTCGATGAGGTCGACGTTGCCGTCGGTATATAGACATGGTTGGTTGCGGTTCAGGGGAATATGGTTCCAGCGCCAGTCCCAGATGGCGGCGTAACACATTCGATAGGAGGAGAATGCGAAGACGGATCCGATTATTGCTCCTGCTACGACGTCGTACCCTGTTAAGAAAGGAAGAATGGCGGGTTAGTGATGTTGATGTATGATTTCTAATAAAATTGTTGCATGGCGGGGAGTGGCGGGGGCCGGGGTGGGTAGAGAAAAAAAGGGGGATGGGGATGGGGATGGGGATGGGGATGGGATCCGGATGGGTAAATGTAACATACAGTTATGATATTCATCAATGGTTAATGCGCCTCCGATGAGCACAGCACCAAGGATGGGGATGTAAATGACAATCATCTTCCACATGGCGGGGTGATAGTTGGAAAACACCTTGAGCTTGGCGTTGAGGTAAAGATACAGATAGACAAAACCGGCAAACGCGGCGGTAGTATGTCCCGACGGCATGGACTCCAGAGAATCGTTGATCTCCTTTTGGTCGCCGGTACAGATCTCGGTGGTATAGTAGAGCTGCTTGAACCCGGCCGCGTTATATGGCGAGCCCTCTATCCCCGGGCCGTTCTTGGCCAGGCTGATGTCGGGTTTACAGACGTCTAGGAAGTGGGGACGTAGACCGCCGATGAGGAACTTGATGAATACCTGGAAGACGGCGGCGCCGATTAGGGAGTAGAGGAGGCCGATGATGCCGTTGTTGACGTCCCAGAATGAGCGGATGCGGATCTGCATGATGAGGATGGCGAGGATCGGGACGACGGCGGCCAGGAAGGCGGCTAGCCAGATGGGGATGATCTCTTTTCGCAGCGGGTATGCGAATTCGGGGTATACAACCTCTCCGTCGGAGAATGTGACGGGGAAGGAGCGCGTGGGCGCCGGAGGGGCCATGTAGATCTGAATCCTTTGGTTAGCTTTCCGTGTAAACGTTGTAAGAAAAGGGGGACATACTCCTAGACCGAGAGCTCCCATGATGATAAATGTGAGGATATCTAGCCAAGTCACCTTCAACCACTGGCCGAATGACGGGCGCGTAGACATGGTGTAGGTATTAGCGGCCGTTGGGCCGGACCGATGTCCGTTCGCGACATGCCCATTGCGATCCGCCCGGTCTCGACGATTAAAGAAGCCCATGGTTTTTTTCTGGTCAAGGTATTAGTAAAGTGGTAATGATGGGCACTACCACTCCACGAATATGTACCTGATGGTATTGGTGTATTAAGGGGGTGACACAAAACCGCTGGGCTAAAGAATCGGAATATGTACGTTGTGCGCGAATGCAACTTTTCACAACCGTACAATTTGCGGATTGCCTAGACGATGCAGAGTATCCCTAAGTAATCAAGAAGGAAAAAGGTCCTATTGACAGGACAGAACATGGTCTTAGATAAATATATATATCAGATGTCATCATTATTTTTTTGACATGTGCGTTTCGATGCCGTGTCCCGTCCGATTCAATGTTTGTTTCGGGTTGAAATTGGCCAGACTGACGTCATTTAGAGCCAACAAGAGACGATACTTGTACGACATAGACGGAGTCATGGGGCCAAATACCCTGAGAAACTCAAGGGCTATATGAATACGAAGCAGCTTTCAATATAGGGTTCCGGCATTGTTCTGCCGAGTGAGTCCCTGTTCTGCTAGGTTAGGTAGGTTTTTATGTGTTTCTGTAAGACCTGACGCGCCATGAAATGCTAACCATTTACAAGATTAGGTCCGATCCTAGTGCGTTTCGGCGCCCGATCACATTTCCCCACAGGAGGCTTGTAATTGTCCTGTCACTGTATGTTGGTTAGGTAAGTAGGTAAGTAATTGGTTCCTGGCATAATACCTGGTCTTCGTGGCAGGGATAAAAAATTCATGATACATTGATTAGGTACTCTTTTTTTGCGTCACGTCATTACTACCTGAAAACTTGGCAGACTTGGCAATTGCTTGTTAGCAGCTACATACACACACCAAAGCCGCCTTGTTTCGAGATGATCAAGGAAGACATCACCCTACTAGGGTCTAACCTAGTCTTACCGTCTCCAGGTTTTTGTTCTAGACTAGACGTCGAACCATAGGATAACATTGCTTGGATCGGAATAGTCCGACCCCCTCTGCCCCGCAACCTTTTCGGAACTTGTGTGCCGTGGAATTGGGAACTTGAACAACCTATCTACGAGTACTAATAGACAATTACATATTACTCGTATTACAACTCAGCCGTACCTAGCCTCGAACCAGAGCTGAACAGACGTTGTGATGAGGTTAAGGACAGGTGCACCCCCACACCATATACCTACCTACTTTATCTATATACCAGTATTGCTCCAGCGTATGTGGTATTCTACTCGTAGGCCTTTCTCCCTCTCCTCTCCTCTCCATACCTACTTACTTTAGTTAATCCAACCATTCAATAACTTACAGACAAGGTGCGGCATTGGAGATGGAGATGAAACATTGCCCACACGTTGCTTACGTGAGTAAAAAAACAAAGGTGCGAATCTAAATACCGCACCTTTGACTAGCCCTATCTGTACTTTTTAAATCGAGGCAGCCCCTCTATACCGCTGCTAGGAAAAAATACCTCCCTTACCTTGGGTATATTATTGTATACCTTGAGAAAGGGCGAAAGTAGCGATCCCCGTAGATTAAGTAACCATGTAGTATCGACGACATTGTTCCAGACACAGGTAGGCCGTGGACCAAGTCATAACTGCAAAGCACAACAAAGATATGCAGGAAAGTAGGGAATGATGATACTTATTAAGTATGGACCCTTCACCGTTAAACCATTGTGACTAACACACACACACACACACACACACAGACCATCACTTTACTTCTACACATTGTTTATTCCAAACATAAAAGGGGGTGAGCGCTGGGTTAAACTTACAGAATTTGAACCCTATGCGGTCTCGTCTCCCTCCCTATCGCGATATAATATACGGTACCGAGGTACATGGTCCATATCCCAAAAGTAAGGTAAGTAATAATCCCCAAGTACCCACTACCGACCTTAACAACAGCCTCAATTGACACAGAAGCCGGCGACATGTGATGTGACCATCACACCTATGACTCCCGACCCGACGACGGAGGAGCATCCGAGGACAGAGCCTACACCGGTAGTTACATACTTACTTAGTTTGGACCCACAAGCAACGGGCGCCACCTAGCCGGCCGACCACATAGCGGGAACAAAACAGGACAGGACAGCGAGTCTAAACTACAAAATCCCGAATCGAGAACCTATCTACCTATATCTTGAACATTAAGCAGTCCTTATACCAGCAGAGAAGCTAAACGCCACATAGGCTTTAGATCCGACTGACTAAAAGAGCAAATGCAGCGTATGGTGGTTATGTCGAACACGTGCCTTCGACCCGACGGAGGAACTATTCAGCAGACTTCGGGATTATGACTCTAGCGAGATCAAGTATGTTGTGCGTGCGCTTGGTCGTTGAAATAAGGTTAGGTTAGGGCTCAGAGTCAAACATCATTCTTGGTCATTGGAAGTAAGCAGACCCGGGCACACGGGTCAAGGGGAGGTTATAATATGGGCAGTCAGGGATAACCATGATCATTAGAGCGCATAAACAGGTAAACCAGAACAATGTGATCAGACCGAGTGTTTTTCCCGATTTATCAATATGTACGATTTTCGCAAAAGAGATCGCGATAATCCAATGTATATCTGATTCTGAGATGAAGTGCATGTATGTATGCTTTCATTTTCACGTGTCGCCAAAAACGCCAATGCCATATTTTCGTATCGTGTCATATCACGCCCATGTCTCTCGGCCCATTCTGTGAACCCTCGACCAACAACAGGCGCGGATGTATAATCTGTAAAAGATGCACATTCATTTCGCGTCCGGGGGTAGGTAAAAAGGGGGGGACGAGTGGTTACCGCCTTCCACGGCCACCACCGCCCATCATGCCACCCATGCCCATGCTCTCCATCATTTTCTGCATATCCATACCGCCGGGCATACCTCCGCCACCGCCGCCAAACATGCGTGCTAAGCTGGCCATGTCTGGCATGCCGCCGCCGCCGCCAGCGCCGCCCATGCTCTGGAGCCTCTTCTGCATAGCGGCCATCTGTTGTGCTTTGTTGCCGCCTCCCATAGCCTGCTGTGCCTTCTGCATGTTCTTCATGCTGCCGCCCATCTTCTTGGCCATGCCGGCCATCATGCGTTGCTGGGACAAGAGATCCTCGACCTCTCGGACAGTGACGCCACTACCGCAGGCTATACGTGTCATGCGCGTGGGCTGTTCGATGAAGATCTTGCCGTCGCTGTCGAGTTCCTTTTCCGTCATGCTATCGCAGATATAAATCATGCGTTTTAGGCGCGCGCTCGATTCCTCATCGTCCATCCCAGCCATTCCGGGTAAGTGAGACATGCCGGGGATCATATTCGCCATTTTGGAAAGAGGACCTATTTTCATGATGTTGCTCAGTTGGTCGCGGAGGTCTCGTACGGTGAAGATTCCTTCCGTGATGTGTTTTATCGTATCCTTCTGATCGAGCTTGAGCGATTGCACGTGTTCTACTAGACCGGCCATGTCGCCCATGCCCAATAACTTGTTCACGAACTGCTGTGGCGCGAATCTCTCCAGATCCAACATGTGCTCTCCCGTTCCGATGAATACGATTGGTGTATGTGTGGCGGCGACGGCGGATATGGCACCACCTCCGCTTGCGTGGCCGTCTGTCTTGGTTATGATGATCGCTCCAAAGTCGGCAGCTTCTTTGAAGGCTTTGGCCTGTGCTTCAGCCTGTTGGCCTATGGATGCGTCGAGAACCATGATTGTCTCGTCGGGCTTGACGGCCTCTTGAATATCCATCATTTCCTGGAACAGAGCCGACTCTTGTCTGTGTCGGCCCGATGTGTCGACGATGATGACTTCGAATCGTTCCTTTTTGAATTTCTCCACGCCCTCCCGCGCCACTTTGGCCGGGTCTGTCTCGGTCAGAGAACCATAATACGGGATCTTGGCTTTGGTCGCGTTCTGTTTTAGCTGGTCGAAAGCGCCGGCTCGGAAGGTATCAGCGCAAACGAGGCAGGCCCGAAACCCTCTTGCTTGGTAGTGTCGGGCGAGTTTCGTACACGTTGTCGTTTTGCCAGCACCTTGCAAACCAACAAACATGATGACGTTTGATTTGCCCTTTTTCGGCTTGAAGGGTTCGGCATGGGGATCGACAAGCCTGACAAGTTCTTCGAAGACGGCTTTTTGGACGAGTCGCTTCTTGTTGACAGCAGGGGGCAGGTCTTTGAAATTGACAGCATTACTGATCGAGTTCTTCAGTCGGCTAACCAGTTTTACGTTGACATCGGCTTCGAGAAGGGCACCGGATATCTCGTTAAGCATCGCCTTGAAGGCCTAGTGGGAGGAATACATGTCAGTTAAATGCGCCGAGGCCGGAAAGTCCTCTACCATGATAACTGCCCGCTCGGTCGCATACCTTCTCATCTAGATTAGGGGCTCGGGTGGCATCATGTAGGGCGCCGCTGATGCGCCGCCCCAGATCTTGCAAAACCATGGCAATTGATTGTGGCCTCGAGGCCGCTTGCCGTGTATATATAGAAAGGCCGCAGGTGTTGTAACAGGTTTGTTAAGACCAGGTCGGGGAGATTAAAACAGGCAAGTTATGAGGTAGGTATGTCAAATGGTAGTTGTAGTGGGGCTCGAGATTGCTCACATAAGGTTCTAAGCACTGTTTCCTACACGTGCATTTCCATCTACCTACAATGGTCCCATATTCGCACGCTTACTCCACCAAGCTGTCCACATATGAAGCTCAGCCCAGTTGGCTCCACAAGGACATACTCTAGAGCACCAAGCCAATAACGTCAAGAAAAGCAAAGAATGAGAAAAGTCAACTCGTTTTGTCTTTTGACTTATCTGACAACAGGCCAGGCCAGAGTCATATCTGCGTTGTATTTGTTGACGTTGTTAAGTAGCATGAATTGTAGAGCACCTGTACAGGTAACCAGAAGATTATAGAGAAAACGTGGGCGCAGCTGCACCGACAGGAGAAAGGAGGCAGTAGAGGCTGAAAGTAATAAACTGTCAATTAACGAAGGTCTGTAGGTACCTAGGTATTGGAAAACTTCGCCGGAGCTTTCCTCTGCGCAAGATAGGAAAAGGCACAGCTCAAAGTGAGATATTGAAGACTTGGAAGCTTCTTCAACTTGGCGCCAAGGTGAGATAGAATTTAGAAAGACCCAACACTGCCGTCGCTTCTACTTGTAGGTTAGTCAGTAAAGAGATATTCACATATTTATACGAATTCCTTTCGTCTAATCATCAACTGGTTCTTAGATCTATCTACTATTAAACATTATTCGTCTGAAGGTAATCTAAGTACTTTCTCCTCAGAAGCCGGTGACAGCGGTCACGGTCCACTGTTGGCAGGAAGACCCGTCCCTCTACATGTCCTTATTTGGAGGTAATTGGCATTTCCGAGACGGAAGCGCCCAAACCCCCACAGTTATCTTCCTATTGGTTCCTGTCTTTAGGATTCCATTTGGGATTTGGGATTTGGGATTTGGTCAAGAAACTTTGCTCCCTCTGCTCGTTATGAATTTCGCCAGTATCCGGATAATGCCAACCCAGCAAGCAAGGGATCAAAACCCTCGGAGAGAATAAATTAACCTAACCCAGGTACACCTTGTATTTGTGCAACAACGTTTGCTACTGGTCTCATGACAGCCTCCCAAGGTACATAGTGAGTCAGAGTCACTTCAACGGAGGTTGCATCCTCAACAGCACCGTTGAATGAGCTATCTTTATCGACTGCGATGTGATGGTAGCGCACCATTCCAAAGGGCGATAATCGTCATGCCATTACTCTGGCTTGAAGTAAGAGATTTGGTAGGGTTGGATGCAGCGTACCGCGAGAATATAGTGCTTTTTACGTCAGCGTTCTCAGTTGATCTACGAGTAGATAGGTAGGTAGTTCAAGTTGGTTGCCTGGTTTTCCGGTAATCGCAATGTAAGGTACCAATGCAAAGTCACGACTACAGCTTTCTTTCGTGGACTTGAAAAGGCGAAAACTTCCCATCATATCGCTCGTAGTTTTTGAAGGTACCTAGGTTAGAGGTCACTACATGGACAATAGGTAATATGCCCACCCTCAGTATTTCGCTACGACAATAACTTACCTAGCCACCTGCACCTACTCTATCGTCATTTCCATGTGTAACAAGAGGGATATGTGTTTTCATCCGCGTAAACTCTACATTCCTTATTCCGTAGCATTTCCAAGATCCAAGCCCCCGCCGACCGGGGCATCGTGTACGAGTACGGGATAGTTTGAGGCAGTGACGCGGCCGGTTTATCGGCCGGGCTGGTGGAGCCGCCGACTTTTTGGCATTTCGACATTCTTTTGGCATTTGGCATTTCCTTCCCACCCACCCCACTTTTGACTTTCGAGAACTACTGCTGCTGGCTGTTGTTTGTTTGTCTATCAACCCTATATCGCAACCCTGAACTCATAAAGCTTCTATCGTATGTCATGTATGTAATTAATAATTGTAGTATTTAACATCTCACGGTATTTTTATTTATTGATTCTTGAAATAAAAAACGGCAGTGCTTCATAGTTGTAAAGTGGTAATTCCTTGCTCTTGTTCTTGCAGACGAATCGCTCAATCTGTAAGTTTAGGTCCCAACTGACCAATAACAAGCGTTTTCCAATACCGAATTGGGCAATCGTCACTTTTTAGTGGGGAGGGGGGCGGAATCATAGAAACGCCAACTTGAACAATAGATTAGAAAAGTCACAATAAATGTATAAACTTGAGTAGACGCGAAGGGGAAAAAAAAAGAATAAAGAAACAGTAGATAGATACACGAAAACAATATTCGAGAGGCGAAAATTCCAACATTCCAGAGTGACTCTTGCCGTTCGATTCAAGCCCTTGTTGCTGTCTTGTTTGTTGCTTTACTCGTCATCGTCTGGCAACACAACTTTCTATCTCTAACATGGACATTCCTTGCCCTCGTCACTCATGAAACTGAAGAGAATATACGCGCAAAAACGAAAAGAATAAACTAAGTATTGGTAAAGCTCTTCTATTTCTCTTTATATCTGGTAATTTTGAAAAATGCTTGCACTACAGTTATGACTCTTGAACTAGCACTTCAGTCCGACTTTTGGCATTTCCAATTCACCCCTGGAGGGAAATGCCAAAAACATGGCGTTTGCTTTCAAACTTGATACCTCGCACACCATTCTTCCGTGGCATTGTCAGAATGAAGAGTGACATACTTAGGGAGAGGTATATGATATATAAGTCAAACAATGTAAGCGTAGATTCATGCCATACTCACGATGATAGTCAGAACAAGCAAGCAAGCATACAGCCGTCTATCTAGTCATCGTCAGTACCGACTCTTGAAACAATCTATATCACCGTTATACCTTGGCTTGTTGAAGTCGTCCTTCATCGTGTATCCCTTGTGAAAGGTGCCGGTACGCTCGTTACCTAGATACCACCCCCCTACCAACGCTTTGCCTCCCTCCAGTCGTCGGGGGGGTGATAGTACTCCGGGCATCATACGGTACCTTGCCTACCGAAGCGACTGGAAAGCGTTATATCCAAGATGTCCAAGCCATGCAGATGGGATCCGAAGTCCTTGGAACTCCAGCCATACCCAAGTTCCCCGAAATGTAAAACGTACGGCTGCAATGGCAAAGTGTCCGTCGGTGGTACATTAGATACCTGGCCCAAGGCCCATTGTCGCGACTGCAGGAAGAAACGGGAGCAAGCTAGAGAATGAGATGGGAGAGAAAACAGTTTCATAAGCCACGGCTTGACGGAACAGCACAAATGAAATAGTTGCTGTTGATATCACTACTTCCTTAAGCCCTACCCCTGAAACCTATGGTATGTACAAGCTTTCCTTTCTGACTCTATTTTCTCCCAACATGCATCTGTTAGATGTATAGACCTTGCTTTCGATTTACTTACACGTTTACAGGCCCATTTCACTTGGTTTATCGACAAGTACATGGGTATATAATCACTTATACGGCACTTCCATTACACGGTATCTCCATGAGATTGGGGGCCTATTAGTGCGACCCTACGCATCCAGAGGACTTCGGTGTGCTCAAAGCGAAAAAGCAGACGCCGAGGGCAAGGGCGGCTGTTGTCATTGTGGCTGCAACAGCACATTCAGTTACATCTCCAAGCATAGGTCGTCTTGAATAAGGGGTAATATCAAGCCACCATCGCTACCATGCCATCAGCGACGGCGTATTTATCAGATAAAATCTATCATGTATATACCTTTACTAAAGACAAAACAGCGTCTTATTAAAATTGAAATATTTATAACATCATATAGGCCAATCCATTATATCGCATAGTTCCCTATAGGAGCCGCTGCCACCAGGTCAACCTACATACAGTAGTTAGTAGATAAGAGCCCGTTGTCCCTCAGAGCTAGACCAAAACTTATGGTACCACATCATTAGCGGGTAACCCCATGCCCAGTCAGCAAGTCCGTGGTCGTTAAAGGTGCTCTGGTCTCCTCGTGCAGTCCGGGTGCATACGCCCACTATACGATACCCGTCACGATATTCCCTCACGATGAAGTCGGAGTGGGCCCCTTTTATCGTACATATAATATCGTTTTCCTGAGGCTCGACTCCTTTTTGGCCAACCATGCCGATATGGCCATCTCTCCCGCGAAACAAGAACTTCCCACTAGTTGTTTCCGCTAGAGAGATAAGACATTGCCGTTCGACGTCGTCGTAGAAGCACTCGTTCTTCGCATAGTAGTTGGGATTCTTCCACGCCAAGAATGGAGGCAAGCTACGAATATGTACTGCATGCCACCTCGGATTATATGACCCGTAAGTATTTAGATCATACGATAACAGAAGCTGCCAAAGAGCAAGCTCGAAAGTATCATATCCGCTTGGTGATTCGTCGTACCCATTTAGGGATTCCACGGCGTCAAGGAAGAAGCTTTGCCAGCTATTTCCAATATTCTCTTGCGGTCCCTTGTGCTTAAATCGCGGCCCTATCCTATTGATTCGAGTCAAAAAGATGACGTCGACTTCAAGAGCCCCAATGTCCCTGAGAATTCGGACATGGGTGTCTTCCCAGGGCTCTTCTTCCCATTGGACGAGAAACAGACCGGCATGTCGCCAATCGGGTACCCATGTAGGGAGGCCGTCCGTTTTCATCGAATTGAACAGCAGGATGGTGAGCAGCCGGGACCCAAGCAATATAAAGGTGGCGTAATCGAGGAAGACTTGCTCTGTGCTCTTGTTGTAGTCAGGTAATAAGGCCGGCGGCAATTGTACCTCACCCATCAACCCCAACACTGCATAGACCATGTCGCGCGGATCGGTAGAGTAGAACGTCGCCGAGACTCGACACAGCACCCAGGCGCACCTCTGGGCCAATGTCCCCTCGGGTTCCTCTGTCAACTCCTGATGAACTTCCCAAATCCCATTCAACCTCTCAAAGGCAAGGCATAGTGAAGGCAGAGAGACGCACCGATGGCCAGGATCTAGAACCCAGTACTCGTCTACCCACCTCAAGTACGGGTAAGGCAAGCTTAGGTCGCCACAAATCAATGTAGGTGACACGTCGACGTTATTGACGTAGGGCTTTGGCCGGACAGAGACCTCCTGCAGAACCCAGATCCTCTGGAACCACTTCCAGTTTTCAATCAATCTCTGGAGCTCGCCGTGGAGGTGCCAGAGCCGGTCCCATTTCTCAGTAGAGACCAAGGCTTGTTCTTCTTCATTGGTACGGGCTGCCGCGATTCTCTTCACGTGGTCGAAGATCCGCTTGACATGTAAGCGAGAATAAGGATAGTAATCGCCCAGCCAAATCAACACACCCCGGGCAAGTTTATATATCTTCCGCATCTTAAGAATTTCGTGGCTGCGTTCTGCAATGTCTTTCTGGTTTATGCAAAGGCTGTCGATCCAAAGCCTCCTTGGCGCCGTCTTCTGCCGCAAGTACTTGAGGCCGTCAAACAGAGTCGTCGTGACAGGATAAGGGCGGCCGTCGAGGAGAATAGATTCCGTCTTCCATGATTCCCCCCAGCAGTATGACACAGCTTCATAATCTGCTCCGGGTTGGAGGACGATGTGTTCGAGCTTGCATTCGATGGGGGCGTTGAACGTAGCACTGGGAAGGAGATTGATTATACGAATTTCCTTATCTATATCACTCATGGGACGATGAGGCGAAACCCCCTTGAATGAATCCATAATGGCAAGGTTGGAGTTCCCAACGAAGGGGAGTTTATGGAGAACATGTCCACCGAGCTGGTAGGGAATTCGGGGGAGATGTTAGAAGAAAGCACAAATCGATACATGTTAGGTTGGCTACAAGGTGAATCGGTCTTGTTAGTCACCTGCAGCAATGCCCCGGTCTGCCACGGTCTGATTCGGTGGGGCCATCCAAAAGATGCACAAGATGCAGCCAAGCATCCGAGCCTCGAATGTTCTGCATCCGCGTGTACATGTACGAGTAGGGCAGACTGGGCATAACAGGAGCCTAAGTCTTCCCCACTTCAATACTCGTAACTCTTAAGGGACGCGGGACGGAATTTTATTCATTTGATTATCAACTGAGGTACAACATTATTTCAGACTGCCATCATCGGAACACTTCGAAGTTCGAATGGAAGTTTTACGTGCTCAACGTTTGGGAAATACACACGAGTACATGATGTGTTGGGGTTAGGTGCTTGGGTTACCTCGGGTACAAGGTAGGAACTGTACCTACCTTTTATTCCCGAATGGCACGATGGGTGCCTGCCGTGCCTACGAGTAGGTAAAGTAGGAAAGAGTGTACATAAGGCAGAGCAGGAGTCCACTAAATTTTCTTAGGTCGGTTAGTTCCTCTGGCCATAAACCGCTAACCAACAAGGGAGAACATATGATGATCATCAAAATGTACTCCCACTGACATAATCGTACCTACTCGCACAAGTATAAAACTTCCTGTGCTAGCATCGAATGCTTTTAGTATCTGGATATGATCTCACTACCTAGTCGTAGATCACCCGAGCGTCAGTATCAGCTCAAACCTGCTGATGACAACATGGATGTCTAGATACAATTTATCCCTGAATGACTACATATATATATATTTTTGCTCTTCGGTACTCATTAGTCTAGATAGTGTCTTTCGGGACGGGCCGACCCAAGCCTTGGACATCGCCCTACTAGGAATATCTAACTATCTTTTAAAATCCAAGCAGGGAACAGAACCCGAAACACCAACCATCTGGCAACTACTACGTGCGTTTTCGGCCACGAGTACATACGAACATTTCAACATGGTTAGCCCGGCAATCCTCTAGGGTCCCTCCGTTTGCGTAACCCATCCCTCTCTCGAGTCGAAACGTACGCGATTCGAACACATCATGGGCCCGGAATGCGTCTCGAGATGTAAACTTCCAGCCCCTCCTGCACGACGAAAAACGTAGCCTTAGCCTTGAGCTCGCGCATGGGGTTGACCAACCGGAAGTCGAAGTCTCGCAACAGTCGCGGGCAGACCTTGTTGATCTCGAGGAGCGCTAGGTTCCGGCCGATACAAACGTGGGCGCCGCCACCGAACTGCAATGCGCTTCTGTCAGTTTCGCGAAAACGGACAAACCCCCGTGGAAAAGCAACAATATACGGAATATTTGGCAAGAGACCAATTAGAATTCGGGGGAAAATTAAAGTTCATGAAACATACCTGAAACATGTACCTCTCCATCACCCTAGCATTCTCCTCGTCCTCGAGCCATCGCTCAGGCCGGAAGAAATCAGCGTCGGGTCCGAAGACGTCGGTGTTTCTATGCAAAACCCAGCCGTTGACGGCAAGGCGGGTGCCGGCCGGATAGCGGACGCCATCGATCTCGACACCATCGGGTGCCGGCGCGTAGCGCGTGATGTTGAGCCCCACGGCCGGTCGGAGTCGCATAGCCTCCTTCAGACACGCTTGGAAGTACGGGAGAGCCTGCGCCTGCGCCCATTCGACGTTCCCCGACGGCGGGATTGTGCCTTCTCGTACCGCTGTGTCGATCTCTACCTTGAGCGTCGCGTACACACGAGGAGCTGTTAGGCTTAGCCAGAAGAAGGATTGCATTGTTGACGCTGTCGAGTCGGACCCTGCGAATCTGAATATTCACTCAGTTAGTCACACCTTTTTTTTTTTCTTCATCTTCACTTTTTGTCGCCCGTTTGGATCTCGCGTGTGTGAACCCGTTCCCGCTAAGTGCGTGCGTGTGCCAAAACAAGGGGTGAGTAACTCACATTGCACCATGCGCTACGGCAAAGATGTCATTCTCGTGAAATCTCTCCGGATCTTTGAGGTGACCCCTGATCAGACTCGCCATGAGGTCCTCCCTCCCATCGCTACTCGCGCTCTTGCCCTCGCGCTCGATGCCGAATGGCTTGCGCTTCGCAATCTCCTCTTTGGCGATACGGGTGATGAGGTTATTTGCCGGATCGAGCGCGGGAACATAGCTGCAGATCGGGTTTCGTCTCAGGAAGATATCGAGCTCGGGGACCTGGCCAATGATTCCGTTGTACTTCTGGCTGTTATCGATGGTGCGGATCGCGTTTTCCTTGTCCATGCCCGCCGCTAGGAACCCAAATGATCGCCCAAACGCCACCTCGCCCAGCACGTCGAATGCAAAGTAGTGAAGCCAATCGCCGAGGTTAAGGGTCGGCAGCGATTTCTCGTCGTTGGCCTTGATACCTCGTGCGGGCGAGTCCGTGCAGAAGCCGGCCATCCTGGACACGAGGAACTCGATTGTGTCGTCGATAAAAGGACTCAGTTGCTTCATGGCGGCCATGGAGTACGGCACATTGGCAACTTTCTTCTTGATGGCATGGACCTCCTCGCGGATCTCGGTGAAGATGTCGGGATGCTCCGGTGGCGGAAACACGGTGTAAAAGTCCGTCTTGTAGAACCGTTTCCCGGCCGAGAGGATATTACGCGCCACGTGTGGCGATGAGAATGAGACTTCGTCCGGTCCTATTCGGACAACAGAGCCATACTTCCGGTGCAGCTCGACATGTTCCCATTGCGTGTTTTCCGATATCGTCGATCGAATCTTCCACAGACGCGTGCAGGAAGCGAAAAATGGCCCAGGTAACGAGCGTAGAGGGGAGGCGTAACGTCTATACAGCATGCGGCCGACGATGAGTGCAGGTAGCAGAATGGCCCAGTATGAACCGACGAATGTGAGGGCAAAGGCAAGGAATATCCGGATAGGGGAAATGGTCCCCTCCTCGGGTACTATCATTTTTCCGTTGGTGGCATCCATCCTGACGTGATGGTGAATTCTAACTTATTATATAGTTTAGGTATGGATATTATCAAACAAAAAACATGACAACCTTCTATGATATATTACACTTATAACAAAGTAAACCTGAATTTTGGGTTATCCTACTGTCAGGATATATTGCAAGTTCCTGTCGAAGGAACTAAGGCAATGATCTATAGAACAGGAAAACTTATATCGAAAACCAACAGGACATCTCTTTATAATACCTAGCCCAATCCCCAAAGCAACCGATCTGGCCCAGATCCCACCCTCCATCCCATTCCCGACTGCACACATACGAAGAATTGATAAAAACCCCCACAAGAAGCCAATTAATCAACTGCCGACTCATTTTTAATATTAAGAAAAAAGAAAGAAAGTAAAAAGACAGACAAAAGAACACACCTCGCTTCGAAAGAATATTTGTTTGTGGGAAATTCTGGTCCCGCCGCAAAAAGCCCATCTTCTCAAATTCTTGTCAGCCAGAGGGGAAAAATGTGGCGGGGAAGGCTTGCGGGGAAGCTTGTGTGTATGTAAAGAAGTTGGTTACCCTCGTCTAATTGCCAATATCTTACCCAATACCCTATATTCATGTATAAACCTTCTTCAGTTCCTTGAGTGATAAGAGTAGAGTAGGTAGGTACTTTAGGTAAGGACTTGGGAATCGAGATTAATTGTTGTGTGAGATTAGGTAAAGGTACTTAGGTATGATTCCGGATCCTACCATGTATCTAACCTAACCTAGGGTCTTGATATAATATCTAATCGACCCCGGTAGCAATGGTAGGTGCGTCTGACTCTGATGAGATAAAATACTACGAGGAAGGGTTCGCTGGCTTATAGTTCCGGAATTTATTACTTTTACTGTTGGGTCCGTTGACCTGGGTTTGCCGGCACATCATGTTTATTTTGGACGGGATCCTACCTACTTACCTACTGTACGTGCTGACTCCTGCATACGGTATACACATATATGAGTAAATACAAAAGTGTTATAGGGCTAAAATAAGATAAAGGTAACGATAAATAGTTGGTAGGGTTAAAACCAATTCAACCGTAAAAACATTTTACTGGAAAAACAAAGTGTATTAGACCGACTATAGTGCATGCATACTTTTCTGGCTGATACCTGAACCCTCGCCATGAACCCTTTTGGTCATCAACTTGTCATCCCGCCTCAACCCCGGAATTCAAATCGCCACGAACGGGAAATAATAGAAACTCGGGTCGACACATTGGCTGCCCTATTCCCACTTCCTAGCCTCAACCCCATCGGGCGGTTGAGTTTTATACGTCTTGCTCTTGGCATCGTCCCAACTTGTGCTCAATGCAGTGCCATTGCTCTCAATGAAGCTCTTCATCATCGCTCTTCTTGTATCCTCGTCCGCACCTTTGTAGACCTTTTGGAAGAAGCTATTCACGTCACCATTCTCTGCAGCGTCTTCATCATCATCGTCGCCCGCATCCAGATGGTCCCAGTCTTTCGGGCCCTTTTTGGAAGAGGTGGGGTAGCTTGGTGCCTTATGGCCAGCTCCGGCGGGCGGGGCCTTGGATCCTGATGGCTCAGCCGGCTTCTCCACCGCGCTACTGGCCCGCATTGCGTCGCCTGCGGACTGTGGGGACAGAATTGTATTCGTTTGCTCGGCCATCTTCGTAGTAGGGGTCGACTGTCCCTGCCCGATTCTTGACTGCAGGTTGTCCAGAAGAGCCACATACCACTGTGATGGGTCGTCGTCGTAGTTGGGAAGGTTTAGTTGGCTAGTGTCTCCATATCTGTCGTAGGTCAGTAAAATACTCTTGTAAGAAATGGAGGGGCTATCGAACTCGTACCCTTGTTCTCGGACGAATTCGTTGAATTGGGCAGATCCGACGCCCTGACTATTATCCGTAGACAGGTTGTCAAATATGTCGGATCCGTTGTGTCGCAAGGTTGGCCACTTGCCCGGTGTCTGCTTTTCGAGCACCAGCTCAATCTTCATGGACTTGACATTGTATTGGGTAGCCTGAGGTTTGATCTCGCCAGACAAGACAAGCAAGATAGTACCGCCAAAACTGCCAAGTGAAACCCCCGGGGCTGGGCTAATCCTGATAGTCTTCGAACTCGGCTCTATTGTCACCTGTTCGCGAGACAGATTCTTCACAAAGATATCGATTGTCACTCGGGTATCCGTTTGGTAGAAGCTGCATCGGATCTTGTGCTTTGCATACATCTGACGGTACTTTTCCCAAATACCCTGCCAGTCATCACGAGCTGGTTCCGGGCCCGAACTAGCCGGGGTTATTGCTTTACCAGCTTCAGGGCCGGAGGCGGGTTCCTTTTGCCCGGTCACCTCGCCCGCGGTGTTTTCTGAATGTTTTGGATATTTGGAGGCAGTAGTCTTGTGGACTTTGCGGCCGTCATGTCCTGCCGGAAGCTTTTCCATCCGAGTTAGTGCTTGCACGCGCCAGGCGATCGCCTGATTCCTCAACGATATAGTTTTCGTTCGCTTGTTGTTCTGAAACCCCATTGCCTGGCTTAGCCCTCCCTCCTTGTCTTGTTTCGATGCGTCGACAGCCTCTTGCAGCTGAGCAGCGTAGTCACCATTTTCGTCAACTTTTCGCTGCTGACCATCGTCTTCCGTCGCCTTGGCGCCATCTGCCAGCCGGATGGCCCAGAAAGCACATATGTCTGCATCGGCAAAGTAGCCCATGCGGAAAAGAGTGATGGAACGCCGGAGCTGAGCTTCCAACATTTGGTCCCGGTTGGCACGGTCGTATGCAATGATCAGCGCCTTTTCGGCATCACGCAGAGCGTCATCGAACTGATTAGTGCGCAAGTAGGACTTGGAGCGTTCAAGATACCATAAGGGAGACTCCCGGTCCTTTAGGGCAGTGGTGAGCTTCTCTATGCCTTCGTCGTATCTTCCTGCCGAGACAGCCTCTACGCCAGCAGCGGCTAAAGCAGTCGAGGTCGACATGTTGGATAGCCTTTTGTGGCGTTTATAACAGGTTGCACTGATTGACGTTTTGCGGGGTGTTATATGTGTCCTGGTTAGGCTTTAGTGAGGATAAAGTATGGAAATGAGGAGAGCCTGAAAAAGATACGCCTAGTCTCTCTTTATATGTGTAGGAGAGTAAGGTACGGGTAGCAAAAGGTAAGTGCAGTTTAAGGTTACGATAGAGGTTGATAGAGCAAGAGACCCAATATAGGTACCTCCCAAAGTCTGGCAGGTACGTATGGATGTACAGAGGTACCTCTTGGCCAAAAAGAAGCTTGTAGAAACATGCGGCCCCCCGCGCCCGCGCCGCGGGGGGGGGGGGGGGGGGGGGGGGGGGGGGGGGGGGGGGGGAGGGGGGGGGTGTGGGGGGGGGGGGGGGGGGGGGGGTGGGG
>MU401523.1:0-153776 GCA_022579005.1 Poronia punctata | reverse complement strand
CAAATTATTGCTGGTACGTTTGTTTGTACATTTTTACCTATTGGCAAAAAATATGCTTGTAGAAAAATGCACCCCCCCCCCCCCCCCCCCCATTGTAGGGGTAGGTGGCTTCGAGGCAAAAGTCACCTAAAAACACTAAAATTTGGCACTACAATCATACGCTAAGGGACTTGAGAGCTTCAACAGGCTCTATACCTACTTAAGTATACCTACTGTATGATAGCCTATCAAGAATTTGTGTAATGCGTATATAGATGCTTATATGCAGCTAAACTGCACGCAATAACTCCATATACAAAGTCTCAAATAGATTCGCCCGTTGCTACCCTACTCGTAGGTCCTCACCGGCCGAAAGGTGGCTCGACCGTAACTAATTCCCGTTCCGCGATCTTCACAGCGCGGCTGGCCAACCCCCGGCGCACGATAGTTACGTCTTGAGAGGTGCATATACGACACAAATAGGTAGCGTTAGTCTAGGTGCCGCGTCGCCGCCGTATGAGCAATGTACAGTGTTTGTACTGTTTGTTTGTTCGTGTGTATGAAATGCTTGGTCAGCGGTTAATCTAGCCGGTTTGTAGAATACCTACGTCTATAGTCGACATAATGTAGGGTACATGGAGTCGGGTGAGTGATACCCATCTCGAACATCGTGGCAGCGGTGTAAACGTCACTGAAGCATTCTGTAATATATAGGTACCTTGTTTTCCCATAACGTGAGTTTGAGGCATCCCAAGTAATCAACGTCCCGCAGCGAGCCGGCAGCTGCGTCTTGTATTATAAGAGTTACATTAGCTATTGCATCTTTGTCGTTTCTTCGTGCCATGGTGTTGTTCCCGGTTTAACTCCCGATTCCATGCTCCATGATTCCATTGCGGTCTGACGAGATCATGCTGCCCGCCTACTCTAGATAACCACCTCGTTCGGGTACTTCTTAGCAAACATTCCTAGAGCCTTCATAGTAAAGGTGAATTTGTAGTTGGGGTATGATATCATGCAACTCTTGTTGAACACGCCCTCAATTGCCTCTTGCTTCCACTCTCCATTTGGTTGCTGTCTGTCCATGATTAGTTTGATCCCCTTTTTGATCGGTTCTAACTGCGGGTATTCCGCATGCATAAGACCGATCAACGCCCAAGCTGTCATGACTACTTGGGAGCCAGTGGAATGCTCCGTATACACCATCTTCTCGCAAGACTAACATGGTTTGGGTTAGTTGGAGACATCGGGACTAGACAGCGGCAACTTACGCGATAACTCTCTGACCATCCACCATCTGCCCTTTGACGGGCGATTAGAAAGTCACAGCCCCGCTTAGAGTAGTAACTGTTATTGTACTTTTCACCAATGCTCTTCAAACTTTCTAGGGCGAACATGGTTGCATACGTATAACAAATGGCCCAGTTCCCATACCATGAACCATCTGGCAGCTGCGCCGTCTTGATCCAAGCCACCGACCGAGCCACAAAGGCGTCGATTTCTTGGGAGCGATGATCGGGCCAGTGCTCCTTGAAGAGCGAAAGCGCGGTAACTACTGCCGTTGTGCATTCGACATAGTCATATTCGACCATGATTTTACCAAACACCTCGGCGGCGTTGAGCAGTTCCAATAGCTCGCTCCCCCGAGTAGGCTCGTATGAGGAACAAGCACCGGTAGGATTTTGGTAAGTTAGGATGGTGTCGACCGCATCAAATATCCGCTCGTCGTCTAATAGCTCTGGATACCCCGGTGTTTTTTGAAGGAGGATGACGGCTTTTAACGCCTCCGAAACGCAGTCGCACACAGCATATCCCTGATCCTTGTTACTAAACGCCCAGGCACCCTTGCGCTGTTGGCGATAACATGTCGCCTGCTGCGCGCAGTTGTCCCGTATCTGCTGTTCATCGAGAAAGGTGAGAGCCTTCTTTAGCATGGGCCGCCATCGCTCGTCTTGCTCAAGGCCGGCATCAACGACTGCTTGGATGAGGAACGAGGTGTCCCAACATTGGACACCGTTGGTGCCGTTGCATAACATGCCTTCGGCGTTCACCCACATGCTATCTTCCAGTCTTTCGATATGTCGCTTCACCGAGTACGAACCGGGGCCGTCGCGGATGTAACAAGCAACCGTATTAAGAGCAGCGTTGACAGGGGCCAAGTCGGCGTAGTCCGTATTGGCATCCTCCATGTCGATCAGCTTGCTGACCCACTGATTGGCGCGGTTCCTCAAGAAATTGGGCCGAAACCATGGCCAAATGTTGACCAAGGCCCAATTGGCTGTATTAAGAAGCCATGATTTAGGGTGATAATTATCACCGGGAGAGATCGTGTTCCGATTGCCAGCCCAGTCGATACTATCCCAGTCCTCGGTGAACAGCTCTACACGCAAAGCCCGAATCACATCTGTCTCCTCGCAAGTCCACTTGTGGTCGAATATATAACCCATCGGCAAGAAGACTTGACGCATATGGATCCACCACCGCCAGGGCGCAAACGGTGCCCAGTCGGGTAGAAGCCAGACTTCTGGGGGAACCGGGTTGACAATATCCCATTTACAAACACCCAGGACACTGAGCCAAAATTTGGCCCAGTGGGGTGCATGTGTGGCACCCCCGAGCTTGTGTAGAGTTTTCCTTGCTCTGACCATGACCGGGTCTTCGGGGTCAACACCGACCAGACGTAAGACGGTGTAGTTCAGTGCCGTGCCGAAGACGGTACTTTCGCCCTCGATGTGCAGACCCCAACCACCATCCTTGGGGTGCGCACGTGCGGAAAGGTAGTTTTTTATCTCGGTAGCGACATACCACGGAATTGGCGTCTTGGTTGCATACCAGGTAATGACAACACCGGGGAGAAGGAACATGGGGCCTCCATACTCGCATCCCCACTCGCCGCATGGCAGTTGGAGTTTTTCGAAAAATGTAAGACCGTTGTTTACAGCGTCAAGAGGTTTCTTAGGTTTAGGCAAGGTGGGAAGGTCCTAAGCGCATGGAATGGCATTAGCATTCTAGCCACTGTCGTCGGTAGTTAGGAGCCACTAGCTGCATGAACTCACCGTGTCTAGCCCAAGGTACCACTTGTCAGCCATAGATTGTGGCCATTTCTGGACTGCTTCATCGTCTTCCAAATAATGCCAGGTGAATCTGCCATTTTCGTCTAGTAACCGCCATCGTGTTCGGTCTATATTTTCCGCAATTCGAGGT
Organism: Poronia punctata; assembly: GCA_022579005.1. Lineage (NCBI taxonomy): Eukaryota > Fungi > Ascomycota > Sordariomycetes > Xylariales > Xylariaceae > Poronia > Poronia punctata. The sequence continues at coordinate 150,596 of MU401523.1, read as the reverse complement.
TTTCTGGCTTTGCTTTCTGTCATACCGTTGCCGGTTTGGTCCTTCGATTGGTAGAGGAGCTTAGGTGTGCCGTTTGTATGGCCGTTCTGGCCGTTCTGGCCGTTTGCATGGCCGTTCGACCCTTTGGCATGGCCATTCAACGTACTATTCGATCGGGTGGTAACCATGCTGAAATGTTGCCGTGTCCCAAACACGCGTTGGCCACTGTATACTTGGTAGATTTTGACAGCGATTAAATTAGGTATTATTGAGGTTGTAAATAAAGGCAGGAGAGAAAGAAAATACCAAGAACCATGCTCTAACCCAAGGATTACACGTCAATCAATCGACGATTCAGAAACATCAACACCTCACACTCTCATACAAAAGAAACCAAGCAACAGCCCCGGATTGGTTGATCTTTTTCAGATTCATTGCTCATCTCTTTCCGCATTACATACTCGGCCGAAAACGAATACGACGGCCATGGACTTTTTGGATTGAAATTATCCATCTAGGTTAGCCTGAACCCAAAATTCAGGGGCCGATAAGATATGCATATATACAGAAAGGACAAGCTTCGATACAACAATTCATCCCATCCAGGTTAGGCTTGATACATGACCGGCTTAGATGCAACTTCTAATATAAAACCGAAGCATCAAACCTTCCTTGATACGAGTATTATCCTTACTCGAACTTGCTAGTAATTGAAGCTTTACTCTACAAAGATACGAGTAAGTAAGGTACCTAATATGCTGTTGCTCACATGAAAACGCCCCCGTGGGGGAAGGGCTCCTATTTACGGACATATAGAGGTTCTGACTTGTATGGTCCTCCTTCGTACGAGGTGTTCATGTAGGTACCTGTAACCTAGGTACCTACCTACCTTACTGAATTGATGGAATGCCTCGAGGTGGCTGCTACAAAATGCCCGCCACGCAGGAACTATGGACGTAGATCCGTGTATGAAGAGTTACAGAGGCAGTCACGCAGGCGCACGGCACGTAGGTTGGCGACTGCTGCCTTTTGGACTCGGACTCGAGGCTGGCTGGCAGGTACCCGAGGTAGGCAAACTGAACTATTCTACGAGTATGAGCTCATAGGTATGGGCCCGTAAGGTAAAAAGTGTTCCTATGATTACAGATTTACCCGGGCCACCTGATAAAATAAACTCTGCCAAGCATGAAAGACTGATACCTCCCTATGCAGCCCCTAGATATTGAAGTGTCTGCAGTTGCTTCCACGTTCGACCTGTTGCTCGCGACGGGTGCTTCCCAGTATGGAAGACATAATTGAGCACAGTGACGTGGGTCTCGGTAGTGTTGTCTCTCTGGCATCGCAGAGTCTCCCAAACCCCGGCCGTCCTCGTCGACCCTTACGCGGGAGACTGAACAGCACCACTCAAGCGGGCAGGACCGTAATCGATAAAATCGAGGCCGTTCTATCGAACGTAATGGCTTCCCTTGCTGACCTCCGCGTCATGGAAATCTCGATGCGTAGCCGCTCAACAGGTAAAGAGCAAACGGTTCAGTTCCCTGCATCCACTGAGACGGAGGCGAAAAGGTTCAGTAAGTGCCGCCGTCGATTCTCATAACTCGTGACCAACTGCTCCAGCCATGGGTCGTCATATAACTCATTCCCAGATTCTGCAGCTGCAATTCTCCTGATTCTGCATCTGTCTTACGAGAATCTCGTCGCTGGTACGGTTATCACAAAAAGGTTCGTTGCACTTCCAATGTCGTTTATGTGGATATTCTCTCCTGTGTATGTACGAAGGTCACCTCGCGACTAACTAAACGGATAAGGGCCATATACTACCAGAACACAGATCTTTTCGGCAGTCAGAGGTACGTCGATAACCTTGTGAACGATATTGCTTTCTCTTTTGGGGTTGGAAGGGATGCGCTGAATATCGTGAGTGCCCTAGAGAGATGGCCCCATGTATAAGTGTCTGACAGAACCCAGGTTGCGGCTAGTAAAGGACTCCTTGCTGGTCCTATCAGTCTCAAGATGGGAACTGGGTCGATTCTCGACTGCAACTCAGATGGCTCTGTACGCAAAGCTAGTGTCGTACATTTTCCATGCTTTCCTGACTTGGTTATAGCAGGGAACTCTTCTCCCTCAAGGGCCCATTGTGGATTATAATGTTGGACCAACTAAATGGGTCCTTGTAATCGAAAAAGAGGTAAAACCATCTAAGCCTTCTCTGGATTTTTGCCTTTCAACTAATGGATAATTGCTAGGCAACCTTTCGCGGGCTCGTCGCTTCAAGCTTCCACAACAGAGCAATGGCAGGCCCGGGAGTACTGGTCACGGTTAGTTACAGGCGCCCACATGGAAGATAAAATAGATTTCATCAGACATGGCCAACTAACATCGCAAATGCAAGGCGAAGGGATATCCGGATCTTGCGACCCGTCGATTTCTCCATGCACTAGCGACGAAATTTCTCCGGATACCCGTACTTGCGCTTATGGATTTCAACCCGCATGGCATGAGGATTATGCTTACCTACAAGAACGGAAGCGAGTCGCTAAGACACGAGGAAGATATAACTACGAACCGCCTTGCCTGGATTGGCCCAAAAAGCAACGACATTTTCCCTTACTTACATCGGAACTGGACCACCGACAAAGCGAACCGCTCCTCTCTTCATCACATGGACATTCACCCGATCGGTGGCACCTCATCGCTTAGTGCAAACGATAGGAAATTGGCCATACATCTACTTGATACTTTGACAACTAGCACAGAAAGCCATATTACGGAAGAAGACGAATCCAGCGATCTAGGCTACATCGGAGAATTACAGGCCATGCTATTTCTTAACATAAAAGCCGAGATTCAAGCAGTAGATGAAGCCGGTGACCTCACGAGGTGGCTGAATGACGCTCTAGTCAATGAAATATGCGGAGAACGATAGATGTCCATGGGGACCGCATGGCTCGCATCGCATTCTATTGCTCTGTTGTATCACGGCTAACAGTGAGCTTAAATGAGGATGTGGCTATACTTCATGCATGCCTGTGGCCGATTGGGCTCACATGGGCAGTTCCCAATATTTCAGAGGGGGCCGTCGGTGCCCTGGCGTGCCTGAGGTCACTTTACAGATCCACTCACCATCACGTGATTGGTCTATTTTCTTTATCGAGGCAGGTACCTAAGGTAGGTAAGATACGCCAGTACCTACAGAAGCTGTCAACTGTTGCAACATCCGAAGTCACGGAACCAGAGTGCCAGAGTTCTCGAATCAACCGCATAGCCTTTGATAATATTGCACTTTAGTGTGACACAACACGTTTAGCAGAAACCTTTCCAGCCCCAAGAATTCAGAGAGTAGGGAATAATTTCTTGTATTCGGATCTGAGTCTGTACCGCGTGGTCCCTATCTCGGCACCCACTAAAATTTTCTGGGCATATTTGCGACTCCCACGAGCGGGACAAACAAGTGGGCGCAAGATACTCCAACAGAAAGGAAGTGAGGTAATCAACAACACAAATCCAGCATAATCACCTACGGTCCCATAAAGACAGTCCAGTCTGAGACGTATTAGGTGTCCAAGCACGTGGTCTTGCAAAGTCACTCGAAAATTCTGACAGGAGGCACACGCTCACACATAACAAGAAATATGGCACCAAAGTTATCCGAAGATGAGGTTGATGATCTCATCCATCTAGCTCGTGCTGGCGAGGATGCCGACCTGGCAGAAATGCTACAAGACCTTGCTACTCGGGATGCTACAGAACCGACAGACATCCTGGTCGCTGCGAGGGACGAGCAGGGGAAGGCTACTTGCTTGCATATGGCGGCAGCGAATGGACACTCAAGTAAGTTTTTTTGGCCCTTGGCGTGATCGGATTTTGTTTCATACCTCAGCGGTCTGTGCATTCCCCGCAACCAAGATGACAACCATGGGTGACGGGAAACTGTTCGTGTGACGGGACATGCCATGACATTCAGCTGTCGGGAACGACATGTCTTCGGGTCTTGATTAAGTCTAACCGCCCTGTCTCCCCCGCCAAATGCTCTTATCAGGCCCCTTTCCTATCCTTCTTATATCTTGAACCCAATCATGGCGAGTCATTGGAGAACTTTCGGTTGACCACATCGGCCCCGTCTAGAAACTGTGACGCTTATCCTGTCATATCTCCCGATACCAAACAAGGTGTCGGGGACAAAAACGCCCGTATCTGCCTCTTCGGAGCCGGCAGATACGGCGCCTGGTGCAGGCCAGGGAGAGTCCCCTTACATAGACGCACAGAACTCGTTCGGGAACACAGCATTGCACTGGGCGTGCCTGGGTGGTCACCTCGATATTGTCAAGTTACTACTCTCAAGGGGTGCGTCGCCAGCGATTGCGAACGACAAGGATCAGATCCCGCTTGATCTCGCAGCTTTCAATAACCACATGCATGTGGTAGACTATTTCCTATCACAGAGCAAAGACATGGAAGGGGATAATGCACAACAAGGCGGCCTTGCTCATGAAGCGCAAGATATGGACCTGACAGGGGATGCAATCGATGACCAAACGGCTAAAGCCGACCAATCGGGTGAATAGATCAGGGGCTACTCGATATCAATCCAACCGATAAACCTTCCAAATCCGCCGATTGTACTCTGTCCACGTGCGCATCCTATCCAGGGGGGGGGGGGGGGGGCTCACTCTATGGATCTAAGGGGATCGGAGCATTAGAGCACTATTCACTTAGAGCTAAGCTACTCTTGGGAAGTAACTGCCGATAGACAAGAATCCTGTTCAACGCTGGATATCGAATGGATGCGGCGACCACGTCAGAAACCCGGGGTAAATAAAAGCCGCCACTATCTCTGTCATCACGAGCTTCGTCGATTAAGAAAGTGCTTCAGAAACAAAATGCCTACAACACCAGACCACGGCCTTCCCTGGTTAGAGCAGCAGCTGTCGCATTTTCTTTGCCGTTCCATATGAAGCTTGGCGGAAGAAGACGAAACGACAATCTTGTAGTTGGGAAAGAGCGCCGCAAAGACGTTTTAATCCAAAATGTCACGGTCCACACTGTTGATGATTGAAGTACTGATTAATCGTTATTGTGCTTGGAGAGAAAGCTACCGATGCCAGCATCGCTTTCTTGTTTCTGGTAATTTATATCGGCATCGCTATGCTAAATTGCCCGGCTAACACGGTACGTACCAAAGTGATATCCGCGTATATTCGGTAAAACGGAGAACATATATTGTAAGAAATTCCAACTTGGACAGCCATAAGTTGCTGGGGGAGATCACTCCCTATCCCCAATAATCACGTGGTTAATTTCCAGATCCCTTAAAAGCTCTGCAGTAGAAAATTCAGGATACATGAGATCATCTAGGGCGACGTGTACTAGCACCCCCCTAATGTTCCGGGGGCGGGTTACTGCGAGTAAAGCGTTAGCAAATACGGGTCAGATATTGCCTAGGAAAGACTCGATCCATAGGGTTCGGTTCTTACCTTCTGCTCCAGGCTGTATGGCTCCCCTCCAACGCCGACGATGCCACATACCGGTGGCGAAGGGCTCATTGGTACGGCCCCGGGGATATGCCAACGCCATCCGGCCAATTATGACTGGCAACGGGCCTGTCAATCCAACAGACCGCGGGAGACTGCCGTCCGTATTTTCGAACATGGCGGGCACCAAACTCGGCATCCACGTGGGGTGACGGCCTCCGACGACTTCGGATCCCCCTCCAGCCGGGGCTATCCTCGTCACGCCGCTCCCATCGGGCACGTGGAACCCCATGAGATTCCACCGCGCCCCGTCACCCAGTGCGCCGATCAAATTAGACATTGGGTCCGTCTCTACATAAAGACAGGGAAGTGGCCTCCAACAATTGAAGACTGTGTATGTTGAGTAGTCTCGAGTTGCGATGCCGCTTATGTGTACGATGCGGCCCGGGTATTTCTGTCCGTAATGTGGATTCTGGTAACCCCCCGTCCGTTCCCACACGTACTCTGGAGCTGGATCAATCCGGCCGTCGGTGTACCTGAATACCGCGCCCGGGTATTCTCCAAGGTAGTGGCTCGGCATATCTGGCGGGATTTCTGTTCCCCATTGGTCGACAGTGGGTGTCACCTCGGCCATTTCCAACTCATTCACGACAAAAAGGAATGACAGGTGTCGGGGTTGACTACGGCTGTCCCTTTGATCCGACCTGATAATAGGCTTGGACGTTCGACGTTTGTCAGGGTGCTTTTCGAAGCCTGAGACCTTTTCTGTTGTCAGCGTTTCGGTCTAAACAGCAATGCTGTGATATCTCACCTTGCGATTGTGGGATTTGCTTCCCTTGGTCGAGTGGACTTCAACGCCGTGGTGATACATGTCGTTGTTGATGAGTCACAGATGTTCGATAGATGAGTGAAGGTGAAGACTGCTATCTAAAACCGTCGGTGAAATAGTTCTGAAATCAGAAAGAGCACAAGTCCGAGACGAATATTATAGTATTATTCGGTGTGGACACAGCAGGAGTCTGGACAAGATATCTCCATCCTTTCCAGCAAGCAGGCCTTAAGCCTGTCTCGATAGGCGTGGCCTGACTGGTGCTTGAAATCAACAACCCGCCTCGAATGCCAACTCAAGCAGTCTAGTCCAACCTAGACTTCAGCTATCCTTTCAACCCCTGAGGCTTCCCTGCCCTGGTCACACCGAAAGGAAGAAGCGGTCAGGCACGATAGCTTCGCCAGCGCGACGGCGCCTCGGACTCTGTAGTACGTTGACCTCCCCCCGTGACAGTCACTCTAATGAGTAGGAAGTGGCTGCTACCGAGAACCGATGATTTCCGAGTACCAACCGCAGATCATAGACTACGCTGGCGGCCTGGACGCTTGACGATAAGTAAAGTCATCAGCCGAGGCTAAGAGAGCAGGCCGCTACCCGTCTATCCTTGTTCGGCTGAGCTCTGTGCTTTCGAGCGACATAATGTGAAAGAAACAACGGCAACTCGACTCAAACTGCCTTCGGCAAGACATGACAGGGCATCTTTGGCGTTTGAAGCTGGAGGCGTTCTGTATCATTCGTCGACAGAACGGAGGTGCGCTGCGCTGCCCTTTTACTGGTCCACGAGATACATGAGCGCCAGTCGCGTCTATTTCAGGACATTTCTTTTCACTATTTGTTTTCCACCGCGGATAGTGCACCCTACACGGGAGGTGGTCCCTTTTGGTATCGACATCGTCCCACCCCAGGACATGCCGCGGCAGTCTATTGGCCGGATGGTCAGGCGACCGTAAAATCGAAAATCCAAGGCGTGGCTTACCCAACGGAGCGGGATATCTCGGCAGCAGTCGTGGAACGACGGACGGGATGTAGCCAACGGAACAAGGGATCTCTCCTGGGCTTCGGTCCCTTATGATGCGAGGATATCGTCACTCTCGTGCAAGATGAAAGAGATTAGATTATGCGGGACGAGCAAAGAGCAAAAATAGTCCATCTTTGTGAACCCCCACCTATCATGCCTTTCGCCAGCGCAGACGTGGTATATGCCCCCCCCCCTCTCGATCCCGGGCCTTGCACGAAAATGAGGCGAAAGCCAAAACTATGGCTCTCGGCACGTGTATCCATTCAAGGAGGTTACAAATCGACGGATACAACAAGGCTAAGTAGTATCGCATCGCACTAGGCCTTGATAGTGGCTTCATACGTGGGGGTATGTAGAAATGGACCAGTCCCCCTATTTATTTGCTTTGCGCCCATAATAACTGGTAACCGACGATAAGGCATGAATTGCTTCCCGTCAACACGCGACAACGGTGCCCGCGCATCTATTGGTTAGCAAAGCCGACCATGATTGGCTCAAACCGGCGACTCCGAAGCAAGGGATCGCGAGGCCGGCACATCCTCACATCCGATTGACAGCGAACAAACTATGACTCGCGGTTGTAAAGGAGTAAAGGGAACAAATGAGCGGGTCAGACGATATGAGAAGAGTGATAGAACTCGGTCGACGTACGGATCTCTCATCTTGCCAGTGGTGATCTCACCCCGTAGGAAAAAACAGGTAGTTATCAAGCGGCCGCCGAAGTAGGTTCTCATACAGTTGACTTTTAACTAAGGCGCACCTATTCCTTTTCCAGAGTCCAGTCTCACCCCATATTCAGAAAGAGGGCTTTTGGAGATGATATTAGCCTTTCGTGCGATGCCCGATTTTTCATTATTGTCGGCGACCCAACACAACTGACCAGGGGTCGACGACGGGGAGATGGTCGAGCCCGTGATGGGCCCGTCACACGATGTTGGGGTTCGTGGACTGTTTTATCTAAATGACATGGACCAGGGGCCGCTTGAATTAGTATACCGGAGCCATCTACGATCTCTGAACATGGGGACATCGAGTTGCTGGTATCTAGCAATATCGCCATGTCGGCGGACAGGCATCCGACATCAAATAGTCTTTTGGTGCTGCCCTAAGACCTAACCTAGATGGATCGTTACTGTTGTCGGATATCTCACGTGAGGACGTCGAGGTATTGGAAGAAAAGAAACAATTTCATTGTGTCATCTACATGTAGGCATCGAGTTGGATACACAAGGCAAGAAGCTAATAAGCAACTAGGTCAGCTTCTGGACGAACTAAGAATTATAATGCCAACATGTCATGGTGATAATAAAACTCGAGTCTCACCATTATTGCCAGGCAGGTGAGGACTAGAGAAGATATAAAGGCTTTCTTAAAGAAGAGAGGACATGATACTTTTACCTTGATTCTGGGAAAGCAAGGAGTAGGGTATGATGTGGGAACGTGTGGGTAATCGGAATCCTAAACCACACTGCAACACTGCCCGCATGATCTTCGCATGCCCATGTGGTTGGAATGTGGGCATAATCCCAAAACCGGACAGTCATACTACCAAAAATCCACATGAATGGTAAGATGTCTCCGAGAGCCCGAAAGGTTGGTCTAGCAGTTTGATTAAGGGTTGATTACTATTACTATTACACGTGCGTACCTAGTTCATACAATAAACTCAAATACTATTTACCGTAGTGGCGGTTTACTTGTACACTACATAATACGCGGATTGAGGGGGGCATTGAGAATAGTAAAACCCGACCTAGATATATACATACAAACTGCATAAGTGAAACTTGTTACTTGATACACCACTGCACAGCAGTTAAAGACTTGGAGTGTATAATCCTTATATTGAGTTTCTGCGACTGTCGGTTACAAGCAATTTCTTGGCTTCTAAATATACCTACTGTAGAGTTATTATACGTAGCCTATTAGCGACGGGCCCACTATGTTGTGCCTAATCCCAGCAGTCAAGTCTTGTGCATGTAGGTTTACCAGGTGGTACCTACTGCCTCAATGCCTCACTTGCTCGAACCTTACTCGTCACTTTAAACTGTATGCTTGTCTTTCCACCGATTGAGCCTTAAGACCTCAAAGATGGCCAATCCAACTTTTGAAGAAAACACGACTAGATTCCTGGATTGGTTCAAGGCCTTGCCGGGTGCGAGCTTTCACGATGAAATCGAGATACAAGACCTCCGAGATAGGAACCGGGGGAGAGGAATCAGTACGTGTTTTCAACTTTTTCTCTTCATTTTCTTTCTTTCACTCAACGCCTCAGCCTCTCGTCGTCACAAACTCTTGGCTGATGAGGAATACTAGTTGCCAAGGCGGACATTCCAGAAGATACCGTGTTGTTCACAATACCAAGAGCATCCATCATCAACACTGAAACTTCTGATCTTGCCAAGAGGATACCAGACGTTTTCGCCACTACCGTCCTGGATGATGCCGACAATGAGGCTGACGAGGATGGCATTGAGGCGAGTGGCCCGCCCGACAACTGGGTTTCTCTGATCCTAGTCATGATATACGAATACCTACAGGGTGAAAATTCTCGTTGGAAACACTATTTTGATGTGTTACCTACTGAATTCGATACACTGATGTGGTGGTCCGATAAGGAGCTCGACCACCTACAGGCGAGTTCCATTGTGGCCAAAATCGGTAAAAACGATGCCGATTCCATGTTCCGGACTAGGGTTGTTCCTGTCATCGAGAACCATCCCGATGTCTTCTATCCGCAGGGGTCGCACAGGCTTTCCGAGGATGAGCTTATACTCCTAGCTCACCGGATTGGAAGCACCATTATGGCCTATGCCTTCGACCTGGAAAACGACGAGGAAGATGCCAACCAGGAGGAAGAAGACGAATGGGTCGAGGACAAGGAGGGTAAGGTCCTCATGGGTATGGTTCCCATGGCCGATATTCTCAATGCCGATGCGGAATTCAATGTGAGCTTCTTTCCTCGACGACTGACACGCTCACGCCACGATAACTAACCCTCAGAAGGCACACGTGAACCATGAGGAAGACTGCCTTACCGTAACTGCTATCAGGCCCATAGCGGCTGGCCAAGAAGTACTAAACTACTATGGCCCGCTAGGCAACGGGGAACTGCTCCGTCGGTACGGCTACGTCAGCCTCCATCATGCGCGATATGATGTCGTCGAGTTGCCCTGGGATTCGGTATCTTCCGCACTCAAAGAGACTCTGCCAATAGATGACGCAATCTGGGGCAAAGTAGTAAGACCTGACCCCTATAATGTCATGGCCTCGCCTCGAAACAATTAGTTAACACATGCCAGGCTGAGGAATTAGACCCGGAAGAGGTTGAGGATGCCTTTGTCATAGACCGTGACCTGGAGGAGCCTGATTCGCGAGGTGAATTCCATGGCACCAAAACGCTTAGGCGACTTCCAGAGGACCTCCGAGAACAGATCAATGCTCTTCTCAAGTTGGTGCGGAGGCTAAATCCCGAGGCGGTACCGGACAAGCAAAGGAGGGACGAGATTTGCCTATCCGCTATGCGTCGCGCCTTCCAACTCAAGCTAGCCGAATATGCCACGACTGCCGAAGAAGACGCTGAGTTGCTATCCAAGAATACCATCTCCGGCCGCCCTGCAATGGCTCTATTCGTCCGCTATGGCGAAAAGCTTCTCTTACAAGAAGCTATCAAGCTTTCCACCGAAGAAATCGATAACCTCAATTCTAGGCAACATGAAGAGACGCAACCCTCTGCCAAGCGGTTGAGGACGCAGTGAGAGGATTCCTCGACTTTTCCATTGGTGATCAGGAAGTAGGAACATGACTGCAGTCAAACTCGCCTTGCCAAGGGCCGGATCCTGGCTTCGAAGCCCATCATTTCGCAATCAATGTGCTTGCGTACTCCTGTCGCTGCCGTACTGTCGTTCTCGTACTGGTACAAGAACACTTGCCTTCTGGCGGTATATACCTAACTTGATTCTATGGAAGCGCGATAGTGTTATATATAGACTCCGTCTTCGTGGGGAATAGGATGGGAAGCAACAGGAGTTGATATTGTATTCATGTTAGCTGTAGTAGGATACTGCTTAGACCTATTCCATTTTACGAGGAGCAATCACTTACTGTAAATAAGCCAAAGCTACAATCTGTCACTATTTCATCACATCCAAGTAAAATAGCTTATTCCCACAACACCCGATCTTCCGGTGGCGCCACAACCTTGCTCTGGTGATCTTGACTAACAAACCGTTGAAATCCATTGTATACGTGAATAGACAATGTCGCACAGCAAAAGTAGCGACGGAGATGATTCACGGCACTCATCCAAGTTAGAAGATTATAGGCTCGCCCTTTCCTTTTAGTCTATCGGCTAAGAATACACTCCTTCCTTGTCTAGAATACACTCTACAGGACCTCGCCGACCGGACAAGATTAACCACCATGGAAAACATCCCGTTGATATTTCTTCTTATATTTGCCGTTACCGGAACAGTAGCCTTGTAGGTCAAGTGTTTCTAGACCCTTTCTCTTGCTGTCGTCGCTTATACAACTTTGTTTTCACAGAAGCCTTCGTTTATACCGTCTCTACCGCGAGCGCCGCCGGCTACCGGCAAAACAAGGACCAATCCCGTTTCTATTGGCGCGTCGAGCTCTATATAAAGTAACTACAAAGCAAAGACCACCACGTGATTCCGACGGATATACTCGATGGCAGGTACTCGTATTCCGCAACTTTTAGAAACCACACGTCTAACTTGATGGTTTGGGTATATTTATCTATAGCCCGATATGTCTGAGCCATTTGAATTTCAACGCAGTCGAGCTGCAGAGACCAGAAGCCGCATTAATTACGACCGGCAGACCCGAACCCGAACCCGAACCCGAACCCGTGGATCTCGAAATCCTACGGATCGATCGATGTGGACATGCGTTTCACGCATGATGTCTGATCGGGTGGCTGGTTAGGGAAAAGTACACATGTCCTGTTTGTAGACGAGATGTATATATACTAGGTTGAATAAAAGAAAAAGAAAATATTTTGGGTAGGAAGTGATGAAGGGGGTTTTACATCATTATTGAGGAATGTCATGACGGCACATGTAGCACTAGAACGATAATATTGATTGAGAAAATAGTAAAAATCTACAGTACGTATTTAAATTAGGTTACATACATACGTACATGTTTTACAAGTACGAGTAGGTACCTAGTCTTGATGTCTGTACCTTATGCAGGTGTGGTCGAACCAGAGTTATCGCCCCTAAGATGATGTCTGTAACTTTTAAATGTCTGAGAATACTGGTTTCATGAGCAATCAATATGTTCTCGCTGCCAGTTGCTCTGCCACTGCCACTGTCGCTAACTGCTTTTGGCTCCAATTTGAATTCCCGACCCCTGTCAGAGGCTCTGAGGTTGAGATCTGAAAGGTTATCGATTAGGTAGCCACTACCTACGAGTAGGAATAGGTACCGCCACGGCCCACTTTTATGATGTCGACAATTCTTGATGATTTCATCGATCTTGATTCTTATTAGATCTGGTTGACAAAGAGACGCTTTCTGTACTCGTAGCTAGACTAGACTACCCCCTACGTACGTTATACTTCCTGTTTGTCTGCTAGGTAATATAATTCTAGAGGACAGGAACTACATTGCTTACGCTACACCATGCCCGAACCCTTTCCGACGTATACAGTCCATCTGCTCACTGGTGTGTAATACGGTAAATAAATGTTTGGTCAAGTCGGAGTAAAGAGTCCGGCATTTCGTGTTCGAAACATTGTTAGGTGGTGGTTCATGGCCGCAGTCACTGCTGGTTCACCACAAGTGTCCTTTTTTATACATAACTGCGGCGGACCTTGAACTGACTACCGACGTAACAAGGGGCGTAAACGGTGGCCCCCCCCTCCAGGACCGGTATAGATAGAAGACTGCTCTTGTCATGAGACCGACGGTTAACAAGTCACCCCACTCTACTACTGCTATCTATTACCACCACATATGTACAGCGGCCTTTCGTTTTCTGATTCGTCGTCGTGACGTTGGACCCTACCGTTATTCCGGCCGTTCTTCTCCGCTGCCATCCTACCTTATATCAAGTCAGCCTCACACCCCTCACTACAACCTCTCTTTTTCAATGCCATCCAAACGAAAGAAGTCAGGCATGGCTCTTCTGGACAGAGACCCCACTGTTGGCGACGACCTCCTCGGCCAGGATCGGCCAGCCTCTGGCCCCCGGCGGTCGGACCGTCTTTTGGATAAGGGCCAAGCTCTAAACACGGGAGTAAACGATGTGCCTGTTTACAGGCAAACCTCGCCTGGGAGGACGAGATCGAGACGCAGGAATGGATCATGGAATGAAGGGACCGAGGTGGCCGTCTCGGCCTTGCAGAAGATGGAAGATGATTTTAGGAAGGACATCAAAAGGCAGAAAATAGCGCTGAAGGAAAGCGAGCCACGCGCCACGGCGACCGATGCCGGGCATGCAGCCTTTATGCCCCGGCCAACTAAAGAAATGCCTGATGTCCTACCTGCCGAAAAGGAAAAGGAAGCCATGAAACGACGAGCCGACATGGGTAGGGACGATGGCGATTATATCGACGCCGCCGCCGAAGGGGATGGCCAGCTGATGCCGGGGGGAGTTGATCCGGATACGGACCTCGCAGAGAACAACGTAAACGTCATGAAGCAAGAGGGAGCCAGACCACCCCCGGTCAACAGTGATTATTTACCCCTTCCATGGAAAGGAAGGCTAGGTTATGTGAATCACTCTGTCCACCATGGCCGAGTTGCCGATTGTCATGAGTCTCGGGTCGCTGACTCCCAACTAGGCTTGTCTAAACACTTATCTAAGGAACAGTAACCCTCCTGTCTTTAGCTCTCGAACATGCCGGATATCATCGATTCTGGAGAACCGTCACCCTCTTCAAGATCCATCACAGCCAGCCCACGCTACCAAAAATCGACCGGACAGAAGCCTACCGGCTGAAGTTGAAAGAGGCCAGAAGCATGTTGAGGCTTTGGGTCTAGCTAACGCCAAGGATATAACGAAAATGCTTCGATGGAACGATAAATATGGAATCAAATTCATGCGTCTGAGTTCTGAGATGTTCCCCTTTGCCAGTCACGAGGAATATGGCTACAGGCTCGCCCCGTTCGCTTCCGAAGTTCTTGCCGAGGCAGGAAGGGTCGCCGGCGAACTAGGACATCGACTGACTACTCATCCCGGTCAGGTAACTAGTCGGAATATACAGACTGTGCACGCCATTATACTGACACCAATCTACAGTTTACGCAGCTAGGTTCTCCTCGGAGCGAAGTGGTCAGGAATTCTATACGTGACCTGGAATACCACAACGAAATGTTAACCCTCCTTCGTTTACCCGAACAACAAGATAGAGACGCCGTTATGATCATCCACATGGGCGGAGTATTTGGCGATAAGGCTGCGACACTTGATCGGTTTCGACAGAATTACAGCGGGCTGTCAGACGAAATCAAGGCAAGGCTGGTGTTGGAGAACGACGACGTCTCCTGGACGGTGCACGATCTATTGCCGATCTGCGAAGAGCTCAACATTCCTCTTGTTCTCGATTACCATCATCACAACATCTTGTTCGACAAAGATAAAGTCCGCGAAGGGACCAAAGACATCATGGAACTTTACCCCCGTATAAAGGCGACCTGGGACCGCAAAGGCATTACGCAGAAAATGCACTACAGCGAGCCGTGCCCGGATGCCGTAACTCCGAGGCAACGGCGGAAGCATCGGCCCCGAGTCATGACGCTGCCGCCTTGTCCAAACGACATGGATCTAATGATCGAAGCCAAAGACAAGGAGCAGGCAGTCTTTGATCTCATGCGGAATTTCAAACTACCTGGCTGGGATACGTTCAACGACGTGGTCCCGTACGAACGAGAAGACGAGAATAGACCGCCCCCAAAGATGCCCAAGAAAAGGCCACGCAAGAAGAAAGCCAAAGGCGAGGAAGAGATGGAAAATACCGAGCCTGGAGACACCGAGGAACCCAAGCCGCCCCCTCAGGTTTCGGAGACTGAGTTTGGTATGGGTGGTCCTAATAATCGGGTGTACTGGCCCATCGGAATGGAAGAGTGGCTTCGTCCGAAGAAGAGGGAAGTAAAGAAAAAGCAGAAAACAAATGATGATATTGATATGGATGAAGACGAAGACGAAGAAGAGTAAACCGGCCTATAATACGGCCGATGCTGAATAGAGGGGGCATTACAGGTCGCGGTTTCGCCTGTTATTGTGCCCCTTTATGTATTGTACTTTATTATATGGTGTGTTATACTAATCGCGTCATAGTGCAAGAAGGGGAAACAGAGAGAAAAGAACAAGTAAAGAAAACATGTACTATTATACAGTACGAAATCCGACCAAGTTGTCTGCTAGGTAGTCTGGTTTGCAGCAGCAAATGAGTGAAAGTGCTCAAAAGTCGAACTTCACATGCGTCCATTCCCAACAACTGTAAAACATAGGGTCACAACAGTTACAGGTGAGACATGCATGCATATGAATGACCCGAAGCCCTATCGACTGCATTTGGATCACGAACAACACGAGGCGTGACCACAGGTATGGTGACTTTAAAAGAAATCGCCTTGGTTGTAGTATATGTTATATAAGCAAATATGTTTCAGTCAATAGAAGCATTTGGAAAACTGATAGGACCAAAGGTCAAAGTCAAAGTGAATACGTATCGTCATGAGGTCATCCCACGTGCTGGATACCGATGGAGGACAATCTTACAGGGGATGAGTTAAGTGCTACGTTTGCGTCTTTCATATTGATGGAAAGCTATTGGATCGCTTTGAAGCACAAAGGTATGTACTTGCTTACCTACCTATGTGGATGTATGGATGAGACGTTCTCTCTTGACACCTAACCTAACCTAATTCCAAGAGCTTTTAGGTTAGGTAGGTAAATATAACGAGATTTAAGCTTCTGGTTTCTCTATGCAGCTAGGTATTAACATGAATACATGTGGTTAAAGCGCAAACGTCTATAAAACAGAAAAAGGAGCAGGTCTTAGATATGTATGTAGGTACACACCATTGCGTTTTGTTTGTTCCTCAAACAAAGAAAAGAAGAGATTGTGTAGGTATTCACGTGCTTGCGTACAAAATGGAATGATGTCAGCTGGTTGAATTATTTTAGGTACGCTAGAAGCGGCTGATGGACACTTTTGGTGATGACGACATTTTGGTTTTGTTTTCACTAGTGTTGATTACTCGTAATGCCCTGCATTTAGACTTACAGATACGTGTACTTAGATACTTTGGGAATTGTCAAGAGGTACCTAAATTACAACGTGAAAAGAAGTAAATCCAAATACTGTAATAGATGTAGGTTAGTCTAGTAAATTTACGATCAGGTTCCCTGTTGTAAATAACCCTGGAAGCAATCAGAGTAAATATGCCAACAAAGGGTTTCTGAGACTGTCGGTGTTTAGGGTGCATAAGGTAGGTAGCATTGAAGTGCACCTATGATGTACAAGTACTCGTACATACGTCTTGCAGCCACAGGGTCCAAGTGGAAGGTTAAGGTTTTCCCCTGTAGAGATGTTACCTACGTTCTCGGCCACTCATCCTACAGAAGCTTTCGAGGATGCTGAGATCCCCCCACAGTCTGCCCCTCTAGCGCAGGTAATCAACAACTTGGGGTCCCTACATTATGTGCAGATGACCCTTTCTATGGCTTGACATTGTAATCAGAACCACTTTACCTCTTGTTTACTCAACTTTGATAGTTTGCCATCACCCGAACAAAAGAGATTCCAAACTTATCACGAACCCCATCAACACTGCATAGCAACTGGTTGCAATACCTACCTCTCTTGTAACCTTTGCAAATCCACTCTATGTCTGGGTTTAGCAAACCCTCTATTGCCCCCTCAATTTGCGCTCTTTGACTACGGACCCCCACCCCATAACTGTTCTGGAACGTCCCATTGACACCGACAGCTTTCCAATAACCCTATAAACCTTGTGGTGTTGTTTTGAAGCCTCTCATTGCCACTGCTGTCCGAATCTGCGCCAACAGCAGCGACTAAAGGGATCCAAAATGGCCACTATCGAAAGCAACTCCGGCAATGTTCATGTGCCCGTCGGACCACATGCCAAACGCCCAAAGGGTAATAGACACCGCTATTCCACCTCATTTTGGCCTTGAAGCATCCACCAGGTTACAGAACAAATCAACTAACACCTAATCGTAGGCATTCTGAAGAATTCATATCAGAAATCCCCTCCAATGTCGCCTACTCAAGAGGTGGACCTGTCGGAGAAAGAAATCACGATAATCAACACTCAGACAAACGCCGGACAGCGTAGATCATCCAGTAGTGCTGGTCGACCTGCTGGTACCCGCCGTCGCTCGTCCCGCACACCTTCGCAAGCAGATGACGAGACAGCTGTCAACCAACGCCTGCAGTGGGACGAGGCGAACCTCTATCTCACGGAGCAGGAGCGTACGTCAACCATGAAGATTACCGAACCCAAGACGCCCTACGCGCGGCATTACGACCCAGCTGAAGACGAGGACGACGATTTGGGCAACGGTGATTCATCCTTCCCGGACGACATCCCCGGCCTCTCGCTAGGCGAACCCGAGGAGGCTGTACCCGATGTAGAATACACGTCGGGCCGAAAGCAGAGCAAAGTCCATGTCGATGACAAGGACGCTACGCCTTTGCACGATGCTGAAAACGATTATCTCGGCATGACCCCGGAAGAGCGCGAGAAACATCGCAAGTTTGAAGAGTTGCGAAAGAAACATTACGAGATGAAGAATGTCGCCAAGTTCCTTGGCCATCCCGAGGAACTCGAGGATATGGATGAGGATAGTGACAGGCCGCCCGAGGTGCCTACTATCGATGGCACCAAGGTTCGTGCCGACGATTAAGAGAAGGATAGTCGGGCAGCCCCAAGCCCCGCCCATTCATGGAGTTGGGTAATATTCTGGCCCGCTGTGACTGGCGGACCAGAAAGCGTTTGGTCGGATGATTATCCGACTCGGCTGCTATCAAGCAGCCCTCTGTCCATGGGTCAGCCTATAATTGGAGCATATGGATGGCGTTGATCATCAATGGGCGTGTAATAAGGTGTTTTGGTGTACTTTTTTTTTCCTTTTCTTTCTACATTGCTAGTGATGGTTCGTGGATGGGAAACAAGCGTTAGGAATCTCGTCTGAGGACGATTTCCGTGACCTACTCGTATAATATTGGTACATCGCAGACGGTCCTTGACAATAGCTGATATAGTCTTTGCTCTTGCCTCTCTATCCACAATCACTGCTTACTTGATAGGAGGAAGAGCGCACACATGACAAGCCAGAACGATCAGTTCCTCGAGGTATCAAGTAGCAGATAGCAAGGCGACAGCTAAGATGAGTAAATCATATACCTTCTATTTATTATGTGTGCCCGTGTAGCTTGCTACCAACGTGAAGGTCATCATATGTCATTCAACGACGGCATCGACTTGACAGAAGCCGAGAAAACGTTCATCATAGCATAGCCTTTCGTGCCAACTCGATTTTCCTCGCAGCCTCTCCGGCCTTGAAGCCGCCCTTGGAGACACATATACGGTGACCGTCGCCCATTTCGAATTTGTCCTCATTCTTCGGCCAGGCGCAGGGACAGTGGTGGGGGAAATGCACACACGCTATTATGTTCATTAGCTCCTTTTTCTTTCACTCGGAGATGACAACCTCCAATGCGCAAGGACAAGCTGTTCCGCGGGGCAGCCCTTCATATCCTCCACACAAAGAAGAGAATATGGTCTGAGCTTACCTAATGTATCAGGGCACAGGTAATTGTCGCAATGCAAGCGCTCGAAATTGTTCTGGTAGATGGATGGGTCACTCGGAACGTTCTGTGGTTGTCGTTGTTGTTCTTGGCCGCCGCCGCCGCCGCCGCCGAACATCTGGTCGAAGAAGCCGAACTGCGCCTGTGCGACCGTCGTGAAGACGGTCAGCAGGAGTAGGCTGAAGAGCTGCATCGGAGCTTAGGTTGAAGGTATATTATTTCGGCGTGGGGTTCGAGGTTTGTTGTAGGTGGTTGGCTTCATGTACACGTACGAGTGTACGTATCTACTGTCTATGATACGGCTTCATTTATTTGTACGTCGGTCGGTCTTGTAAATGCATCGCTGGCCACATCTGATAACATCACCTAAGACCGATACAGTGTCGATAACATAATTATTACCGTGTGACGCCCCAGACACACTTTCTTAGCGCTGTTGGCTAGGTAGTGTGAATACAGTGCGGCTATTGTTATCGTTATCGTGGGAGCTCCAGGGTGCTTGGATGACTAAGCCCAAATTTTGGCTCCTGCCGCGCTGGAGTTGGACCAACCAACCAGCTCTAACGATATGACACTCTCGTTAGAGGTCAACTAAACCACCCGATAGTCACGACACCAAAGCTGCCACACGATGCGGGTGACTCAATTGAGACGGCCGCTTGTGGCCGCTGCTTCTGGAATCACGAGGTCGACCTCTACGCCCACGGCCCGACATCTTCAAGACATTTTCGCGCAGTTGAGGATAGGGGTGGGAGCGACAAATGCTGTTGTGGAGGGCCGCAGACATGCTTCGGTCAAGGCACAAGGAGCTTACAGACTGCGAGACTCTAGCACGATTCCGAAGAAGCTCGGTGCGAAGAAGTCAGGTGGTACGTCTCCTCAATTTCATTTCGTGGAGACGGTGGAAAGAGGAATTGAAGATGGATACCCTCGCCAATGGGGGGAGGTGGTAGACTAACATTTTGTCACCCCTAGATTCTTATGTGATACCCGGTAATATCATATACAAACAGCGCGGCACGAAATGGTATCCGGGCGAGAACTGCGGAATGGGCCGAGACCACACCATCTTCGCCCTTGCTACCGGTTACGTAAAGTACTACAAAGATCCCAAGAAACATCCCAAACGGCAATACATCGGCGTGGTATTCAACAAGGACGATAAGCTACCGTACCCCGAGAACGCGATGCGGAAGCGGAAACTCAACATGGTGGCCGTGCCCGTGGCTCCGCCTCAACCACAACCCGACCTCTCGGCCTCTGGTATCCCGAACCAGGTCGTCCGCAAGGGCATCGGCCGCAACCCCCATCCACGCGACGAGCGTATAATCAAGCTTGCGCAGGACGGCTCCTACGCCTACCGCGAGGAGAATTGGCGTCTCGGTACGCTCGTACGCACCGAGAAGCGTAAGATGGGCTCACGTCGCGTGGCCATGCGTCATCGCCGTCGTAGGACAAGGGCCATCGGGCTCGAAATGCGGAGCGAGCGCGAGGATAAGATTGCGAGACGGAAAGAGGCGCTTGATGCGCAACGCGCTGCTAGGGCACGCAAGATTAAGGACTATCGCCAGCGCATGGCTGCGAAGAAAGCTGAAGAGGGAGGTGATGGATCAACGACTAGCCCTACACCTACTACGGCATAATGGATCCCAGAGGCTATGTTTTCACCAACCACATATGCAGTACGGAGTACACCAGCGGCAGGGGTGTATTCGTCTAGAACGCATTAAAACTCCCTCTTTCCCGGCGGTTATCCTCGGGTGTATAATACTGAGAGTATCATAACCGGCATCGTCGATTTCCATCCAATATCCACACCACGCGGCCTTATAATAAAGACCGCTAGATGTTGGAAGGCACATAATCCGGGATTGTATCAGCAAATATGCTGGGCTCTAGAGAAATCGGATGTTCAAATAAGCACAGTTCATGTATTACCATCACACACCAACAATAGTGTACTACCTAGCATACCTACCTCCCTAACATACCTTTTTCCTACCGCAGTTTTGTTGGATGGATTAGCTACTTAGGTAGAACTGTACAAAACACAAAACAGACATATTGCAACCTTTAGCCTTTCGGTTCGGACATGCCAGCCATCCTACGGGTCTATGCAGTTATGAGAAGTGGGAGCAATCATATATATCTCTTGTGTTGTGCAGCGCACTTGGGGACAAGCTTTTGTAAGTTAGGTACTCCAATTTCCCAGTGAAGGGCTAACTTGGTCTATATTGCTTGCAATACAGTTTCTTCACTAGGTTGTTGATGAAACTAGCCTTTCAGTTTTACTATTTACGAGTAGGACGTTGGCTCCGATTTCAGCTTGACATGTAATAATCACTTCACATCATCTTTTGCATCATATTATCTCAGAGACCGGATTGCAAGAGAAAGCAGAAAATGAGAGCTCTTGAATCGTCAGAACATTGTATATAATAACTCAGGTACGTATATACAACCCTTTTGGCTTCCCCGAAGTCTCCATACTCCTACGATGAGACGGTCTGGTCGAAAGAACTGACTAGAACGGAGCCACCTGTAGCTTGGGTGGCATACTACAAGATGCAAATATCACCGTCAGCATGACTGTTCTTCAAGAAAGGCGTATAGGGGGGAAAGGGGAGAAGGCACAGCAAAAGAAATAGGGAGAATACTCACGTTGAAAATACCCCAGCGATAGCCCATGAAGAACTGCCAATCAGAGTTCAGGGTGAGATCGTCACCCAGAGGAGTGAAGTTGTCGCCGTCGGTACTATAGCTGAAGGAACCGGTGCGGCCGGAACCGGGCGTGATATCGACGGTACCGCGCAGGTAGATGGTCGTCTCGGAGACATCGGCCTGATCGACGACGCTGCCCTCGTTATTGGTAGCCCAGTTGGAGTCCATGGTGATGGAGTTGGTCATGGCGACGTTATATCCACCGTTGCTCTTGCGCACACCGATCCAGGCAGACTGGTCGCGCAGGAGCGAGAGACCGGCCACATCGCCATCGGCCATGTTGGACACGTCGATGACGATGGTCGCCGTCGACTTGGGCCCGTGGATGCGACGCGTCAGCGTGTTGCGGGCGGAGTACAGATCCGTGGTCACGCTGACCGTCTTGAGAGTCAGTCCGTCGCTGACCTCGAACCCGTTGGTGTCCGGGTTATGGTTCCATTCCCACGCCGCCGCCAGCGACGACCCTTCGAACGAATCCGTGCCCACCGTGGAAGGGACCTCGTGTTCCGGCAACGGCATGTCGTAGCTCTGGCCCCAGGCGCCGTCCACAGTCGTCACTGCGGGGAACCCGTCGTCGCCCCACGTGACGGGTGCGAGGACGGGGATGCGGCCGCCGGGGTATGCGTCCTCGAAAGCCATGTAGTACCAGTCGCCCTCGGACGTGTCGACCAGGCCGCCCTGGTGCGGGTTGCCGCCGCCGCCTACGGGGGGCGATAGGCCGTCGGCGAGGATCTTGTAGTCGTAGTTTCCGAAGGGGTCGGATGATTTCAACACCCATTCCTGGTTGGCGGGACGTGTTGTTAAAATGTAGTACTGGCCGTCGCGCTTGTACATCCTGCTTCCCTCGAGCGTGCCGATGTCGCCCGGGGTGGAGAAGACTTCTTGCGATTTGACGATGCTCAGGCCGTCGGCGTCGAGCTGCGCCACGGAGATTTGAGTGTTGCCGTAGGCGACGTACATGGTGTCGTCGTCGTCGATTAGGATGCCGCAGTCGTATAGACATGTGTCGAGAGTGGCGGATTTCTCGAAGGGGCCGGTTTCCGAGTCCTTTTTTTTTTTTTAATATCCCCTGTTAGAATACATATCCTACCTATATGTTGGTGGAGAGGAAAAGGGGAAAGGGGGAAAGGGGGAAAGGGGGGAAAAACTCACAGAAGTGTAAATATAAGTCTTGCCAAACTCGATACAGCCGATCCAGTACCACTTCCCATTACTCGGTCGATAACGCAGACTAGAAGCCCAGATACCCTTGACGTAGGCGCGCTCGCCGCCCTCCATGTTATACTTTGATCCCCAGTCTAGCGTGGGGACCGAGTGGCCGACGTACTCCCAATTGACCAGATCGTACGACCGCAGGATCGGCGCGCCGGGCGAGTAGTGCATGGTGGATGAGGAGTAGTAGTAGGCATCGTCTACGCGGAAGACGTCCAAGTCTGCTAAACTGTTGTTTTTTTTGTTTTTTTTTTTTTGTTTAGCTCTAGTTATCTAGGTAGATAGATAAGATGAGGAGGAGTTTAAAAGAAAAGAGAAAAACGTACTCTTCCCATAGAACTGGGTTGTTGAATGTGCTCGATTGACGGGCTGCTAGAGAGGTGTTTTCTAATAAGTGACTGTTAGAAATGAAATTTGTTTGGTAGATATCTTTTGAGAGTTGTGTTTGTTTGTTTTGTTTTGTTATGCTTCATCTCACTCACCTTGTTCATGTGGAAGCGCCAGTCCTTGAGCGAATGACGCCGCCAAGGCGACTGTACTCAAAGGTAACAACATCCTTGCCGAAGTTCGGTATGGGAATTTATTGTTGTTTTCTTTTTCTTTTTTTTTTCTCTTTCACTTGCAATTGAGAATTAACAAAACCCTAAGACGAACGAAGCTTTTCATCTCTTTTTTATTTACGTGTTTCTTCGCTTTATATTTAATCCTCTAACCTTCCGTACCTTACCTCACCTTCCTACGAAGCGCGCCAATAAATTCGTTCGCGCAATCCACAACAGTGGTAAGGTTAAGTTTTAGGTATGACGATCTTCTCTCTCGGGAGGTGTTGGGATTTGAAAGGGAAACCGGCGCCCGGTGGATTTCTTCATACCATGGTATAATCCTTGCAAAAGTCTTTGATTGGAGCTGTAATAAAAGTCCGGCCTTCAGTTTTTCCTGGAACGGGGTTCGGAACGAGGCCGGCCGATTTGAGGCCCTCCCCCCCACTCTTCGCCGGATCCATTTCTTTGCGAGTTTACGAGTTGTTACCTGCCTATCGTGAAAAAGGAAAGGTTGCGGCTCCTTTGTTGTTTTTGGAAGAGCATATGCCTTGTTTTTTTTTTACGGCACTTGTCTGTGGTGTAACTGCAACTGCAACTGTAACTGTAACTCTACTACTTGCGTCCTCTCTCTCTCTCTCTCTCTCTCTCTCTCTCTGTGTGTGTGTGTGTGTATATACACGGCGAAATTAGGTACAGATTATATTAGATCTTCTTCTGTTCTCCACCAATTGTCCCGAACTCAAACATTCCTTTTGGGATACGAGACTTCGCGGACGGAGACGCGCACGTCGGAATTGTTTTGCCTTGTGTTTTTCGGCAGATGCGGAGAAGAGTTGAAGGAGGTATATATTGGTAAGGAAAAAATAGAAGAAGCAAGCAAGCAAGCAAGCATAAGCGCTCTTATAGGAGAAATGCTCTATTCCTTCGGAGGAATCTTGAAAATGTGGATTCAGACGAAAAGCTTCTTGATTCCGATTCCGAATCGGACGTTGTTGTGGCTGTTCTCCCGTCCCGTTCTGTCGCTTTTCACGTAAAGTGCTACTAAGAGTCCAAGATACTCCTAACCGTAGGCCTAGGTCATCTCTAAAACATAGAGGTAGCTAAGCTAACCTAGAGCTGAATTATAGGTAAATTGGGAACAACCTTGTTCCGTTTCTCTTTCAAACAAAATGGAAACCCCAGGTATCTATCTGTCTGTGTCCTCTGAGTCGATCTATCGATAACTACCTACCTACTAATCGTCTCCCACTGACTAATCTTGGGAGGCGGGAGAACCGGTGTTGTGGAGTGCCGAAATGATCCACTTGTACGGATGCGCACGGTGAAAGATCACGGCGGGATACAATGATACCTACCTATCTAGTTCTGTTAACTACCGTACCCACCTTGTCTTATCTTCTGTGGATGTACCTTGAGAACCATTCGCAATCATTGACCCTTCTGACCCTTCGTTACAACCAGGGTTTTCCTTTTTCTTTTCTTTCACTGCTTGCCTCTTTCACATCTGCATACTAGGTATCTAAACCTGTTTCAACCGTAGACAGGCCAATGCCCGGCTACGACTGCATCCTGTATTTTCAGGTGTGGTTCTAGTAAGTCAAGTCCATGTAAATACACGTCGCCGCACTGTAGGGTCTCTCGCGGCATTGAGACCGGCCCTAACCCTGCCCCGTAAACAATCAAGTAAACGGCACGTGAAAGACGGAGGTCCGGCGACTTGTCACGGACCACCGTAAGGGATAACGTACAGTATGAATTCAAGCCCGGCGACCCCCTTCGGTTGCTTTTATTGTAAATATGTATTCAAGTATCGATACGTTTGGGTACTTTGAAGAAGGTTCGGTTTCACTCTTCCACGCCGCTGTACTCTGTGATCAGAGTTTCGCTAACAGGTTAGTTTTGTAGATAGGTGCTGGGGTATACCTAAAACATGGAATTCAACGTTTTTTCACTGATTCCTTTATTCATTACACTGTAGACCTTTACACTCAGTAGTCTATATTTGAGCCTGGTATCGTCTCTATGGACCCCGGACCAGGTACCCCAGCAGCTTGATCGGTACCGTACATACTCCGTATCAACAACGGTGCGCAGAAAAGATTGGTAACCGATGCAGGTGACGCGTATTTTCTCGGCAAACTCCCGTCAATAATTTTTGGAGAAAAAAAAACCCAGAGCCAGGCGTGTTGAAAGGAAGCATTATGATAGGTAGGAACCCGTTAGATCAGATTCATGAGGTAAACAAACCCGAAGCTTCCTCCGTGTATCTTCCCCTTGTCTGTATCTACTTACGTGTATGTATGTAAGTATGTAGGTAGCCAAGGAGAACACAGTCCCAAAGTTTAAACCCGCGGCGAATATGTCGAGATCAATGGGTACATTCCCCGTCGTTTGTGGTTATACAGTATTTTCTCCATCACGTCCTCTACTGTTTTCCCAAGGAATTTCCTACGAGACAAACACTGCCCACTTCGGGCTGTTACGGTTCCCGGTCTCTGCAAGCCTGGCAACGTGTATAGACCGGGCCCAGCACCTACGTGTATAGACCAAGTCTACACCGATAGGCCTATATAAGTAGATACAGGAGACCTCTGCTTCTCAGAGAAAACCTCCCTCCTTGTGCAATAACAAGAAGTCATTTACGGACCCCCCCTGGCAGTGTGAACTGTGAACTGTGACAGAATTCCTACCAGAAAGACTGCCCATCGCTCTTCTCTTCTTCACCTAACTCATCAACTACTATTCCCAACTTTTTTTCTTTTTTTACATTTACATCTTATCACTACAGTCCCTCTTACAGCTATCACTCCAAGTCTACCTTTTTTTTTTTCCCTCCTTTTCTTTTCAAGACCTGGGTATCAACATGGCTTCTCTGTGCTTCCTTGTTTTCGTTATACTCGCCAGTATCATGCTGGCGATGGGGATGCCTCACGGCAACACGTCTCTGTGTGGCACGGAAGTCCCAGACGAGTTCCTCGCCGACATGGAGAGGATGGCCAGAGAGGAAGAGGCCATGTTTCCCGTACTCTGGCCCCATACGGATGTTATCACGGTCCAGATTCTCTTCCATGACGTCTACGGCGGTAAGTTTTTTTACTTCTTTTTTAATTTACTTTACCTCGTTGATTGATTGATTGATTGATGTAAACTAACAATTCAAATTAGGCGACTATCTTCCGCTATCGAATCTGGTGCTCAAGGACCAGCTTGTCGTCATCAATAGTAAGTCATATATATCATATCTCTGCCCCTATACATTAACATAGGGTATTGGAGCCACATGAACAAAAAAAAAAAAAAAAAAAACTGACGGTTACCTACAACAACAACAAAGAGGATTTCGCCCCACACAACATCCGATTCGAGCTCGTCGACATAACCCGTACAGACAACGAAGAATGGGCCCTAAAGGGCTGGAGCGGAGCGGGCGAGACGCTGATGAAGAAGACGCTGCGACGAGGCTCGTACGCGACCCTGAACATCTACATCGTGCGCAGCCTGGGCGGCCTGCTGGGGTACACGTACCTGCCGAAGAAAGACGTGGAGAAGGAGTCGCCCGCGTGGTGGAACGACGGCATCCTGATCGTCGCCGGCACCCTGCCGGGCGGGGGCAACGGGAAATGGCTAGGCCGGACGGCCACTCACGAGATCGGCCACTGGCTCGGCCTGTTGCACCCGTTTTACGGCGGGGATTGTGATGGTCCGCACGACCGCATCAAGGACACGCCGGCACAGAATACCGCCAGCTTCAAGTGCGACGAGGGTAAGGATTCTTGTCCGAAGAAGCCCGGGAAGGACTCGATTCATAACTATATGGACTATTCGCCTGATAGTTGCATGAATGAGTTTACGCCCGGCCAGTCTGCTCGGATGCGGAAAGTGTGGGCCGAGTATCGTCTTGGTAAGAAATAATGATTTGGTTGGGCCGGTTTTACCTCACTTACAAGACGGGGATGAGATGGGTTTTTTTTTTTGAAGGGTAATAATATTGATTTGGTTTGATCTATTCCATACTGTATTAGAGTTGGCCATAGAAGGGGTTTCAGGGGGGGGGGAGGGGGGGAGGGTGAGGAAGTAGTTAATGTTTAATGCTAAGGTTAGGGGAGAAAGGGGGGTTGAGCACATAGCAGTTGTCACGGTCAGTGGCTATGGCAGATACCTACATGTTTTATTTGACGCCTAATAATCTAATCCAAAACTACAAAATACGAAATAAAATGATATATCCTTGTAACCTACAGCTGTAAGTAGGTACTAACCCGTACGTGCTCCGTTTATCCCGGGCAGTAGATACTGAGGTAGGTGCAATGCGGGGGTGGGACCGTGCGATGTCGCTACTCCCCTCATACACCGCTGTACTTGTACACACAGTGTCAAGACCGACCCCGTTGATGAAAGCCTAGGTATTCGAACCGCTCCGAAGTCCCACTCTAAACTCCCTTCTACTCATGCACTCACTCACTCACCCACTCGCTCATTCATCCCTTTCCAGATCTTCACCTACCTATCAATCACTTTCAAAAACAAAAAGGGGGGTCAAAATGGGCAACCTCCTAATCCTCACCGACACCCAAATCCACCAAATCCTCATAAACCTCACCCGCGAGGAGGCCAAAATAATCCTCCGTAAAATCTACTCCGGCCTGGCCGCCTTCGCCCTCCACGACGAACGTTACCTCCAACCCAAACCAACCATCGTCAACCGACCCGAGGGATCGAAATGTCTCTTCCGCCCATTCACCTCCCCCACCAGCATCGGCACCAAAATCATCGTCCAGCCCAAAGACGGCGGCGACCTACACGGCATGATAGCAGTATGTGATGCGCAGGGCATACCCACAGGGATATTAAACGCCGAAGAAGTCACGGGCTATCGCACTTCAATGGCCGCTTTGATCCCCTTTTGGTCCTGGCGCACGGATGTACGGAAAGTTGTGATATTCGGCGCGGGAAAACAGGCGCTTTGGCATTTGCGCCTGATGCTCTTATCGCGGGGGGATGAGATTGAGGAGATTGTCGTGGTTAATCGCACGGTTGAACGCGCGAAACAGTTGGTGGAGAAAATAAAAGGGGAGAATGAACAGAGGTGGAAATCAAAGGCTGAGATTTCTGTTCTTCTCGGGGGTAAGGAAGAAGGAAAGGGAGAAGATTCGTTGATCGGACGTTTGCGTGCGGCCGATGCGATCTTTTGTACTACCGGAGCCAGGGAACCTTTGTTCTCGGCTGAAGAAGTACTAGGGGGAAAGGGGAACGAGGGGAACGAGCGTGGACCGTATATCTCTGCCGTGGGCTCATGGCAGTCTGATATGATTGAGTTGGACCCGGCTTTACTGCAACATGTCGTGGACAACAAAAAGTCTGCGGATTCGAAAGCAGCCCGTTATATACTTGTTGATGATCGCGACACGGTCGTGCCTCATACGGGAGAGTTTATTCAGAGTAAGTTGGGGGCTGAGCATGTAGTCGAACTGGGGACGGTTGACATGAATCGAGATGGGGAGGAGATGAAGCATTTGTCAGAAGGGTTACTTGTGTATAAGAGTATTGGGGTTGGGACGATGGATCTTGCGGCCAGTAACGTCATTTTGGAATTTGCGAAGAAACAAGGACTTGGCACTGTCGTACCCGAATTTTAAACCCGGTTCTGTCTATTCTTTTCCGGCGAGATGTCACGAGCCTACATCGATACTTATACAAGCACTCCTCGGTTCCACTGCCACCCACCTTACGTATGGAATCTCTCACGATGTTTGACCGAGGAGGACTCGGGGGGCTTATTATATGAGAATTGCCATGCATTTGGAATCGTCATTCATGTTCTTGGGTATCTCTCGCAAAACTCATTACACCGAGTTCGAATTATCGGCACATGACCAAGCCGCCGAGCCACCCGACTGCTTATAAGAGTTTATAATCGCCACAACCGACCCGTACGTGCCCGACACCATAAGGAAAGTACCGGAAACAATGACGAATACACAGAAGCAAACCATCAAATACCACCGCATATTTCTCTCCCGCCTCCAGTTATCGAATAGCCACATACAGCCCATAGGCTGGAACGACATGAGCGTGCCTAACAACGCACCAATGAGGGCGACCAGCTCGCCAAAGACTGGGATAGCACTCGCTATAATGTACGAGATAGTCGTCACGCCGCCGATGCAACCGAGCCACGTTGCCCAGTGCACGAAGCTGTTGGAGGTCAGGTGAGGCGTACCGCTCAGGATACGGACAAATATGAATTTGCCGAGAATCTTTTGATCCGAACAATCAGTATTTAGGTTGTCGTACAAGCACAGACAAAAAGAGGAGTTCAGGGCTAACTTACATGTAGCGATATCATGGTAGTCGCCAAAAGCCCGGGCAAAGCGATACCATATGAGATTTTCTTCACCATAACCCCAGCAGAGCCGAGGGCGGGTGAAGCCACATACGAACCGCAATAATAGTAGATGACAGTGCCCACGATGATGTAAGTGATGGTGACGGTAGACTGGCAGAATATAAGGGATCGGGTATAGAGTTTCGGCTCGCGCATCTCGGATATGATGGCGAAGAAAGCCGTAGTACCGCAGTAGGCGAATACTATCGTGGCCTCGGCGGCAACGGCTTCGGCAAAGGAGGGTCGGGCAAAAAGTTTGAAATCAGGAGTCCACGGCCCTTCTTGTGGGGCAGCTGCCGGGCGATCTTGGACACCCACTGCGACTGTGACGATGAAGACTAGATATTTGGAAAGACGAAGTCAGGAGGAGTTCCCGTTTCCCCGAGCTCGACTCAAGCAGACAAGGATTTTTACTCACGAGCAGTTAGGATACCAGAAAGCCCAACCCATGCTAACCAGCTGACACGACTCAATGTCCGTATACTTGACCCGATAAAGGCCATGATGGCAGCGACAGCCACGAAGGCGGCTGTGCATGCGCCATGTGTAGATACCGAATTAAGTGATATCGATATACCCAAAATGCCGGACCCGCCGACAAATATCCAAACTATTATTGGTCAGCCGGAGGAAACCCGAGAAAAAAGAGATGAAGAGGGAAACTTACACAGAACGAAAGCAGCAGAGAAGCAGTATCTTCCAACTTTACCAAACATCAATCCGCCGGCATCGTCAATACCATAGACTTCGGGATGGCGAATTTTAAAGGTACCGACAATATAGTCAGACCAGGTGGTGATGATGGCAATGGCGAGTATACTGATGATTCCCGGGATGTAACCGAGCGTATCCATAGCAGAAGGGATGGAAAGTACGCCAAGCCCTATCTGCGTCTTCATCATCAGGACGGAAGTCCCGACCCACCCGACCTGCGTAGCACCATCGTCAATAATCGAGACTAGACTAGATTGAACCCGTCTGGCAAGTACGAGTAACAACGCACATTCCTATAGTTGGGTCCATCCTTGGTGATTTCCCCAAACACGGCGTCGGTGGTATAACTAGGGACGTCGTTGGAATTGCCATCGTTCTTCTCTGGATCCCGAGACATCGTGAAGAATAATAGGTCCGCGTATCCCGAAAGATCTTGGACGTAGGACTCTCGGCGAACTGTCGGCGTCGCAAAGGTACTCTAGCTTGTGAGTATCCGTAGACGGCTCTACTATTCAGAGTCTAAGCGAAGTGGAAGGTATGTTGTCTGATTCATAAAGATAGCCTTGGGTATCATATATGCATGCTGTTTCGATGATAAGTGATGGGTCCTCAAGGGCTATTTATAAAGTCCCAAAAATTTCAAATAAGCATAATCATCTGAACCCTGACTGTTAAGAGCCCCATATGCAAAAGGTTGGGGTTGACGGAAATATATACATCGTATGGTCCGCCATGTCGTCACCAAAACAATCCATCCAGATCTAATGTCTAGGGGACATAACACGGCTAACATCTCGGAAGTCGGACCCATAGCTTAGACCCTTTCTTCCCGGATGGTCCGATGTACATTCTTTGCCTCTCATTAGTTATTAATTACTTAGACTAGGTACCTAGGTTTAAGATACCCTGCATAAATCGTCGCAAAGAAAGGACAAACAACAAAAGTAGGGAGGGAGGGATACAAAATCTGCACTGTGATTGATTGTGCCGTGTGAGAGTCGTGGGTCACCCCGACCCCCGTAGTGTCAACCAAATCCCCAACCTCATTCAGGGTCCCCCCACAATCCGAAAAGCTTCTGAACCTAGCCCCCGCCTCAGATTTTAATGGTATATACGCGTACAGAGCAGATGTAGAAAAATAATGGTCAACATGTGTTCTTATCATGACACCTGTAGGCTTACATGGTAGCTTGTGAAAAAAGCAACCTTGATAAATGACAGAATCTAGCCACCCCGATAAACCGAGACATTACGCCCCTAGGTGTACGTTTTTTCATTCCTGTAACTAGGTACTTTAGCCAATCCAATGTACGCCGCTTAGGTTAGGTAAATGGCGAAGTACCTACACCGCACCTGCATTAGAATTATGCCCTATCTCATTAGACACAGATTTCCGGAAGGTTTCTGCGATATCCGTAAGGTGTAATAACGAATAGGCTCGTAGCTCGCATATAAGCCAAGTTTCCTTGAGTTGTTAGCTTTCTCTTGTACGAGCTGAATCTGGTCTTATTGGGAAGGTGGCTTGAACCGGTATCCCGTTAATGTTATAACAAGAGTTTTTAACTACATGCTGGCCAACAGGAAGTTTATTCCCCAGGCTAATTTTCTAACGGCCGAGATAGCGTTGGTTCGTAACGAAGCAAGACGCGGGGTAGAAGAAGGCAACATATTCTTCCATCTAAGCCCTTACTAAGTTTTGACAAACAAAAAGCCTATGTATACATATATGATATTCTGTACTGAACCCACGTGTAGGTAGTTGTAGCCGAGTAATTTGTGTAAAATACCAGAAAAACGGACATGCCCCAAGTTGTACCTAGGGAGACTTGAAGACATTGTGCGAGTAAGTTATGTAGGTAGGTACCTTTCGTGATTGCCCACCAGCTTGGAACTGTCTACCTACCTTGGCACACTCGGTTGGTTAGGTTAGTGCAGGAACCCCAAACACCACCCCGCGGCGCTACTACGCTTAGCGGCACGTATCATGATATCATACGTGTGTTTGAGTGCTAAAACTACTAGGCGGGCTAGCCTAATAATTCAGGGGACCAGGGACGGTTTTCAAAACTCAAGAAACCTGTGCGCTAACCGATTCGTAACATCGTGGGGACATGTCTTTCCAAGCCCTTTCTACTTACTTAATACCTAAGCACTAAGGTAAACTAACCATTAGGAAGAATATCAAGAAACATAAGCATTTGTGCCTTGGAAACAAGCCGACCCAAGAGATCCATCATCCGGCTCGGATAAAGATGCGCGTGATAGTCCTTCGGACCCGACACTGTGGGAACGTGGGGGGTGGGTGTTGGTTGGGAACATACGCACGCGCGTTAATGATAGGGCATCCGACAAACAAATCTCTTGTCCGGCTTCATAAAGTAGGTAGGTAAGTGAGCTGAGTTATCACCCTACTCACATACACGTATGTACAGTATAAAATTCCCCGTATCAGGATCAACATGAGGGTGGGTGACTCGGAGTTTTCATCGTGCCAAGTTTGAAGTACCACACCATTAACCTTAGTATCATTTAGTATCGGCCCTTATATCTACACTGTCCCAAGTCTAACCAATTTTCCCCAACTGTACATGTACATTATTTACATTGGAACCAACTCTCTCCAAGACTCTAACTGCGACACTCGGGTGTATCTATATCATGGGCAGAACAAAATCCGTCCCGAGCTGTTCCAACTCCAAAATATCCGAAGAGTCCTGAATAACCAAGAGATAAGCGGTATAGAGCAAAACGCGCACTCTGAAAAGATCGGCCAGATCCGCCGCTTGTTCGCGACTCTCGGGCCAGGGAACGGTCTCGTCGAATAGCTTGGAGTGCAGTTCCTCCTCTAGACCCTCGAAAAGCTCGGAGCCCTCCGGTCTCTTCTTCACCGTGGCCAACATGGCTTCCATGACGAGGTTGATGAAGTTGCCCGACGAGAAAAGTCGGGGCAGATATAGGCCTTCTGTTCCGATATACGGCATCTTGAATTTCTGCGTTTTCCAAATGGTATGAAGGAGGTCCCTGATGGAGATATCGAGGAGTGCCATCTGCACCTTCAACATGAACTGCGGCACGCTTTCGAACGGGATCGGATAGCCGCCAACGTATTCATATCTCTTCTCGCGTATGATGTCGGCCCAGAATCGAGGGTCGAATTCCTTCAAGAGGTCGGCGACAGGGCTCAGGAGGACCTTCCAGCGCCCCTCCTTCTTCATCTCGTCGAGATAGCGCGCCGCCCAGGGAGACCACTTTCCAAAGTCAACCGGCTCGGCGTATTCGAATGCCCAATGGGATAAACCCATGCGGTACAGTCTGTCTATGTACACGCCGTCGGCGTTGAATCCGGTATCCCTCGTCTTGAATAGGTCGAAGCTGTACATGCGTTCCCACGAAAACGTCGACGCATTCTCCCATCGCCCGTACACATTTCTCGCGTACTGAACACATTGACCCAGGAAGGGTATGAGCAATAGACGACTAGGGAATCCGGCAAAGTTGAACGGGTACCCCGCTAGTGCCATGGTGACAAAGATGACGGGATACTTCATGTCGTCGGGGGATATGTATTCCTGCAATTTGACAACTGCCGCTTGATTTGTCTCCTTGGGGATGGCCATGATGTCGTCATATATTTCGGCGTTGGATCGTATCTTTCGGTTCTCATTCTCGATCTAAAGCAGACGGCTTGTTAGTGAATGCGGCTCGTCCAAATCATACAAGAACCACTTACCTCTGAATTCAAAGTCTTGATCATTCCAGATGATTGGACCTGCATAAACACCATTGTCGAATAAGAGCCATTATACTCCTTTAGCTTATCTTGACCATCGCTAACCGTTCATTAGATGACAAATATATCCAGGAAAACATCATTCATTATTAAGTGCTTTACTTACCTCGGTGTGAGATGCAAAGCGTCGATATTAAATATGCCCCTGGTTAGGTGAAAACCGGCGCGCATCCAATCCTTTCGATTAAAAGAATACCGACGCGGGTAATTCGTCCGGTAATGTTGAAACCTAACCACTTTTCCAAAACCAGCCAGATCCTCCGTCGTGAGAGACCCATCGATACCAAACGCTCGAATCGTTCTCTCTTCCGTGTTGACCTTGACACTATCGAAGCCCATGACGATAGCCAACATGCCCAGGGAAGCCATACCGACCATCTGCGCCGGAACATCCAGAGCGCCAGATATACTATCAGCATCAAGATAGGAGTGAATGATTTCCTGCACGGGAATCAGGGAATCATTCACGGAAAACAGCTGAGCCCAGGTGGCTCGTGGCCGGGACTCGAACAA
Source organism: Poronia punctata (assembly GCA_022579005.1). Lineage (NCBI taxonomy): Eukaryota > Fungi > Ascomycota > Sordariomycetes > Xylariales > Xylariaceae > Poronia > Poronia punctata. Next base: position 115,613 of record MU401523.1, on the reverse strand, counting down.
GGCCGGTTGGCGGAATCGTCTGAGGAAAGGAGGCGCCAATATCTTGTCCAACACGCCGCCAAACACGGTATTGGACATGGCGCTCGAGACGGCGCTCGACATGGTGTTTATCCTGCTCGTCATGGTATGGATCCGTTTCCGCGGCTTGGGGGGCGCCGGCGCCTCATAGGTATCGTAGTCGCCCGGACACAGATGCAAGATGTAGGCATACTCGAGTTGGATGCGCGGATAGTAGAACTTCCTCCGCCAATGGCTCAGAGACCACTGTTTTATCACATATTTGGCAAACGGCCCGATGGCCGACTCGTTACACTTGTGCCGGTTCGAATCGCCCGCGTTCGAATATTCCAGCACTGCCTGTAGCGTGGCGATGAGAAAGGCGGCAACGGCGAATATCGTTGCCGAGAGGGATAGACTGTTGGCAGTGGATGCCAACGAGCCGTTGGCGTCGTCGTCTCTGTCGCTTTTGCTGGTACTGTTTACCACAGTCGCTATTTTGGTAGTTATCCGGACGAGCTCTGCGAGGAGTTGCTCTATGTCGGCTGTGATGTTGGTCGCCATACTCTTAACACCACCACCCAATAATAACGACCTCTATAACACGATGATAAAAACCACCAATAATAAGCAAGAGAGAAAAATAAAAGGAATATAACACAAACACACAGACACAGGTTGACAGGGGTTAATTCTGTAAGTAATACAGAATAAGAGTTGTTTTCTTCTTTTAAGTGACTTGAGACTCTTCTGACAGACGGGACCATGGTTTGTTTAAGTTACATACATACATAGTTATGCGCCCTTGATGCCCAAAGGGGCAATAACTAGGTATCTATCTATCTATCTATCTATCATGCAAATGCAAATGCAAATGCAAACACATCATGATTCACACATATCACAAGCTACGCCTACCTATCGAGTCTGTCTGTTGTCACTTGCATCCACGTGTATTATTATGTTGTGTCCCTGGGTTGAACTTGACAAAGATGTCCAATTGGGTTTCAAGAGAGTACCTATCTGGAATAGGTATAGGTAAGTATAGTCATCACGACCCACAGCTGCGGCAATGTAAGGTACCCAGGTTCCAGCTGTCCCCCCCCCCCCCCCCCTTTTTTTTTTTAGGTAGGGACGGGTCTGTCCGTCCATGATTGATCCCCTAAACCTTACGATTTTGCTGCTGCACATAATGAGTATGTGTAAGTAAAAAGTAAAGAAGGAAGAAGGAAGAATGGGGAATTACGAGTACGAGTAACCTGAGAAAGAATAACAAAACCCCATGACCTAGACTAGGTAGGTAGACATTGTCAAGGTACAAGTACAAGAAAAAGGGATACCCAGGCCAATAATTGGGCAAAACCAAGCCACGTATACAAAATTCCCTCTCCTCTCCACCAAAAGATTTGGATGGGACTAACCTTAGGTAAGGTAGTGATGGATCCAAGATATACAGACGTATCACATGCAGCAGTGGCCCAATGCCAACACAGCACAGCACACTTGCCACTCACTCAGCTTCGCCCTATCCTTCTCTTTCTTTTCTTTACAAGGATGAAACGACATTTCTGATTCCGATATTTGACTAGACTACGAGTAGCACACTTTTAGATAGGGAACAGATATTTGAGTATTCTGAAAATTGCATAATGTATATACACGTAAACTTTGATGCTGAGATCTCTGCTTCATTTAATATATACTCATATATCTATTCGTACATATGTGCTTACTTGTAAAACTACTATGTACAATATTCAAGGGTCAAGAGTTGGTCGGTCCACATGCCTGATCCGGAACTGCCATAACACCAAACCCCCAATCCAGATCCCCAAAACAACAAACTTCATCACATGTCCGTCTTTATCGTGGCCCGTCCGGGTAGATTGCGCAGCTTACAAATCGCGTGGTCTTGTCATCGTCGACTTGTTGTCATCGGTGCCCAGCAACACGTCCGTCCAACGGTGGATCTTCAGGAGCGGCCGACAAAGGTTTCCGACCGTCCTCGGCATTCGACTCGGAACGATGTTGTTGTAGGGCCGCGACTCCGCCTTGTTGCTCGATTTCCTGCCAGAGATTCCTGTCTGTGGGGAAGAAGACCCTCTGGATCGCAGTTACACCAAGGTTGACACCCACCACGATGAGTATTCCTATGATGGCGACTAGCCACCAACTCAGACTTTTCCCAAACATGTCGACGAATCCGTCCTTTATACGGTAAGGCGAATCTTGCGAGTGTTTGATTGGTAGGGCTCCGATGATGAGGAGGAAAAAGAACCAGAGCGATATTGATAGTGCGCATGCGGCGAGAGGTATCCAAGTTTTATGATGCATTTCCAGTATGCTATGGGCGGGCGTCAGTTTATTGAATCAAGTACAATCAGACGAGTGTCACAAGAAGTCAGTTGCACTTACAGGATTTTGACGTTGATATGCACGATAATTATAGTCAAGGCCAGAGAACCCATTGGAAAGAGCGAGTTGTCGTGTGAATTGGTGTTGCCCGGGCCGCCATCGAGATTGAAAAGGAATTCCAACCACACGACGATAAAAATAAGCACCGTGTCAACGCTTCCCTGGAGGACCCATGCAAAGCATTTCTTGAGGTTGATACCCTCGTCGCGCTGCCCCAATGAATAAAGCTCAGGCACGGCAAGTAAAGTCTCGGGCGATAAGTCCTGCTCCAAAAGCCCGAGGAAGAAGATGGGTAGAGACGTGAACACGGCATTGTATAACGTTAGACTCCATGACTGATATAGAGACGTCCCGCTGTAGCCATTAAGGCGTTGGTACTGGCCCTGGACAAGGTAAAACACCCATTCTTTCCAAAAGGTACAGAGGATGTACTTGCTGGTCCTCAGGCTATGCAAGTGAGATGCGTCAGTATATTCTCTTCTACCTCACAGGCTGCTAAGCTAGATAGGTTTCGGGGATTTTACTTACTACAACCAGTGGCCGTGAACAAGCAAGAGGCGTTGGAGAAATCGAAATTGCGCAATAGAGTAATCTGCCACCCGAGCTGCCTGAAGCCCTTCACGGCCGGATATGCCGATGCCCACATGAGAGGCCTGAATCATGGATATGTCGTTGGCTCCGTCGCCAATCGCCAGAGTGACGCAAGACGAGTCTTTGTCCCTGACCCCCTTGACCAGAGTCGCCTTCTGACTCGGAGAGGCACGGCAGAAGATAACCGAGTCTATGCGGACTGCTAGTTCGAAAAACATGTCGGTCAAGGCTCGGTCATCTTCCAGGACACCAAACGTGTAACCATCGACGACGAGAACCGAATGTGAAGAGTGGCCACGGTCCACGTCGATGAAGATGTCACGCATGGATTCTGCGACATCAGACATGGTCGCGTCAAGGATGTGGATCTGGGAAAACGACTTGGCCAGGTTCGCTGAACGCGCAATGTTGATGGCAGTCTCTCGCTTGTCCCCTGTGAGCATCCAAATCTTGATGTTTGCCCTTCTCAGCTTATCGATCGTCTCCGGAACGCCAGCCTGGAGATTATCCTCAATCGCACTGCCCCCAGCGAGTTCAAAGTTGGTCTCGATAGATTCGGCCGCCTCTTCGATCCGTTTCTGTCGGTCTGCAATGCTGGTGGTGGCAGCCTTGAAGGTAGCATCCCATTCTTGGTACTCTTCCTCGCTGATGTATCTATATCCATACAGCAGCGTTCGCAGACCCTCTGTAGCATATTCATTGATGTGTCGGAAACAGAGTTCAATCACCTTTGCCTCGTCGGCAGCAATCTCCTCGTTGATCACACCTTCATCATCTCCGACACTCTCGTCGGTCCAAGGAGCGGTTGGTTTATTGCCTAGCATCGGTCCCTCGTCCTCATCCTCCTCTTCACCCCTTGTCATCTTGGAAGGCGTCAAATCCTTGAAGACAGATGAGCTGCGCGTTCCAAAGAAACTTGGTCTCCCTCCATGACTGTTCCGAGGGCTGTTTGGGGCTAGACTTCGCCGTCGTATTTCCCTTTCGGCCTCCATACTGCGACGCATCGAGGCTCTGCGACCAACTTCGGCTGCCGTTTTAGCCGCGAGGTCCGACAGTCTAAGACGGTCAATGATGACATTGTCAGCGCCTTTGCAAATGACGCAGATCCGCCCATCCGGCATACGTATCACAATCGACATTCGCTTCCGGTTGCTGCTGAACTCAATCACCTTCAATACCTTGTACGTCTCCACCCTTCCTTCGCCCAAGTTGTTCGTCAGTTCGAGCTTGATAGACTGCGCAGGACGATCAACTACGAGATATCCCATATCCTGAGCCGCCTGTACCAGCGCAACTTCATCTGGAGAGGCAGCTTGAAATCTGATCTCGCCCTCCTCCGTCTTCTCCGGTAGGCAAGTGTGACATAGTGCGATGCACAGCAGAAAATGTCGCGCTTTCTTTGAGAAAGCAGTGTCCGGAAACCGCCGTATGTATTCCAACATGGCCTCTGTACCTGGTCTCGAATATGATTCCGAGGCCCTAGACGGGTTGGTTTCAGCATGTGCCATCGCAGATGCCGCGTCCTCGGCCCTTTCGTTAGGTTTATCCCGCATGTCGTCGTCGACCATGTTCATATTATGCAACCAGCTCGTTCCTCCAACAGTCAGCTTTCGGAATTGCATGTTATTCTCCGTCAGTGTACCCGTCTTGTCGGAGAATATATAATTGACTTGTCCCAGATCCTCGAGGATAGTGTTGGTGTTGACCGAGATGGGCGTGTCTGTCTGGGCGTCATACATTTCGATGTCGTCGAGATACCAGGCCTGAAAGCCCTTGACGATTTCTATGACAATGTATAAACTAAGGGGGATCAGGGCATTCAATAGGATGATGTCTCCGAATACAATAGGAGCGGCGTCCATTGGTCGCAAGAATGGGTTCTTCTTCTCGTAGTTCCGCTGCCAAATCACATATCCTCCAGAGAGCCCGGCTGTGATGGCGAGCAGGACAAAAACGAGGCATAGGACGATGCGGTTCGTGTACCTGTTGATTTTGGGAGACTTTGTGTGCACATATTGGTTTGCGTTCATGCGGATCTTGCATTCTTCGCCCGTGTTGATAACGACTCCGACCGTTTCTGTCGTGTTCCGGATTGTTGAGCCCCGAAACACCACTTCGTTGGTGGTAAGCGGCATCGTCTCCCCCTCAATGGTGATGCGGCCTTCGAACTGGTAGAGATTCGCGTTGGGATCTTCGCACACGAGCTCTCCGGACAGTTCACCCAGCTTCTGGATGGTATCGCATCTGCCCGCGAGTAAGACGGACGGTTGCTTGGACTTTAGATTCGTCTCGCCATCGAGGCCCATGGTATCGATATAGGCAGTGGAATTGGCCCCAGTCGCGTGTAGGAGGGCCATGTCCGCCGGCACCCTTTCGTTTCTCTCTAGTCGGACAATATCACCCACTCTGATATCCCGCCATCTGATCCTAGCCCATCCATCTCCAGCTCCTTCTTTCGCCCCCGGTGAGTCGTTCACGGCCGTCTTATCATCATACCCCTGACTAAGACTTCCCTTGGAGCCTTTGGCAAAGAGTGTCCGGACACTGGCACCAGGCTGCTTATGCGCAGTGCCACTCGGGACAAGGACGGAAGCTAGGGCTAGATTATCTTCCTTGTCCAGCTGATACCGTCTATAATCGTCATATCCCTCCTTGGCCATTGTAAGGGCTACAAAGGCAGCCAGGGGTCCGATCGTAGTGTATCTCCCTGTAGGACTCCAACCGTCCACTTGTTGAAGGAGACCGATAACAAGGAAATAGAAGTTGGCGAGCCGGCTAAACTGGAAGAACAGCTGCTTGGGAATAAACGACAAGAGGGAATACCGGCTTGAACGTATCGAGTTAGACTTGTAGTGCTTACCGCTCCGTTCATCTATTAAAGGCGAGGTGCGAACCTCGCCGGCGGTCAAGGGTATGTGTCTCCCATCTTTGCTGGGCGGCAGAGGTCTCTGTCGTAATAAACCTTGGATAATCCATATGCGAAAATAAAAGATGCAAGCCTCCTTGACGCTTGCTTGAAAAGCATTTGCTCTTCTTAGCCAACGGTCCATGCGTGCGTGATAGTCTCGACTGAGGGAGCCGGTTAAGTTTTGATGAGTCGGTTGGCGAAGACTCTTGGCCGGTCGGTCCTCATGTCTTATAGACCCGATATGACGGCGTGTTTCATCGTTACTGAGGTTGGCTGTTGCACCGCCCTCCGGCAGGATTCCAGAGCCCTGATGAGCCATACCGAACTCCCCAACTTAACCCAATGATGGACAAATGAACGGTCCCCAGCGATACTGCCGGCCACGGTAAGCCGTATCATTCATTCGTATATGGGGCGCGCGAAGCTTTCAAAATCAATCGACACACGAATGCCTCCCAGTTGCGATCCAAGATGAACGTATAAATAAAAAAGGGAGAAAAAAGGGACACTGAATAGTGGTACTACATGGATATCCAACAAAGGCCCACGTGCTGAGTCCCGTCGCAATGCGCCCACGTTATACTATGCTATGTCCTTATTCTTCTCAACATATCCATGGTTGGTATTGACGTGGGTGAAGTTGGCGCGTAGAACGCGGGGATGCTGTCGAAACTGGAGTCGGACTGTTTAGTTTCTAGTCAAGCTCGAGACCGCTTCTTGGTCTCCCTGGTTTTTCAGCTTGATGCTTGGTCCTCGGTTCTTGGGGTTGCTGACTGGAGCCTAGCAAAATCCAAAAAAGTCCATTTGAATGTCCGGAAAATGGGAAGTCTCTACTGTGCAAGATCGAAAACCGTTAAATGCAGATCTTGGCTTACCACTTCAAGCTGTGAGGAAGGTGTCATAAGGCAGGCGGATTGGGCGGCTAAAAATGGCCCATCGCCCTTGTCTCTTTTAGTAGTTTTGAGTGGGTTCGCAACTGCACCAAGTTGCCAACGGGGATATAGCAATTCCCCGACATCTCACATCGTCTGTGGCTGAGCCTTTATGCCAAGATAACTCCATGATCCCAAGAGTGCAAAAGTCATCTTGGCCGGCTCATACTCTCTAGGACTCTTGGCTTCGCAATCGCAAACAATGTCCCTCAAATTCAAACCCCTCTGTAGATCTCTGTTCGGATATTTTACGGATTCCCCCGAGCTGAGACATGGATCGGGTTACCCAGTCACGATTGCTAGTTGGGCACCAGATAGGTTAGTTCCAAAAGTTAGGTAACCAAACTGTTGCGGATGACGGGTTGCGTCATCGCCCCATCACCTTTTCCTTTTATGATTGCGAGTGCGAGTGCGACCATGCGTTAAAGATAGAAATGGACAACTTTCCTATATATAATAGCAGGGCCTGCTGTGATGATCGATTATGGATAACAAAACACCGCCTCTCAATCACACGTGGGATACAGATGACCCCAATGGCTCGGAAGAGGAGGGTAGGTAGGTATAAGACAGGCACGAAACCGAAACCGACATGCGGGTGTCAAACCGTGCCCACGGTACGCGTCTCGTGGTTTCCTATGCATATACTTTAATCAATCCATTATCCATATGTTCGAAGTTCGAGCCGTAGTAGCAAAGTCATACAACGGAAGCCTAGATTTTGCACTCCTATACAAGTATCAAATGAGAAAATTCAAACGCGACGTAGTTTCATCATTCCTCTACGAGCACCAAATCCTCTTACGTCTGCAAACGACGGAAGATCCCACAGCAGCATCATTTTCAGCCTTCCTCCGTCTCCGTCTCCGTCTCCGTCTCCGTCACACCAACCTTGATACAGATTATAAATGCGTCATCTTTCTCTTCTCGTCATGTTACACAGAACCATTCTGCCTAGTAAGTTGTATTGGGGAAACGGGCAAGGTAGACATAGAACGAGGCAACGCTTCATATGGAATCACAAGCGCACTCGCCAGACGGGCTTTTAATACTCGTATAGTGCCACAAGACACCGATGGATGTGATGGATAGCCTAACCAGTCAGGTCGGAGATTGCGGACAGACTGCAAGCCGTTGGTACATCACGCTCGAAAAGACGAATTCCTTATATCCGACCCTCAAACATACTTACCTAAAGCTTATGGAACTAGAAAGAGAAAAAGAATAGGTTGCTTATATATCAGAAACTTGTGCCGCAATAACTCGATGGCTAGCTAGCCAGGGCTACGGCATTGACGTAGGTAAGTGGTGAATAGAAAAGTCGGCCGAACTTCAATGTCCGGTGAGATCGCTTACCTAAGCCTTGTATGTAAGAACCACGTTGTCTTTACACTTTAGAATACCTACCTACGGGGTGGGGTCTGGCGCGATTCCTAATGAGTAAGCAGCGTTTAGGTCAGCTGTATGCTATAACCTAGAAGATAAAGTACTTACCTTAGGCAACAGACCACCGCCATACGCTGACCGATCCATTGTTCTAATGCACGGGGGGGTGTCAGGGTCGAATATCTCGGACTCGGGGATAAGTAATCGGGGGTATCACATACTCGAAAAGGAAACCTTACAAATCTGAGGAGTCACACTCACAAACCAACATCAGAATGAGCAAAAGAAAGTCTCGGAATTACGATTTATTTTCCGTGCCACAACTTATCGTCCGTTACTAATCTCAAGTTCCCAAAGTAAGTAGGTAGGCAGTCAGCTGTATCGCTTTGCGGCTTGACTAAGCACCTGTAACCTAGTTTGTTATATCGGTACTCCGCGCCGAGTCTGGGATTGCAAGTGGGATGGGTTGAGATGACGGTGATGTTGGTTGTCTATAATGCAACGTAAAATATGGCTTGACAAATTGTTCGTTATAAATCAAGAACATGGATTATTACTTCTGCTGGGTATAAATATAGGGAAAACGCTTCCGTAGAATGGAGTTGAGGGATAGAACATTTTGAGGTACACGACTATATAACTACCTTGGAGAGATTCACATCTACACAATATATCGAACAGACAACATCAACGAATATACTCTTCTCACCCCTCGTACAATCTCACCATACAAAAATGGCGCCCAAAAACACAGCAGCATTCCACCCAGCAGACAAAGCCCCCTCCGTCGAAGTCGGCCCGTCACCATACCCAACCGTAGGCGCCAATGAAGTAATAATCAAAGTAGGCGCCTTCGCCATCAACCCCGTCGACTGGAAACTCCAGGCCATGGGCCGGGATGTCTTCCCGTCGCTACAATATCCATACACGGGCGGTTTCGACGTATCCGGCACGATAGTCGAAGTAGGCGCCGGCGCAGAGACCGCCTTCAAGAAAGGCGATCGCGTGCTGGCTTTCTGCCACGGGTTCGACTCCCGATCCGGCGCGTTCCAGGAATACGTCGCCGCCGCGGCATCCGTGACGGCGCACATCCCCGACTCGCTTTCGTTTGTCGACGCCACTGTTCTGCCCACCGGTCTAACTACCGCCGCCGTGGCGCTATACCAGTACCTCGGGCTCGAGTTTGCCGCCTCGTCGGAAAAGGGGGCAAAGACGGTATTCGTCGCGGGCGGCGCCTCTTCCGTAGGTAGCAACGCGATCCAACTGGCTGTGGCATCGGGATACACCGTGTACACGACTTCGTCGCCGGCCAACTTCGCGCACTGTCTTTCCCTAGGCGCTTCCAAGGTCTTCGACTACCGTAGTCCGAGCGTGGCGCAGGATCTCAAAGACGCCTTCCAGGACAAGGAATGCGTCGGCGCTTTCTCTTCTCTACCGGAGGCCAACGCCCTCGTCTTTGATGTTATCGCCGCAATCCGGACGGAAAATGGCAACAGAAAGGTCGCCTCCGCCCATCTGGTCGACAATAAAGGCGTGCCGGAGAATATCTCGGCCAAAATGATCATGGCTGCCACGATCAATGATGACGCTCCTCTTTTGGACGCGCTATATAGGAAATTCCTGCCAGATGCTCTCGCTGCTGGACGATACCAGTGCGTCCCTAAGCCAGTCGTCGCTGGACATAGCCTCGACGACGTCCAGGCCGCATTAGACCGGGGCAAGACAGGCAGCTTGTCATGCGAAAAGCTTGTCGTGGCATTAGATGGGGAGGCATGAGGGTTGGATTTCGCCTTCGTTCTGTACTACGATAAATAAAAGTCTCTTATTAAGTTAACCCTACTGCAATCTTGAGCAAGCTGGCCATTGATATTGACAAGGGCCAAGTGTCCTTAGCTGCTGTTACCATCGTGAATGTATACGAAGCCGGTACCTGGACAGACCACTCACTTGAGTTATTGTATGTAGGCCAAGCCTGAATAGATATAACAAGCCGGGTATTATATGTAACGCTGGCGCTAAAAGATGAACATGTCGCCACTCTCCACAGAAGGAATCGGAGGAGATAGACCCAGCGTCTCCATAGCTTAGGATTCAATCTGTACATAGCAGGCCGCAGAATGGATACAGCAGTTAGAAACTATTGTAACCTAGGTTAGAGGCGCAGATATCCTAGAGGTAGGTTGTGGGATGGGCGAGGAACTAAGTAGATATGATGAGGGAGCCGAGTAGTCATGGATCATGCTGCTTGTCAACTCAAGTATACTCATTCTTGCAAAAAAAAGGGGCAAGCCGATGCAATAGCAAAGTGTGACCATTTCCATCTATTTTTAGGTATCAATCAATCATTACAGATATCCACAATCCAAAAAGACAGCCCAGCCAGAAAAAACAATCACTCCCGACCAGCTCCGATTACTGAGATGCTCAGCAGCCATGTATTTAAATATTAGTATCCGGAATCGCGGCCACCTGGGCCTGGTCCATATTCCTCGGTTTTGATCCCACCCCTTGGAGTTGATGACATCGCTTGTATCGTAAATGCGAAAGAAATTGAGAAATTGTAAAAAGGAACTTGTATCCAGACGGACAGTCGAACAGATTGCGGTTCCCGCAGGTATTACGTTGGCGGCTAACCGAGTCGAGTATGACTTCTCTCCCTCGGGCCAATGTATTTAAAATAATATAAAATCAAGGATATAATCGCTGTACCAGACGCATACAACCGAATGCCGTATCGAGGAACTGCGCGTTGTTGTAGAGGATGGGAAGCAAAAGCCCCGTAGAAAACTGGACGAGAAGAGGAAGGAGAGTCCCCGCGTGCTGCGGAAGACTGAATGGGAGGGGAATGTTCAAGCCGCATCGTCAAGCAAGCCACGAAATCAAAAGAGGTATATATGCCTGCAACGCCGAAAGAACGGAAAAGCTAGGAAAACACCCAACTGGATGGGACTCAGTTGCTTCGTCCAGCGGGCCGTGTGTCAGCTGTCCAGCGCTAAACTGGTGTGCTGTCAAGCTGTTGCGCTTGTATAGTTTACTGGTGTCCCATGTGGTCGGGAGACAGGCTCGAAGGGTCGTCAAACTGGACAAGCTGGTTCATGTCCAATTCGGCTTGGCTGGGCTCGGCATAGGCGGGGGAATGCGGATGCAGAGGCAGGTTGAGTGTGTGCTTTGAATACATGTCTAAACCATGGCCGTCATCTGAAATGGCGGATTCGCCAATCGGATAAATGTCAGCTGAAGCGGATCGTTGCATCATCCCCATGGGCGGGCTCTGTTCCACAATAGCGGGATCTCCATGCTGGCTACCATACGAGAGAGGAGAGGCAGGTGGCTGGATTTGAGGCATTGGTGACAAGAAATTGCCGCTGTAAGGGGTGTGAACGGGGAGTGGCGTGCCCTCGGAAGCTTGTGAAAAATAATTCGGGCTCGCGTAATCCGAAGGTGCCGTCGTAGCAGAGAGCGGATAAGGTCGCATGTCCATGCCGTAGGTTGCCTGCGTGTCTATACGTAGGTGTGACCCAGCACCCAATCCCTGTGGCGGTGGTTGTGGTACGGGGGCATAAATGTTAGGGTTATGCGGGTGGCCGTGATTCTCACCAGGATGCTGAATGTAGAAAGACGGCATCGGGTTTTGAAACATGGAGAAATCCACTGCCGAAGGGACAGAGCGACTGCGTTGCCGCTTATGTCCAGGCGGGCGCATGCCGTGATGCATGGGGTTGATAGCCCACTGGGACTCTTGGAACATGCCGATATGGGGTTGAGCAAAGTTCGGCTGCGAGGAGGGCCGGTTCGTAGGCGACACGGGAGCTGAGACAGATAAGGAGTGGTTCATATCAAACTGATGCGGGTTGTGACGGTTGGCAAAAGATTCCAACGAGACTAATTTGGCAAGTTGGCCACTCAACACCTTCGGGTTTCCCCCTAGATGATGCATGAAGCAGTGGCTAGCTTGTAGGTCCTCGGTGAAATCACCAACCTGGACGAAGCCGTTGGAATTGGAATTGTCCATGAAGAAACTAGGCGCTCGATTCAGTTCAATCACAATTCCTCCATGCTTGCCCTCCTCACCCTCGGGATTCTCGACAAAAATGTTCTTGATCGCACTGAAATGGTACTCGATCTTGTATCCTGCCTGGTCATTGTTGATGTAGTACGTCATCGTGCACTTGTCAGGCGAGTAGAAGACGATGAGATCCATTGTATTCTGTCCCACGCGCGTCCATTTGCCAATGCTGAGCGATCGGCAAGTCAAATGGTGAATAACTTGTAATCTGTTAGAAGCAGTCGGACGCCTTGGTAGGTAAAGAGGCTTTTCAAAACTTACGGACTTTCCCCTGAGCACCGGGTTCGCCTCCCAGCATCATTGAACCATATGGCATCAAGCCAGTCCGACCCATGTACGGTGCCCCCAATGCTTTACCGGGCTCCATTGCCTGCATGGCGAGATACGTCCGCATTGACTCGGGGATCGAATCGATGTCTTCGCCACTTTCCAGGCTCTTCTTTGCCAGGAGCTTAATCTTGGCACGTCTAACATGACAGATAGTCAGAATCGCTTTCAAAGTCGTCATATATTCAATGAAAAAAGAAACCCATACCTGTTCTGGAACCAAATCTGCACAGACCTTTCGGTCATGTTGATTTCGTCGGCTATCCTCTCGCGCACTGTCGCCGTTGGGGTCGGGTTCTTGTTGAATTCCAATTCAAGGGTGGTCAACTGATCCTGGGTGGCACGCTGTCGCTTTTGGTTCTTTTGTTGTTGGGTCAACGTGCTCTTTCGAGGAGGGCGTTTCGGGTTGTTCGAGGTGGACGTATGGCCAGAGGCGACTGATTTCGGCGAAGGCGACTGACTTGCCTTGGTACCAACAGATGCAGCGGGAGTAAGACTAGATGGCTCCGGGGTCGAATTGGTCGGAGCGGAGCCGGCTGGGCTACCAGACATCTGGTGCTCCATCTTGATGCTAGTGTCCATTCCTGACCAAGAGAGTATTATGTCTGCGCTTGTACTCTGTCTAGTCCTTGTCGGTTACAGTATCGATAATAAAATGTGGTTAAAAAGAAGGCACTGTTGCTGCTGGGTTAATCCGCGTAGAACAATGGGTATCGTCTTTGAAAGAGTGGTGAAAAGTTTAGTTGGATCTCAAGGAGCGTCGTTCCGATTCTCGCAGAAAATAAGCGGATCGGGTTCAGAAGTACGTGATTTCGTAATGCGTCGATGCGGTCAAAGCTACTGTTGTTTCCAACTCGATATCGTGGAACCAACAGAGGTTGCGCGTCGTCGCAGTATGAAGCCTAAGGAATGAAATGGACCCGGAAGGAGTGACGGTGTCCGTATTGGCTACAAAGACTGAAAGGAGCGTGGTGGTAAAAGTGAAAAAAGAAAAGAAAAGAGGTGGAAGAAATGCCGAAAAGTCGACGATACTGGCGGCGTGGAGGAAAGGTGAGGAATTGGGGATACAAAGGAAGAGAAAGAACAAGAAGGAGGGGGGGGGAGACCAGAAAAACCCTTGGGTGCGACGATGCTCAGGCAGGAAAGGGAGCCGGCACGAGTGGACAGGTACCACCGTACCCCCTGCTGTCGCAGTGAAAGGCATTCGGGATGTACCTGTGCAGGTCCTGGTAGGTGTGTACCTGCAGTAGTGTGCACTGAAGTTTGTGGGTTTGTGGTAATGGTGCGACTGATGGTGGTGTGGGTTGGCCGTGTTGGTGGGCGGTCAGGTCGCTGCTAACGAAAAGGTGGACAAGGAAGAAACTCGACCTCAGAGACCCGAGCACAGTGCATTACTTGACTGTAAACTAGCAGTCTTGGAGCCCTTTGAAGACGCTTGCTCGTTCAGCTGGAGAGCGACCAGCTCGAGTTTACACGTACACCGGCCCAACAAAGGACAAAAAGCAAACCATCTTCTGTAGGTCAAGCACAGTGTCCAGGATTCTCCATGTGGGCATGCTATGCACCTACCTGCGAGCCTAGCCTCAATTGGTTGGTGTGCATGGTTCGAGCAAGGTATAGGAAGTCAGGCACTCCCGCATCTCACTCCTTTTCTTGCTTCTGCAGCCAAACAATTCATCCAACAGCAAAACCAACGCTCCTATTCTGCTTGACTTTTTCTCCGTGCTTATCGTCAGTGCGGTGCTCGTTTCAGAGAAGCCAAGGCGAGAATAAATCGCTTTTTTTCTTCTAAACTCCGGCTTGTCTATTACAATGACGGAGTTCTGGTTTACCACAACGCCTTCTACCTTGACATTTTACGCGTAAATAAATGTTCCGCAGTTAGTACGTGTATACATGTGTGCGCTAGATAAGTTTATGTTGGTTGGTAGATATGTGTACCTATACCCATAGGCAGTGCTCAAGAGAGGAATTTTCGTACTGTAATATTGTCGTTGCTATTCCAAGAAGGTAACTGCTCACAAGGCAGAACTAGTTAATTAATTAATTAATTAATAGTGTTTAACGTCTAGGGGGTAGCTGCGTAGTAGCTATCCTAGCCTTTTAAAAGGCATAAAACGTAATAAGCTAACTTAAATAAAACAATGCTAACTTTACTTAGCTTATAGCTTTATAAATTTTTATTAGCTTGCGCTTACTTTTTTTAAGGCATTAAATTTATTATATTTTGTTAAGGTTGCTTTTTATTATATAGTTTTTTTATTTTTTAGTTTTTGCTTTAATTTTTTTTATTATAGCTAGCTTTATACTAGCTTTGTTATTATAGCTTTAAAAAGTGTTTAAAGTTATTAGCTATAAGCTAATAATTTTGCTTTTATTATTAAAAGTATATTATTTTTATTGTTTTTTTTTGTTTTTATTTTTTTTTTGTTTTAATACTTTTTATTACTTTTTTTTTTTAGCAAAGGCCTTTTTTTTTAAGCAGCCTTTTTATTTCTTATTATTACCTTTAAAAAAAAGCTAAGGTACTATATACTTTAGCTTTTTTTTTTTTTTTTTTTTTATTATAAGCAATATGCTAGCTTATATAGCATAGTTATTATTTTTTTAAATAAAAAGCAAATATTAATAAAATATTTAATAGCTTTATAAAACTTTTAAAATTTATTTAGGTTTTTTAATAGCTATATTTAGTATTTTGCTTTATTTAGTATACTTTAAAAAGCTTTATTATATATATATATATTAGCAAGCTATTTTTTGCTTATAGCTTGCTATTATATTTTAGTTTTAATTTAAGTAGCGTTAATTACTTATATATTAAGCAGTATATTGTTTTATAATATATTATATATTATATACTATAATAACTTTACTTTACTATTTTACTATTTTTTTTTTATAAGCATAGTATATTTTAGCTTTTTTATACTTAAACTTATTATAATATTACTTATAATTTTTATAAGTTAATAAATAAGCTAAATATTTATTAAGCAATGTTTAAAGTATACTTAGTGCTTTTAAGCATTTTTTAAGCTAGTACTTAACTTTAGCTGCTATATAAGCAAGCAGCTTTTTTATTTTTATATTTTTTTTATTTTATATAGTTTATAAAAAATTATTTTTTTACTAAGTAATTATTTAATTTTATATTTTTTATTATTTTATTATTTTAATTTTAAATACTATTAAGCTTAAAAAGTTTAAGTTAAAATTTTTTACTTTTATAGCTTATTTTATTAGTTTATTTGCTTATTTATTACTTTATATATTTATATGCTTAAAGTACTATTTTAGCTTAGCTTTAGTTTATTTTATTAATTAATATATTTAAATAAACGCTATTTATAAGGTTTTTAGCATATTTTTTTATATATACTAAAGTATAGTAGTATTATTTATATATATTATTATATTAAAATTTAAATAAAGCTTTTTAGCTTTTTATAAGCTTTTTAATAGCTTTACTTTTTTAGTATTAAATATATTAAAGTAATTATTTAAGCTTTTATTTTTTTTTGCTACTTTTTTTATATTTTTATAAACTATATAATTATAGCTAACTTTATTATTGCTAATTTTAAAGCTATTTAAAAATATTATAGTATTAAAAACTAATTTTTTATTAAATTACTTTTAAAATGCTTTAGCTACGTTTTTTTTTAAAAGCTTATATATTAAGTTAACTTATAACCTAGCTAAGTAGCATAATAAATATAGTATAAGCTAGGCTATAGCTAATAGTAAACTTATTATAAGCTATATATTTATAATAAAAAATTAAATTTGCTTTGTTTTTTATTTTTACTTAATTTTAATTAGCTTTGTTTTTATTACTAAAAAGTAATTTTTTAAAACTGTTTATATTTAGTAAATAAAGCATAGCTTTGCTTTATTTAGTACTAGTTATACTATAAAAAGTTTACTATTTATAAAAAGTATTAAGTTAAATTAAGTTTTTTATATTAGTAGCACTTTTTTAGCTGCTTTAATTATAGCTTATTATATTAAGTTTATATAATTTTTAATTTTTATACTTATTTTTATAAGTTTGCTAGTTTTATATTAAGCTAGCTTTATTTTGTTTTTATACTAAACTTTACTACTATAAAATAATAATAATATTAATATAGTTTATGTTGCTTTATATAGTATTGTTATTAAAAGCTTTTTTTTATAGCTACTAATGCTTTAATATAGTTAAAAATATATATATTAATAGCTACTTGCTTTTTTATATAATATTTAAAAAATAGTTTTTAGTTTAGCTAAATTTTAAGCTATTATAATGCTAGCTTTAACTTTTATAAAGCTTATATTATAGTTTTTTTATATTTTAAAAGCTTTAGTAGTATTAAATATATTATTTTAGCTAAAGTATTAATATTTAAGTTTATAATTTTATATTTTTTTATAAAGTAAATTATTTTTATTTTTTTAAAATAAAAAAGATTTTATTATTTTTTTTATAATTTAAAATGTGCTTAATTTTTTACTAGGCTTTTTTTATGCTTTTATTTATACTATTAGCTATAATAAAAATATTTATATTATTAGCATACTTTTATTAGTATAAGCTTTTATTTAATAGTTTAGCTATATAAAGCATATATAGTATAAGTAATTAAAGCAAGCTTTATAAAGTTTTACACTTTTAATTTTGCACTTTTATTATATTTTTTTTTAACTTAGTATATAAGCGCTATTTTATAAAAAAGTTTTTAGCTAGCTTTATTACTTAAAGTAGCTAACTTTATAATATTATATAATATAATAGCTATTGCTTATATAATATATTAAAAGTTTTTTATACGTTTAAAGTAATTAATATAACTTTTTTTTTTTATTAATATTAAGTTTACTTTATATATAAAGCTAGCAACTAGGTTTATAGTAAACTTTATAAGTATTGTTTTTATATATTAAAAGTTAATTAGCTTAGCTTATAAGCTAACTTATATTATTTGCTTAGCTATTAACTTTTTATATTTTTTACTAATATAAAAAAGTAATACTATAAGCTTAAATAATTAAAACATTATAAAATTTATTTTGCTTAGCTTAAAAATTATTACTATTTATACTATTTTTTAAGCTTTTAAAAAGTAGCTTATATAAATTTTTTTTTTTTAAAAAACTTAATAATATTTACTAATATATGCTTAATAAGCTACTACTACTTTAGCTATAATATTATTTTTTTTAATAAAGTAAACTTAACTTTATATATAAAATAGTTTATTTTTTTTAAAGTAATTTTTATAAACTATAGCAAGTATTTTAGCTTTAAAAGCATATTATTTATAAAATTATTATTAATATTATATTTTTTAAATATTTTTTTATATAAGTACTAAGCTTTATTTAAGCTTTGCTTAATTAGCTTTTTTATATTTAAGTTTTTTTAAAAAAGCATTTATAGCTTTGCTTTAAGCTTATATTATTTAATAAGCGTATATAAGTTTTTATTTATTTTTATTTTATTAATATGCTTACTTTAATATTTTTTTTTAGCTTATTAAACTATTATAAAAAAGGCTTTATACTTTATTATTACGCTTTTATTTTTTATTTTATTAGCTATTTAAGCTTTTTTAGCTTGCTTTAAGTTATTATAAGCTAGTTTATATATATTTATTTACTAAGGTACTAACTTTTTTTTAACTTTATACTAAATACTTATTATTTAAATTGTTTTTATTAAAATGCTTATAAGCTTTTTTGCTATATTTTTTATATTATTTAAGTTTTTAGTATTAGTAATGTTTAAAAAAAAAGTATTATATTTGCTACTAAGTTAGCTAGCTTTTTAAGCTTTAATTTTTTAATTTTTTACTTATACTACTTTAATAAAGGCCTTTTTTTTTTAAAAAAAAAGCACTACTTATAGTAAGTAATAGTTAAAGCTTAATATATACTTATAATTAAAGTTTACGTTAGTAAATAGTATATTAAAAAAAAGTAAATTAATAATATAGCTATTTTTATATATAATAATTTTAAGCTAACTAATATAAAATATATTAAACTAAGTAAACTATAAAGCTAGTTTATTACTATTTTTTTTAAAAACTAACTTTAGCTTTTAATTTATATATTTTATATTAGCATTTTTAGCTATAAAGCAATTTTATAATAGCTTTAGCAAATATAAGTACTATAATATTTTTTTTATTTAAAGTGCTTTATAATAGTTTAATAAAGTAAACTTGTTAATATTTATTTATAATAAGTTTTTAAAAGCTATAAGCTTATATAGCGTAGCTTTTAGCTTTACTTTTTTTTTATATAAGTTATAATTTAAAGTTTAGTTTTTTTTAAGTTTTAGTATTTTAAAAAAGTATATATAATATACTTTAAGTATATTTGTATTTATATATAAGTAAGTATAAAAACTTATAGCTTTTATACTATTATAATGTTTATTTTTTTTTTTAATATTTTTTAAAAAAAGCAGTATATATTAGCTAAGACCTTTATATATTATATACTTTAATATATAAATTTTTTAATATTTTAGCTAGCTTATAACGTTTTTTTTATTAAGTATTTAATACTAATTTAAATTAGTTAAGTATAGGTATAAGTTATAAAAACGCTATGCTATATATTTATATAAGCTACTAGTTTAATATAGTTTTAATATTATTAGTATATAATTTAATAACTTTGTTTATAATTACTTTTATTTTTATAGCTATTATAGTAGTGCTAGTATTACTTTTGCTATTTTTATTATTTTAGCTTTTTTAAGCATTTAAAAAGTTTGCTTTTTTTAAGCTAGTTTTTTATAGTACTTTATTATTATTTTGCTTTTTAGCTAAGATTTTTATTATTATATTTATTTTATTTTAGTTATTATTTTTTTTTAAAGCTTAGTACTAGCTTATAAAAAAAGTAGTAAGTACTTAAGCGTTTATTAACGTTGCCTTTTTTTGCTTAATAACTTAAGCAAGCTTAAGCTATTTTATATTAGCGCTAGTATTTTTGTTTAAATTAAAAAATACTAGGTTTGCTAAGTTTACTATTGCTATAAATAGCTTATTTTTATTTTTATATTATTTATTATTAGCTTTTTATATTATAGCTAGCTACTTTTTTAATAGTACTATTATTTATTAGCTTGCTTTTTTTAGCTTAATAAAGTAATTTAAATAGCTAGCTTAGTAAAGCTTAAAGTAGTTTATATAGTATAGTAATTTTTTATATTTACTTAGTTTATATTTATTTAGTTTATTATTATAATTATAGCAGCAATATGCTTTAAAGCAGTGCTAAGCTAAGTAAAACTTTTAACAACTTAAGCTTTATTTTTTATACTTAATAATAAAAAGCTTTTTATTAATTTGTTTAGCTAGCTAGCTAGTTAAAAATAGCTAAAAGCTTTTTATTAAGTGCTTAAAAAATATAATTTAATTTTATATAGTAATAATAATGTTAATATTTTTATAAAAAAAGTGCGCGTTTACTAGATTATACTTTGTTTATACTTTTACTTTTTTTTTAATTAATTTAGTAGTTATATTTACTAGTTATTATTATATAATATTAAAAAAAAATATAAGCATGCTGCTAATAACATATATAATTTATTTTTTTAATAGTTTAATTTTTTTTATTGCTAAAGCTTTTATAATAATAGCTTTTTACTTATTACTTATAAGCTTATTATAAATAATAAAGCTAGTTATTTTAATTACTTATTTAGTTTAAATATATTAAAAGTTAATAATTTTTATAAGCTAAATTTTTAGTTTTTTAATAAAAGCTATATAGGTTATATAAAGCTTTTTTTAATAAATTAGTTTTTTAAAAATAACTTTAACTAAAATTTTAAGATTTTTAATATTTAATAGCTTTAAGCAAGCTTTAAAAAACGTTATAAAAATAAAAGATTTAGCAAGCTTTGCTACTTTTTAAAGTACTATGCTACTAGCTAATAAAATAAAGCAAACTATAGTAATATAAAATTTAGTTAATTTAAAAGCTTTTATTAAAGCTTTACTATAATAAGTTAATTATAAATACTTAAGCAATATTATTAATTTTATAGTATATATAAATATTATTATATTTAAGTAATAGTTAACTTTTTTAATAAAGTTTTAAGTTACTTACTTTTATATTGCTTAGTTAAGCTTATTAAATAAAGTTATAAATTTATTTAAAGCATTAACTAGCTTTATAAAAACTTTTTTTTATATTTTAATAAAGCGCTAAGCTTTTATAAAATGCTTTATTATTATATTTTAAAAAGTAATATTTTAAAATATAGCGTTTTTTTAAACGTTATTTTTAAAAGTAAAAAATTACTATTAATTTTTACTTTTTTACGCTATAAATTTACTATAAATAAAGTAGTAAGCTTTATTTACTTAGTAAACTATAGCTTAAAAACAGCAGCTAAGCGCTATAGCGTTTATAGTCTTATTATTAGCAAATTTTGCTATATGCTAACGCAAGCTAATTAAAGTGTAAAGATCTACAAAAATTAGGTCTTTTTAGTTAATTAGCTAATTAGAGCCGAAGATTCCAAAAACAAAAAATAAAATTAGAGGGAAGGTTGAGGCGGAACTGGTGCTTACGCTGCAGGCTGCTTCCTGTCCTAGTGCAGGTTTTCCGCTGTAACCTACGTTTTAGTGTATTTGCTCGGTCTGTAACTTTCTACCCAGCACACAAAATATTTTTCGTTCTTCCATTCCTAATTTATTGCTTCAGCAATTGTCTGCTGGCGAGGTGGAATATTTACTGGCTAGTTTCAGTCTGAAGAGGGCTCTATATAATATCTATGGACGCGCCTTTCCAATACGGCAGTCACAGCAATCCTCATAACCGTCAAAGTCCGCTTCAAACAGGCGCTACGAGTATATGATATCGTAAGCAAGGCAGCGATCCTGAGGGCAGGGCATGTCTTGCATGTGTTGACCGGGAACAGGATGTGGTGGAGCGCGTCAGGCCATTTGTCTTTTGAATTGCCTTGGTTTGCCTTGGCAAGCTGATGATCTTGCCATTCTCACGTTACTATCGACTTTGACTACTTCTCGTACACATATTTTCCTACCGATAACTATCATGAAGCATATCTAGGATGCATACATTCTTTCGTAGATAGAAAAATGATATCGGACAGTTTGCTACGTGGTGGGGTCCGGGGAGTTGTTGGAGGCGTTGGAATCTGCCCAGGTTGTGTGTATGTAATCATACCTCTTACTATACATACAAACAGGTAAAATATGACAAGATGCATGTCAACCGCACTTGGGGATGTGAAAAGCTGACGCTCGCTCTCCCTTTCTTCCTTCCTTTCTCGCTCTTTTTCTCGATTTTCTACACTTTAGAGCATGCAAGGAGTTGGGGGCGAGAGACGGCATTTTCTTCTTAAAAGCCGAGAAAAATTCTCAGATCTAATGTGTGTTCGGGGTGCAGAGGGTATTGTATGTATGCAGGTACCTGTACCACGGCAAGCTGGGGCGCAGCGCTTGTCCTACCTCCGACTACCTTCAGACTAGTCCATCCATCTCAACAGCTCAGGCTGCCGAGTATGTGTGTGCAGTATATTTTCCTGTAGGTGTACCTACTTGTACGAGTAGATAGGGCAAGATACACAAGCTCGAACTGTTACTGTTCAACCACCATCGTCTCTTCCCGTTTCTTGATTGTTTGAAAGCAGAAAAAGGGGGCGCAGCCGCCACACATGCATTTGTGCGAAAACAACGTGGAAATTGTACGTGTAGGTGCGAGTACATGCAATTGGGCTTGCTTCTGGTACCGAGCGCCAGGAAATATGTCAAGGAGTCATGTCAAATACCGACCTTGGCAACAAATGCCGTCAATTACAGGGCTCAAGATCGAAACTGAAAACTTATTCTGAGTTTCCCCTGCTTTAGGTGTACAAAGCCACCAAAAGAATCATAGTTTCAAACAAGGCCCCAAACAGGCGCCGCATAACAAACATACTCCCATTACTCCACCAACACAATGGGGCTCATGACTATGAGTAGGTAAACATGTGTGTATATGGACGTACCCCTGCGAATCCGATACCTAGGTGTCGCTTCCATCGTAGCCTTGCACTCCACATACATATCACCTTCATCGGTATCAAGAGCAAACCAAAGGCGGCCAACAGAAGCTCACACCCAGTAGGAGGACGCAACAGTGACTATCAAATTCCTTTCACTGCCTGTAGGAACACAGAAGGGGGGAATAGGACCGTTTGCCCCTCATAGCCGAGGGTGTGATCACAAAATCTGTACCACAGCGTCTACTCGTATAACATTACACATCTATCCGGATAAAACGCGCGTAAATTCCCTAGGTCTGGAAGTGCTGGTCAAGACGCGTCTCGTTGCCATGGAATTGTTCCATATACCAAAAGTTCGGGTCACGCTAGACCGTCTGACGTTTAGTCGCCCTTTTTCTCCAGCGCCCTGGCTACCTTGAACGTAAAAAAACCAGGGATTTTTGCTGCCCTCGGGTATATATATTGTCAGATAGCCCCATCAAGCGTTAAGCGTCCCGTTATCCAGCCTCCTCTATGTATGTCCGTATGTCTCGGCCTAGATAGATCTATAATGCCAGAGAATTTCCGCGTACTCTTTATGGAAGTTATGACTTGAGCAAGACTTTGTGTCACGTAACAGACTGTTTCTGTATCTCCACTTGCCAACCCAAGTACGGTTCACGGGACTTCCACACGCGCCAATTCAGTCATGTGTACCTAAGCATAAGCACTAGAAAGGCTCGCCAAAGATGTCTATGATGAATACCTATATCATCAACGGCTCAGTGTAGGTCCTATAGTTAGATAGGCACTATCTGAATAGGTAGATACACAATGAATACTTGGTAAGACTAACCTTGGGGTTTTGGTTGTGTGTCTGTCTACCAACGCGTCAATGTGCGAGCTGAGCCGCTGTGAGTGTGAGCCAGCCTGCCAGCCTCCAGGGCCCAGGGGATTATAGTGCACAGTGCGCACGTTGACGTCAACTGCTCGAGTAAGTACTGCTGAGAGTCTGAGACGGGATAATACCAAGTACGGCAAGTGAATAGGGAGAGAAACAAGTTCTCCGCTAGACAATTCCTAACCTAGAATTTGTGCTGAAAGGGGCGTCACCCGTGGGCCGTCCGGCCTCCGGTCCACAACCGTAGCTTGCAGTGTGCATGTAGCCCCTGAAAGGCTTCCCCCTTGGATACCCACTTGGCTTACCCACTCTGGAACGCTGTCTAGCCGGATTGAGTACAACTGGCAGTTGGAAATGCGTCTGATTGGATCATCGCATTCTCTTTGCAGGTTGCCTTCTAACCTAGCCTGCCGTAGCCAACGCCGACACTTGCGTCTTCGTCTGGGCTCTTTTGTTGGCGGTGACTATGAAATCTTTTTCTGATCCTGTGGTCGGTGTCTGAGTGAGGTGAGAAATCCTCCGATGCAAAAGAAGAATATTGATCCATGCCGCTACTTTAGCACGTGTAGAGTAGTTTTACATCTTTCTCGTGACCAAAGAAGCCGTCCTTATTGTCGTCAATCAAGTAACGTTCAACTTATCCAGTCCCTTCCCGCCGGCAACAACCCACCGTCGAATTGTTACTCAAGTGCACACCCAATCGGCCCCTTTGTGCCGGTTGCTGGTGTTGACAATCGGGTCGCGAAACTCAAGACCAAACACGCACCCTTGCTATTTCAATTCCTGGGCCAGGCATATCAAGCAATGCTTGTGACGTTGAAACATGATAGGTACCTTTGGAACACTGGGGCTGAATAGCACACAACTGGCCTCGGCCCACCTTTTTCGTGCGCTATAAAGCTTCACTCGACGGTCTGAGGTTGGATTCGATGCTACCAGAAGGTGGCCAAGGAGTCTTTTTCGTTCCACATTCTCATTGCACCTCGTTGGGAAGAGCTCGCGTCTTGCGGTCTACGGTCTACAGCCGACGAATGTCCGGTACGGGCCATATGTGGATCCTAGAGATACCGAGTTATTATGTCTATGTCTATGGGCATACCTGCCTTCAAGGCAGTTGTGAGTCGTGACTACCAATTCGCATTACCCCTGTTTCAAGAGAAAAGAGAAGTCTCAACGGTAGCAGACAACAAAGGTCGTAAATCATCCCTGCATTAAATCTGCTTATCATTTATCGTTTCTTTTGTCGCATTTTAGATGCACGAAGACACACCAGGGATGTCACTAGTCCTACCTCGCCCGCGGCCTACCATATTGCCATATGGCCGGCTTGCCGGTGCATCAATATAGCCCCGGGCTTAACCAATAGATGCGCTGGTCAGATGCACGACCCCCATGCATTTGCGCGCAGGTCGCCAAAACAGTTGAAATACCCAGATGCATTTACATTGAGCTCTGACCCGTTGCTCGCGACAATGGAGACGAAAAAAACAATTCAAAATGCTTCGCAGCAAGCCCGAGTAGCCCAGACCTGCTGCTCTGCCCTCGGTGGTAGAAAAGGACGCGACCACCTAGCACCTAGAATTGACTAACCTAGCAACTCGTTACTTTAGTCAAGTATATATCCTCTGTGATACTCGTACTACCCCTATCTACGAGTATCTGCCAGCGCCTCCCTATCTAATCACCTACCTACTGTATCATCTTTTTCGCGACGCGGTCACGAGGTCCCCTTTAGCCCCCTAGACAAGGTACCTCACCAAGTCCAGATGGTGTCCAGTATGCCAAGCCTGCCCTTGGGTATTGCTCCAAGAGAGGCGGGATCTACGACGATCCGCCGCGCCCATGCTTCCCGGCCCCACGTCCAGTGAAGCTCGATGTCACCATCGTACTATCCTGACGTGCGAAAAGCCGTTATAGGCAATTTGTTGCTTTACATGCCTAATCCATCCCCCGTCGTCTCCTAGACTAGCCCACACCTACCTACTCGTAAGTGCGAAATAGGGGTTCGAAGTCAAGTCTAGGTAGGTAGGTATTCGCATACGTTACTCCATACCTTCTCGCTCTCAAACTACGGCTATACGCGACGAGCAGTTCTAGAAGATATCGACTCTCAGGGTGCGAGAGCGCAATATATTCAAAGTGGAATACCTATGCCAACGCTCTATGGACTCTTTTATCATCCATTTATCCCTGTACCGAAGGATGCGGATTTTGAAGCAACCAAGACTTGGACAGACAATCCCCGTAACCAATCACATACCATTCCAGCATTTCGTCAGATCCTGGTAAAAATCCAGGGGATCAAGGAGAATATGTATCTTGCGCCCGCTTTCTTTTTGCTACAAGAACCGCCAGCATGTCTAACGATCCACTGTACCTTCTAAGACTAGTGGGCAATCCCATTCCTTTACCTCCGCCTGGGTATCGTATATATGGGGGGTATCTGTTCGCACGCGACACCAGAGGCCCCATCAAGAAAGAAAAAAAAAAGGTCTGAAACATTTTCGAGAAACGCCAAGTCTCCGAGCCTCAGGGGCACGTCAACACAATTGTTAATGATCAACGTGACGTGCCTTGCGATTCTGTTAGTTATCGTAATGACGGAATAAAAATCGGGGTGGTCCATTGATGGACGGACCTGCAGGGTATGTTAACTGTTACTATTGTAGATTATACCTGTAGTAGGTAATTTATTGTCTGAGGTGTGGTTTCAAGAACTCAACGTCGCCGAATCTTTCCAGGCTCGGACACGCATTTTTGGGACACATCCATAAGACACAGTTCCGGGGATACACCTTACCCACCTAATATATAAATATGTTTATAGTCCCTGGACGTCTATAAAGCGACGTTCAGCCTATCTAGAATTGAGCTGTATTACTCTAGTCCTCTTATGCCTAGTAGGTACTCGTCCGTACAAATATTAAACAGCTAGGCAAGGCGGTTCAAATAAGCTCGTAGGCTATCGAAAGCCGATATATTACAAATATTTCATGTGTAGGTAGCTGAGGACGGCGGGATGCTGGGATAGGGCGCCTAGTTACTGTATGTTTACAAGGTATCGATAATCAAATACTCGTAAAAAGCCGGTTGAGGGGCATTCGTTCGCCTCTTCGGCCTTGCCTACAAACAATTCCCATAAGCTGGATATAGTGATTGGACGATCGTGTTTATCGTTTGAGAAACGTGTTAATCAGCCGGTGTATCAGTTAATCCATCTAGAGCGATGTTATTTCAGCCCCAACGAGTCCGCCCGCCTCGGGATTATATGCCGCTGACGAGTTATACCTACCCGTATGCCGAATCGGTTTCCTCGAGCACTACCGCCGATTAACTAGGTAGGTACCAATCCACTCATCAAAGCGGGCACGGAGCATTGTGATATTTGTTTATTGCCACACCTACGAGTAGCTCTCCCTCGAATCCAAGCCTTTGACATGATTGTAACCATCTCTACTGTGCTTTCCTCGCTACTCCTACCTACCTACCTACCCCTGAGCTAGTCGGCTTTGTTAGACGGCTTTAATCAAAAATCCCTAAAACCACGTGCTAGATCTAGGTAGATCTCCGGCGTCTTTGTTTGTTTGTTTGTCCTCGGGACATCACATCTATAGACCAGTAAAGGGGCCCTTCAAACAATTGTAACGTTAACATGCGTATATTTGCTGCTGTCCCTGAATATGGTATTGAAACCCCGGGGGTCGGCTAGAGGATATCTATTAACCTAGGTAGGTTCACTTACTCCCCTTTTTGCGAGGGAGCTGCTCAACGCTAGTTGAGGAGATGTTTGTTCTGCAAAGATGCCATCTTCCCTTGGTCCGCGTATTATTCCATGTGGAAAACGTCTCACGCTTCCTTCCCTGCTGAGATTATTCATCTCATGTTGTTCCCGGCTATCTTTTGCCTGCGATATTACCTACTTACCAACACAGGCCAGTGGATCAAACCAGTGGTCTTATGGGTATCTCGTTTCTTTACGCTGCTATACGAGAGTTAGGATTGTGTTTGCAGTCTAGTAACCCCTGGATCAGCTGTAGTGAGTGGCATTTCGCTCTGGTCCGCTACTACCTGACATGATATACTCAAGTGTCTAGGTTAGCTAGTGTTAGGTACATACGGCAAGTGATTTAATACTTTATAATCCTCGCATTTGATCTGTTGCAAGTGTGCCTCGATCATTCGAGGCGGAAGTTCTGCTATACGCAAGGGACTTAAGAAGAAGAATGATATGAGTGGCCAGTCAATATACGCAGTATGCGAACATGTAAATAGTGACGCCTGGCCACGGTATTCAGCAAGTGAGGGCTGATGGAATACTTCTACCTGTATAGGTCCGTATCGACTACCTATGTTTGCTCCACGGCCGAGTAAGTATGAAGCGGGCACCTGTCTTCCTCTACATACAGTATCGAATAAACGCACATTGGATCCGTAATGCTCATCAGAGAACACCCCCATGTTTCTCACCGAGCTCGTCGTCCAGTCCTCCTGTGAGCAGGTATCTTTGCAGAGTCGTCTCAAAGATCCAGGGGTAACCTGAGATACCCCTTGCAAATTTTCAAAGCGCCGTACCTGTGTGTTGAGAATGGAATTTTATACACGCTGCCCTGACGGCTTGGTCCAAAAGACAGTCTCTTCACGGGCGTTTCCAAGCAAAGTTTAGGTAGGGTAGGGTAGGCCTATCGTGACCTCAGACCTTACTAGATGCCGCCTTGGAGATTGGAGCTTTTCATTAACCTCTTGTTCAAGTCACCACTACGATAGATATAGCCCCTGTTAATGTAATACTGCTCTACTACAACCGAAGTTGTGAGCATATCTTAGGCGTGCATCTCAAAGATATATATGCAACGGGAAACGATAGCTAGACAGAGCCTGGACTATTTATACTAACATCTTCACAATAATCGTACAAACTTAATCCTTTCTACTTACTTCCCACGAGGAGCATTTCATAGACAGGTTGCCAACTGAGCAACTGCGAAGTTATGACTTCTTGATCAACGGCTGCATAGTTCCAAGAAGGGGCCGGACCCAGCCTCTAACGGTGATAGAACACGATACAAAGGCGCGCCTGGGCGAGTATCAAGCAATACAGCTGGACAAGGAGAAATCGAGAGTACTTTCCTTGATGGTTGTGAACCAGGGAAGACTTCAAACTGATACTCCAAGACTAGACTCCGAGCCGGAATATCAGGACTAGTGGCCCTTGGTCTACACTGAACTATTCGCACACTGGGTAAAGAGTAAACCACCTCGAGTGAACAGCTCTTGGCCATCCAGTCATGGAAGCAATAACATAGGTAATCTGTGCTGGCTCATGATTATCGCTAGGAGCCGTGATAGCTCAAAACTACCCCCGGGGATATGATAGGCACCCACCCAGCGCCAAATTCGCTTCAAATCCGGGGGACTATGGCAAGTCCAAGGGGAAGAGCGATGTCTTACTATCCAAGAACTTTTGAAACAGACCGTAACAAAATCCATTCCTTTCTACTCATCTTATATTTGGCTTTGAACATAGGCCCCAGAGGACGGGTTTTATGCGCTGGGTGGTTGAAACAAGAGATCGATTCCACACGCTACTAACTTCGATGTTGTTCAGATAGGCAGGAAAGACATCTCCCTTGATTTGACCACATACACACTCTAGCGCTCAAAGGCTTGAACAACCTATATCTATTGTAGGTATAGTAAACTTGATTATTCTAATGGGTGATGGCAAGTACTTTTCTTGGGTTTACAGGTACACCTCCGCTCTGGTAGATAGATAGATAGATAGGTACATGTATTTTACATGATTATACTGTTCAGTAAAGAATTATCATAAGTACAAACATGTACCTACAAATGAGCTACCGAGCGAATACCAATAGCGCTGTCAGGAATCGAACCTAACCCCCTTGATAGAGTGTGCTACACTCAGTCCTACAAGCAGTCAACTCACTTATCGATTAAGGTTTGTGTTACCTGGGCTGTAACCTAACAGTGCTAGAACGCGTTGAATACATGTACACAGTACCTGCTCCCATAGCTGTATTGATACTTGATAGATTTCCTGTGCTTTTGGTCGGGATTGGCTAGAATCGGTAATCGGGATGTCCAAGACCCAGTATAATTGTGAGTCACTGTACAGAGTACCTCCAGCTGCACATGGACCTGCGTACTATATTCGTGGCGTGTGGCCCGTGCATCATCCAAACAACTCGCTGTGGTCAATACCTAGCAAATAATTAAATATCATCGAGGGGTGGTGGGGTTATTCTCCATTCAGACGACATCACATTCTGATAGCAGACGCCCTACAATTTCTGCCACACCTTGTCAAACACCAAGGTAGCCTCACGAACGTCACGAACGTCACGAAACAGCACCATTGCCCTGCGTCTACACCCTAAACACCACAGTCAATCAAGTAATTTGCGACCATGGCGGTCGATGATAAGCCCGATAACCCTGAGCTCGACTCCGGATCCGAGAGCGGTTCTGAATCCGAGACCGAGCCTCAAATTGAGCCCCAGTTGAAGACACAGCAAATACCTGTCCAAAAGGTGGTTGAGGAAAGACCGCCGCTGCCCCCTCAGACCGACCCTAAAGATCTCGATGTATCGACGTTGACCCCGACCACGCCTGAAATTATCGCTCGGCAGGCCACTATCAACATAGGCACAATCGGCCATGTCGCCCACGGAAAATCCACCGTCGTCAAGGCCATATCTGGCGTCCAGACTGTGCGCTTCAAGAACGGTCAGCATATATCCCTTTCTCGTTAACCAGCGGTATTTCGGACGGAAGCGCAGCATGGTCGGTTCGACGGGCGAGACACACTAACAATCTGATACAGAACTGATTCGCAACATTACAATCAAGCTTGGTTACGCAAATGCCAAGATATATAAGTGCAATAATCCCGAATGCCCGCGACCTACTTGCTTCCGGTCTTACAAGAGCGATCAACGAGTTGACCCCCCATGCGAACGCGAGGGCTGCGGTGGAACTTATGAACTCCTACGACATGTTAGCTTCGTTGACTGCCCTGGTATGTAACCGGTCCGCACCGAAGCCATGAGTGAATGCTAATTTTTCCATCTTAGGTCACGATATTCTCATGAGTACTATGGTACACTCTGCCGCCCGTCCCGCCCGTGTCTTTCTAGCTAACGACGTCTATAGTTGTCAGGTGCCGCTGTCATGGACGCAGCTTTGCTTGTTAGTACCATAGTTCTTACCTTCAGTCTGCCGTGAAGAATCGCACTAACAGCTTCTAGTTGGTTGCCGGTAACGAAAGCTGCCCTCAACCTCAGACCGTAAGAATCCTCCGCTCTGCCGGGCTGAAACTTAGCTAACAAGACCAAGTCTGAGCATTTGGCGGCTGTCGAGATCATGAAATTGGGTATGTCCCCCTAGGCGCCGTTGAATTCATTCATACTTGGGTTCCGCTCCATGGTTTTATCCGGACAGCTTTATACTAATTACTTGACCAGAGAATATCATTATTTTGCAAAACAAAGTAGATCTCATCAAGAGCGATATGGCCATGAAGCATTACGGTAAGATATCTGGACCTGGTTTCTTATTCGAGATGGAATACTGAACAGTGAGAAAGAGTCGATCCAACAGTTTATCCGAGGCACCGTGGCCAGCAAATCTCCCATCATCCCCATTTCCGCCCAGCTCAAGATGAACATCGACGCTGTTAATGATGCCATTGTCAGCATCCCGGTGCCCCCCAGAGATTTCTCCATGGACCCCTACATGATGGTCATTCGATCCTTCGACGTCAACAAGCCGGGTGCCGATATCGACGAGCTCAAAGGTGGTGTTGCCGGCGGCAGTATTCTTCACGGCATGTTGAAGATGGGTGACGAGATCGAGATCCGCCCTGGTATCGTCACTCGTGACGAAAAGGGAAACCTTAGATGTACTCCTATTTTCAGCCGCGTGGTCTCGCTCAACTCCGAAGCCAACGACCTGAAGTATGCCGTTCCTGGCGGGTTGATCGGTGTCGGTACGCGCATCGACCCAACGTTGTGCAGAGCTGATCGTCTGGTCGGTTTCGTCCTTGGTCTCCGGGGAAGATCTCCCGATATCTACGGCCAAATCGAAGTCAACTTTTACTTGCTGCGTCGTCTCCTCGGTGTTGCCGACGGAAAGCAACGCAAGGTTGAGAAGCTTACCAAGAACGAAATTCTCATGGTTAATATTGGATCAACATCAACTGGTGCCAAGGTTGCTGCTATCAAGCGAGATGCCGCCAAGCTTGTTCTTACTAGCCCGGCGTGCACAAACATCGGAGGTGAGTATCCCTGTTTCGGTTCTCGGCCTTGTGGGGGGGCATATGCTAACTACATGGTCACCAACAGAGAAAATTGCGCTTAGCCGACGTATCGAAAAGCATTGGCGTCTTATTGGCTGGGCTACCATCACTGCTGGTGAGATCCTGGAACCGACTAGCATGTAAACGGCGGTATTTTAATACAGATACCGATTCAACAACGCCTTGCGAGGGCGGTTGCGCTGGCAACGAGATCTTTAGGATCTCAACAAATGATACTATACGAAATGGTTCCTCGAAGGCTCGTCTCACGCCTTCCGTGGCTCGACTGTCTTGTTCCCTTGTTTCTGAGTACTTTCTCCGGTGGATTTCTGCCGTCTTTTCAAGACTAAGATACCATGGTGCCTTTCACAGGGTGATATGGAGTTCAGTGGTTGGAACAATAGCGATCGTCGGTGAAGGCTCATGTCCGATTTGGCTTTAGGTTCTGTGGCGTGGCATTGCGACCTACGCATTGCTAGGGAGCAGAAGGGTGGAGGTTGCTTCTGATGCGAAAAAACGTGTGATGTGATCCGGCCGGCTTGATATACTCTATACTCGCAACATGATACAGGATTGTGAAGATGTAGCATGGGTTGGTTGATGTTTATGAGCAGAGCCAGAGTTAGATAGGAAGGTTACGACAAATCAAAAGCATATGGGAACCCTTGCCGCATTCAAATTAGAGACTACATCTATGATGGTGCTTATGTGAATATGATCAGGCTTCGAGCTGGACACCAGAACGTTGAATAACCATTATACTTTGTTGTGTAGCCTAGCAGTCATGGACGGGAATGTACCTATATCAGGGGCACACTTGTCGGATGGCAAACAGCCGATGCCAGTTGTGATGGGCAACGCAAGACAAGAGAAAGATAAAGACAACAGAGCAAAGAAACGCATAGTAATAGGTTAGCAGGCCCGCAGGGTATTGAAGATACCATTGTACAAGTTATGAAACCCTGGATTGGCTTCCTGTTGGTTTTTTCCTTGGAGTTGAACATATTTGGTCTATTCCAATATTGGACGGCTAATTCCCCTCTCTTTCACGTCGTGTAGTTTTAGCTGCCCCTCCATTCCCCCCCCCCACACTGGACCCTTGACTAGACTAGATACCACCCCGTCCGTTTTGCGGTTTCGCAGTCGAAACAAGCATTAGAACCCCGAAACGAAGAATTTAAATGAAGAAGAAGAACGCAATTCCAGCGGAGATATAGAGAAAAAGTCCAGAGATTTTATAAATACCTACACAGACTATAACTCTAACTATATCTATATCTATCCCATTTCCGCAAAAACCCTATCTATCTACCTACCCAAACCCCACCCAACCAACCAACCAACCAAAGAACAAACGAACAATGTCCGGCGTCGACGTCCCCGAGATCCAAGCAGCCTACGAAGCGGTACGATCCGACAAAGACGAGACGAACTGGCTCCTCCTATCATACGCCAGCGCGACAGGGGACAAACTAGTGTTATCGTCGACGGGCAAGGGCGGGTTAGCCGAGCTAGCGGAGAATCTGGACGACGGACAGGCGCAATACGGATATGCGCGGGTAGAATACGCCAACGACACGGAGAGCAAGAGGATCAAATTCGTGTTGGTGATTTGGATCGGACAAGGCACGAGGGTGATGCGAAAGGCGCGCGTCGGCTTCGAGAGCGCGGCGGTTAAGAAGGTCTTGGCTCATCATAGTATCCAGGTCGACGCGCATGATCGGAATGATTTGGATGAGAAGGATGTCGTTGCTAGGTTGAGGAGGGCGGGAGGGGCGGATTATAATGGGGGGAGAGGTTGAAAAAAGAAAGGGGATAAGGGGGGGCCGGCGTTTGGTTTCGTGACGAGAACGGCATTTTCTTGCATTCATTGCATATATACAGCATACACTACATACATACATACCTAGGTTACACAGCGAGCGTCCAATGAAAAGGAAAAAACAAGACGGTTTTGGATCACGATTATACTATACGCAGCCGGGGGTATATAACAAACACGTCGGAATCCCAGGAAGCCTACCGGTGATACGTGCTCGCCGGTTTGGCTTGCTTCAAAGTGTAATTCTGTTTTCGAGAAATTACTTCTTACTCTTTCTCGCTTCCCTTTAACCAGGCATCCCACCCCAACCTCGTCAAGTCAACGTTCTCGAGCATCCTCCCCCTCCTAACAATAAGAAGCTCATTCCCATCATTCACCTCCTGATGCTCCATATACGCCGGTATGGGCGTATAATATCCCGCCTCTAGCTAGTAGGTAGCTCGACCCTCTTTTCGCCGCACTCGCTGAGTCGCTGACTACGGCCCTCCATCCTAAAACCAGGCTCACTCTTATTCCTCTTATCATATACTTCGCGTTTCATACTCGATTTTCTTCATGCGAGGCGTACCTATACTGCTGGTAACATGCTTTTCAAAGTCAAGAGGTCAAGAGTGCTCCTACCTGTCCATCAAAATAGCTAATGTAGTCCGTCGTCCAAAGTTTCTTGTGGTTTTGGCTACCAATTACATATATATGCATCTAAACAAGATTCAATATCGATATAACAGTCATCAAGTCTTGATATGACGATATTCTTATGACTTTACAAGCATTATCCTTTTACAGCTCATAATCGCGGGGAGCAAGCATTGGGGCAACCCTCAAACTTGCCCCTCCATCCTTACCAGTACCTTCCTTGCCTTACTTAACAAAGACACAAATCGACCAATCCATCATCTTTCAATATCTCAACCTACCACCTGGTTACTCTATCTGACACTATACTCTTGAAAGCAGACGGAAAAAAAAGAAAAAAAAAGAACCCGGGTGGACGGTCTTTGAAAAGAAAAAAATGGAAATCAAAAACCCCCGCCGGATACTAGCAGTCTCATCCGAGAAATCAGAACCTCACCTCATACGTGTGATAAAAGGTAAATAAAGTACCTAACCTAGCCTCCCTATCCTTTTTTTTTTTTTTTTTTTTTTTTTTAATCATCTTCCTTTTCATCCAAGCTCAAACTCACTGACACATCGACACATAAAATTATTAACTAACAACCCCCTCTCTCTCTCAAAAAAAAACAGAACTCACAGGATCCCACCCCTCCCCCCCTTTAGCAGGAAGTACACAAACCCTCACCCTCCAAACAGCTTATTACAAAAGCGACATACCCATATGGCTAGACCTAATCTCTTCTTCCTCTTCCTCTTCCTCTTCTTCTGAATGGTCCGCTTCTTTCTTATCTCCAGAAGCCAAAGAAGTTCTTCGAGTCTTGGGAGGCGTCATCGTCGTCTTTTCACTTGATCACGACGAAAAAGAAAAAGAAAAGGAAAAGGAAAAGGAAAAAGAAATTATTCAAAATGTGGGCAAAGTGGTGAAAGATGGTTTAGGTGGTAATTATTGGGACGGTGTTACGCTCTGTGTAGGGGTTGGGGCTGGGGATGAGGGGGATGTGGATTTTTGGGATGATTTAGCTGCTGAGAATGGGTTCGAGTTTGTTCATGTTAGAAGTACTGGTTCTGGTTCCGGTTCTGGTGGGGATGGGGATGGGGATGGGGATGGGGATAAAGATAGGAGGAATGAGTTTGGAGGTTTGTTGTTTCCCCTTTTTTCTTTTCTTTCTTTCTTTCCTTCTTTCCTTCTTTCCCCTTTTGACTTGGCGAGTAAACCACTTACTAGACTAACAAAAAAAAAAAAAAAACCTACACCCTCAGAGAAAACTGGTATTCCCCGCGTCCTAGAAGCAATCGAAGCAAATGACTGGTCTGCCTCAACCGATCTAGAAGTCTCTGACTCGGACTCGGACTCGGACTCAGATTCCGCGGAAATCACCGCAAAACAACTTGAAAATACCGGCAACGATGACGGCGATCCAACCCATCTAGATACAGAAGATCTAGACTTTGGTTTCGATAAAAAGGATTTCGCGGGTCTGAAACGCGCCATATTGAATGCTGGCCAAGAAGATGATGAAGATGATGATCAGCCAGGCACGTCGGGGGAAAAGGAAAGGGAAAAGGAAAAGGAGAAGAAAGATGATGGGGATGGGGATGAGGATGAGGATGAGGAATTGGACGATGAGGAGATACGGAAAATCGAGAGAATGATGACTAAATTGCAAGCTGTGAGGGATACGAATGTCGGGTTACCCGAGGAGCAGAGGAAACGGGCGGCGGCCAAGGCGGTTGCTGAAGTCATGCGGGAGTTATGATTTTGTCTCGGTACTTTATCCATGGTGATGATGAAATTATTCATTATTGGCAGGTCTTTGGCCAAGAAGCGCTTTACGATCCCCCTGGAAAAGGCACACATGGACTACACACAGCATTCAACTGGGAATGACGGAAGAGAGGCACGTTGTAAGTTAGCCAGAACAATGGCCATCAGAATGATATCAATACCATCAACGATACTAAACTATATATCATGCTATTCCCCCCTCGGTAGGTCTCCCCTTTTGTTATCCCTACTTCCCAAAGCCAGAAACCTTGAAAGTATGGGTCCCACTACCGACAGATGTAACATCATCATCCGTCCCAGGTAGAACAACTTCGGCCTTCGCATTCGGCGGGACGACAAGCTTGAGATTGAAATCCTCACCATCCAAGCTCCATTCCGTAGAAGTCAGCCCATACGGACTTTTATAGCTGGCCTTTGCCGACGTCAAGTCCCCACCAGGAATCGGGGCTACCCGGATAGTCTTCCATCCCGGCTCGGCTGGCGAAAGACCAGCAACGGTGCGGAAGATCCAGTTGGCGACGGAGCCAAAAGCATAATGATTAAAAGAAGTCATCATATTAGGATTGACGGTGCCGTTGGGAAGCATGCTGTCCCAGCGTTCCCATGTCGTTGTGCCGTCCATGGCCACTTGGTATAGCCAGGAGGGCACTGTCGTCTGCAAGAGCATGCTGTAGAACTCGTCTGTCAGTCCATACTCGGTCAGAGCAAGGCCGAGAAGATGTGTTCCTGCGAACCCGGTCCCGACGAGATAATCGTTGTCGGCGATAATCTTCTGCAATCTACTGGCGGCAGCTGTGTCCTGACCGTCGGGGAAGAGTCCGAAGTATAGAGAAAGCGCTAGGCCTGTCTGTGTTTCGTATGCCACTTTGCCGTCCTCATCTATCCAGGCCTTCTGGTAAGCTTGCTTTAATTCTGCCGCGTAGTCCTTGTAATGGGTGACATCGTCCTCCAATTCTAATGCCGCTGCTATTTTCGCTACCAAGCCGGTGACATAAACAAAGTATGCGTCGGCCACTAGGGCAGAGCTGGTGGTGGCACCGCTTGGGTCATCGTTTGGCGCCTTGGGATCAAGCCAGTCGCCGTATTGAGGATAGGTGTGGTTCCACAGTCCGTCCTCACCCCGAGGAATGCCGCTGTCGACCCAGGCCTTGGCTCCTACGTAATGCTCCTTCAAGGCGGCAAGATCTCCTGACGACTGGTACGTGTTCCAGGGGTTCGCTACCACCACGTCTCCCCAGACTGCAGCTGGGTTAACGGGCCCTACGGCTGGAACATTGGGGACAACGACGGGAACAACATCTGGAATGAGTGTCAAATCTTTGTGACTTGGCGTCGTTAGTCATTGCGTTGGTACTTACTGTCATTCTCGAGTTGTTCTGATATCACATCCTAGGTCAAGTCAGGCAAATCGTTTCTCCCGAAGGGAGAGGAAGCACATGCTCTTAGCCAACTCCTCCAGAATCCTGCTGTATCATACAAGAAGTTGGCGGTCGGGGAAAACGCATGAGCGTCGCCGGTCCAGCCAAGCCTTTCATCTCTCTGAGGACAATCTGTGGGAATGCTCATGAAATTCCCCTTTACTACGCTGAAAGTCAGTATAAAAGGTGGATGTGGCAATCTGTCGACGGTGGCACACTCACAGCTCCACAGGATGTTTTGTATCAACTTATTCAGCAGCGAGTTTGAACTCTCAAAGTCACCAGTTCGCTGCATATCCGAATGCACTACAATGGCCTTGACAGTTGTTTTGTCGAGGGGTGTATCATCGACCGGCCAATTTTCAACTTGAACGTATCGGAAGCCGTGATATGTAAAAGTGGGCTCCCACGTCTGTGTGCCCTTGCCTGAGAGAACCAGGTAGTCTGTCTGTGTAGCCGACCTCAAAGGGGCCGTGGCTATCTCATCGTTCTCCAGTACTAAACATGATAGTGTCAGTGTGCGACTGGAACGTCAATATACAATATTATAACTGCTTTACTGACCTTCTACGTGGACTAGCTTTATCTTGGTACCAGCTGGACCGGAGACGTTTAAGCGTAGCCAACCGACGAGATTCTGGCCAAAGTCGAGAACTGTAGCGCCGGAGGGGGTCGTTATGACCTTTTCAAGCTCGACCTCTTCCAGACGACGGATAGGTGGGCCGTCTGGTGCAGCGAGTCGACCATAAGGAGGTTCAAGTGCTTTGACGCCAATCCATTTCTTGGAATCGAAATCCGAGGTCGTCCAGCCTGGCTGGTCCAGCGTCGAATTGTAAAACTCACCATCGTATATCTCCGACGTGACTATGGCGCCAGTACTGGATGACCAGGTCAAGTCGGTAGGGATCTTCTCTCGGGTACCATCTGCTTTGGTGACTACTAAGAGGGCAAAACCACCTAACGTATCGCCGTAGATATTGCGCGTGACGTCGAATCCGATACGGCCAGCATACCATCCCTCGCCGACGTGGATACCGATGGCATTTGAGCCGCGTTGAAGTAAGTCCGTAACATCATACGTATCGTAAATGAGACGGTGATTATAAGACTGCCAACCGGGTGCCAGCACGGCATCTCCAACTCGGTCGCCATTGATGAATGCTTCATAGATACCGTATGCGGTTATATACAAGCGTGCCGACTCGATGTCCTCGTCCAGTGAGAAGCTCTTGCGCAGCAGAATAGGCTGATGTGGTGCATCTTCTTCCGTCGTCTTATTCGCCGCGATCATCTGAGCGCCGGACCAATCATCGTCATCCAGCAGCCCGGTCTCGACGGAGAATGTCTCGGACCAGTCGGTGTCCACGCCGCTGTCCCCACCGTACGCTTTGACCCGGACAAGAACAGATTCGGCGGAACTGAGTTCGACAGACGGCCAATCGACAAGCACCGAGTCCGGGGAAGTGACATCAAAGACATCGGACTTTCCCGCTCGCGATACTTCGATGCTGTAACTGCTCTGGGACCAGTTCCCGGCATCGCCTTCGAACTGCCAGGATATACGCGGACTGGCTTCGCCAATGCCGAGGGCGACTCGGTGGTGCTCGAACGACACGTGGGAAATAGAAACTGCCATAGCTGCGTCAGCCCAGCCCAGCCGCAGCATAAGTATAAAAGCCCTGGGTATTCGATAAAGGTGGTGGTAGGCGCCCGGTCGACACACACACACTCTCACTACCAACCTTTCGCCTTCTTCATCTTAAGTACCTATCCTACGCACGTACAAAAAAGACACAGCAAACTTCTGCCGTGTCTGTTTGTCTCGGGATATAGCTGGCCGAATGAAGCTCGGGGTAATTGCATCACCACGCATTTACACGTTAAGGTTTTGAAGTGGGGAAAAGCGACCTTCCATTCGCAGACGACGATCTACGAGCAAGGCAGACCACGTTCTCGTGTCCTACCATGGCAGTCTTGGATGTCTGTGTATTTCGTTGTTTGATTGGATACCTCGATTCTCCCCGCATCGACGTGGTAGAATAACGTTACGCCCTTTCCTTCCCCGCCGTTGAAAAGTTTGCCGACGGGTTGGCATGTGCACACACTGCGCACCGGCTATTACCAAGCCCATATTCCTGTATTTGAATTGGAAGCCTTGGGAATTTGTAGTGGGTTTAGCCGTTGGTTGCCGTAGTACTTGGCGGTTAGATTTGAAGGTAGGTACAGTAGGCGGGGGATGGGAGGTGGGTAGCAAATTGGGTTAGGAGTCGACGTAACATTACGGCAAGTACGTTACGGATGAGGCGACAGTACGAGTAGGCGCGAGTTGATCGTGATTAGGTAAGTAGGTACTAACTTAAGTTTGGCGCCGCAAAGCTGCAGACAAGTAGCCGTATATTTCGGGTGCCTGTATGGTGACAGGCGTGACATGCAACAGAAACCAACAGAAAATACTACTTTTGGTATGAAGCGAACGTGCTGCGCCTCATGAGATGGATCGACAATCCAATACTTCTTTCCTGAAATTGTCTCTTTATTCAACCCGAAGAAAACGGGGTAGTACTTATACATAACGCCCCCCCTCCCCCGAACCAGAGACAGAAATTAGATGCATTAAAGATCTCTATATGACTAAGATGTTTTCGTCCCATCCCCAATAGTCTTGTGTGTGTGTGTGTGTGGTTGTATGGCGTTTATTGGCAATCACCTTGTACCGTGATCTTGCGCTCCATCTTCATATATAATGTTAAGCCATCGCATAGCCATGGCCTTATCCGGCACGACCACGGTTCAATGCGTCCGTAAACGTAAACGTGAAACCCCCAGCCCCAAACACCATCGAACACCAAATATTAACTCCAGAGACAGGTATCAACTCTTGGCCAATGTTTAATAACTCCTCTCGCTTCGCGCCTCGCTCCGCGGCTCGGTACCTATCTTCCCTTGAAGCGGAATTGACGAGAGCGGGTGTTCTTGGTAGGCGCCATTTCCACCGGGCTCTCTCAGCAACTCCTCGTCTTCCATACGTTCGTAGAAAGTTCCGGGTGCCGACTGCTTGATCGTACTCCCAGTCGTGTCCAGGGCCCGGCCCGTGCTTCCTGCCTGGGTACCGCGCAATCTGTGCTTAAATAGGGGCGCAAAGGCCGGCATCGAGGCGCACAGAACGCCGACTGCATTCTCCGCTAGGTGCCAGAATAGGACGCCCGAGGAATACCACGTCAGGTCGTCGAACCATAACTCTGGTCTCGTTGAGGCGAAATCGACGACTGTGATGGTGTGTCCGGTTAGTGTGGCAGTACTTTGGGGCTCAGGGGGAGAAAATGTCGTGGGGCGCAGTTCTCCAACGACCCAAGTTGCTCCTAGCAAACAATGCGCGCTGGGGATGCGGAAGGAAATAGAGGCGGAATGACTACGTACCCCAAGCATATATAATTGTGCGGGTAATTCCTATGGCGACAACACTACAGTGCGGGTTAGTCTTTCGTTCGTCGAGGGCTAACCCGGGCCATTGCCGTTTTCACCTCCGTCTTGGTAGGTACTACATGTAAACAGACAAGGGTAATACTAACAGGGATCCCAAAAAGAATATGGAAGCGACGCCGATCTTCTGTCGCATAGGCATTTTCAGATTCCAAAGGTGCGGAATCGGTAGTATGAAGATGATTATATCAAGGATCAGGTCGGAATAGGCGAAGGAGAGGTAGAATGGGAGCACCTCGACGCATTGGTACTGGGCATATTCGGACTCGAACTTCTCCCACAGGACCGACACCGGTACACACTGGAAGGCGAGAGCGAAGGTGTATGATATGCCCCAGGCGACGGTGAGGCCGATGACGATGTTGTTGACGAGGATAAAGGCGCGCACACGGAAGATGCGCCGGAAGAAGAGCAGGACCGACAGCTTGATCAAGGCCAGCCCGATGGCCCCTATTACCTCGTATGCATATCTCGTCTTTTCGTACACGGTCAGCTGCGGCGTATGTATCTGCTGGCCATCCTCTCCGTGTATCTGGTGTCCTCCTAGTCCTCCTGCTGTCGCGGCTGTGAAGAAAGAAAAAAGAATGATAAGTCAATTGATGATCTTCTTCTTTTTGGATTCATGTGCGGCGAGGGGGGTTCCCTCTGTAGGTAGATCCCGCCCGCAATGAGCCCATATTAGTTAGGGTTATAAGCTATTGGGTTACACACCGATAATTTGTACGATGGCAAGTGCGACACACAATGCTACGGCCGGAATAGTGGTCCAATCGTCGGCGCCCAACCGCGCGGCCGTAGTTAGTCGCGCGTAGAAGCGAAGTATCACGGCGGCGACAGGAACGATGATGAATAAGATGCCGGTTCCTATCAGTACCGACGGCGGGTAAGGATTGTAGGAGGGCGTATAGTAGGGATTGGTCATTTTGTCGTATGAAACTCGGACGGCCGATGAGGTGGCCTAGTATGCTCTTATAGCTAATAACGTATTATAGTATCTCGACGACGGGCAGGTCCTGATGGCCAACACCCGGAACCGATTTGAAGCACTTTCTCCTAAGAATTTCCAAAGGCATAGACACACGCAGACTTCTGCGCCTGCCGTTTTGCCCTCGCCTGTGCCTGAACCTGCACTGTTGACAACAATCGGGGTGCCTGGTTGGCAAGGGGTCTTCCACCGGTTTTGTTAAGAAAACGAACATGCCATTCTGAAGAGAAGGATACCGATATACCAATAGTATGTATGGTAGACAAGTGGAAACGGTGGCGGGGGGGTGTTCCTCTCTTTCTGTTGATTATGGGTTGTATAAGAAGGACGTGGGTAGGTAAGTAGAGACTATGTAGATGAGATACCTACACCTAAATGATAGCCAAGGCCAAAAGCAGGTACAGGTAACCTAGGTAGGCCCTATCGAGAGGAAACACCGCACATCATCAACAGAGTGCTTCCAGGGCGCTTCGGGGTCGATGTCATTTGTCCTGATCCTGATCCCGGTCCACACTGGCACCAGCAACCCTAGAACTCGGGAATCTACTCAGTACCCCAAGTGACAAGCAAACTGGGTTACGAGTATGTAGGTAGCAAGGTAACGTAGGCAGGTACCTAGATTACACACGACTACCACACCGATACAGGTCGGATTCTTAGTAAGATATCATCTTTGGGTATAGTCTCTCTCACTAGACTAGGGTTTAATAGGTGATTCTCCAGCAGTAGGTGGTGCCAGCCAGCGTATCATCATCATCCGTGCCGAAACCAGGGATCGAACCCCACGCAGGGGTCAAGAAAAGGAGCGCGCAACCAGAGGATGCCAATGGCAATTGCTTCTGCCCAGATAGGTATGAATTCCGACCTCCATCGCTTGACTTTGAGTACCTAGGTTTAGTCTAGATAACTGAAGGATGAGTGTCCCATTAGACCGACTCTGTGAGTCTGTGTCTGTAGTCCTCTCTCAAAAGAAACGTCGTTGCATGTTGCCTCTGTGATATATACACCTTGTACTCGTAGGAGTAGTAAGTAAAAGACATCACAAGGTCAGCGAATTATCTTGGTATCGGAGTAATATCTGCTCGATCAAGTAGATCACATTACTGTCACACACGTGTCTGCCGAGAATGGTAAGACGCTGTGTTGATGCTACTTTGCTTTGTACTCTCTGTG
This sequence comes from Poronia punctata, assembly GCA_022579005.1. Taxonomy (NCBI): domain Eukaryota; kingdom Fungi; phylum Ascomycota; class Sordariomycetes; order Xylariales; family Xylariaceae; genus Poronia; species Poronia punctata. The sequence goes on along the minus strand of MU401523.1, from coordinate 72,488 downwards.
GGTAATGGTATGTATGGATCTGCTAGGTTAGGTACCTACGTTAGATGGAATTGTAAAAGTAGCACGATCGGCACACGATGCTACACCACCGCATCGGGTCTTGAATTGGGGATGATGGCGGTGGTGGCTTGGCTTTTCGTAGGCATAGGAAAGCCAAGCACCAAAGCTTACTCCAAGCCCGGCCTAAGCCTAGACCAAGCTTTGACTGGGAGGGAAAACGGGAGATTGATAGGTACTTTGTAGTCGTGAACAGGATTTTATGGAGGCGGTTAAAGAAAGAGAAATGGTCCTAGAAGAGGGCGGCGGCCTGAGAGGGGCGGGCGGTGATGCCAGCAGTAGCTTGGTGCTGATGTTGATGAGCCGGACGGTCGGATAGTGGCTTTGGTTGGAGGTCGCCAACAAATCAAAAAGCATAACCTAGCGGTGAAGTTGATAATAAGCTGAAACCTGTTTTAACCTTATTTCCAGCACATTGAACACATACCTACCTAACCTAACCTAACCCGGTGGGAATTAAAGTTGAGGGGTATTTCTATTGGTATCAACTACCTAGGTTAGGTACGTACTTGAAGAGTTTAATAAAAAGGGTCTAAAACTGCTTCGAAACGAAAGATGCAGCACCGGTGATTATGCATTGTAGCGAACATGTCGCTACCACCTTGGAGGGTTGCATCGTTGTTTTTATTTGTCACATTCGCGGAGAACGAAATGCTACACGACATGGAGGGTGTTCGAGAACGTCAAGGAGAAAAACGCATTTCGTATCCTTGTAAGCACTATAGGGCAGGTACGACCTGACCTAAGTTACTTACCTACTATGTCCGTATGTGCCTAGGTATATTGCACAGATTATATCATCAACCTACGTTCTCTACCTTCTCGTACGTGTACACGTATTTCTTGTCTTACAACAAACAAAGTACCATACCTAAAGATGGCCTCATCTTCATCACACGTCGCCCAAGCGATTTGAGGGATGTGGAGGATTGGTGGCCGTGCGCTATGCCACTAGCTAGTTCGCGTTCTGTAATCGTAAGCGCTTGCTGATGGCTGTTGGTTGGGCCCAGGCTTTTGCGCGGGACTTGCGCGGTAAACTCCTCCCTCGTTCCTTTGTCTCTCGGCTCGGCATCTATTCCGTATTCCCATCGTCCTGGGTTGGGTCACTCTTTTTTCAGTGCGGCTGTACCGCATTTCACATTTTGCTATTTAGATATTGGTTAGCCACAAAACGGGCTGGCGACATAGTTGGAAAAAGGAAAAAAACATAGCTGATCGGCGGTGATGAATTGACTCTACCTTCGACCAGTCTTAAGACACTATCCCGGCCCATAACATCGCTTGGTAGCTTGGTAGCTCGGTAGCTTGGCTTGTCGGTCGGCGACTGAGCACACCTAGGTCGTAAATAGGGCCGAAACCTCTTCAAACTGGGTGCTGATTGCTGAATTGGGACTACGAGTATGAAGAGTCTAGATATATAATAAGGTCTACTCGTATATATAGTATTACTGACTGATCAGAAGTCTACTTCTTCCCCAGTGTCTCCCCGTGATTCCCATAAATAAAGTATATATACCATAACTGACCTTTTGAAGCATCCTAGAATGGCAAATTATCAAAGGCGTAGTTATCATCCCTTCACTGGCGAGATGTGAGCACATACGAGTATTCATAGATACGACCGATGAGATATCCACGAGAGAGTCCACGAGTCCACATAAGCGATGGATAAAACTTGATTACTTAACATACCTAAGCCTAGATAGGCACCTATTATTTACTAGTCTGGAGCTAGACGCTGATGGAGATAATAATAAGGTTAGGCCACACACCTTGATAAGTGGGCAGACACAATTCCAAGTCGACGCTAGTCTATGTAGGTAGATGCTTCCCCCCCATACCGTCGATCCGTATTCGGCTAACGTAGAGAGACGTCCATCTCTGAACGGTCCCGACCCATCTCGTCCTTTTCATCGCTCTCCTCCCCTTGCTGTGCTGCAACACATTATTATATTACATCATTACCCCATCACGCTTTCCCAAACATCCTACAGACTAACCTATTCGTACCTAGTAAGTCGTGAGTGAGGTACCTACTCTAGCGCAAGTTACCATGTGTGCGGCCCCTGAGTTCCAGTCCAACTTCGACGTCTGCATTATCGGAGGCGGCGTCGTCGGTCTCGCTGGCGGCATCCTCCTTCGTCGCCAAGGCTTCAATGTGACAGTTCTCGAACGCGATGCGACACTACAAACTGTAAGTCCGGGCTCCTTGCTCCTTGCTCCTTTTGCGCAACTTGTAAAACATCAGGAGAAGCTCGCAGCTAAAGTAGACTAACCTACTACTACATACCGGCGCAGGAATCCAACTGCATCCCAATGCAGTCAAGGTGCTGCAAGAAGTAGGCGTATTCGAGAAGATGATGGCCAAGTCCATCGTGCCATCATCTATCGTCTTAAAGGCATACAATACCGGACAGGTGCTTCATAAGCAGGATCTTCGGGAACCAGCCCGTAAATACGGTGCCCCTTTACTTACCCTGCACCGTGCCCATCTCCGACAGGTGCTTTATGACGAGGCCGTCGCAATTGGGGTGAAAGTCAGGCACGGGATCAAGATAAACGTAGATGGCGTTGATCTCGCCAACGGTACTTTGAGATTGGCCGACTCGGCGGAGACGATCCGTGCCGATCTCTTCATCGGCGCGGACGGAGGCGAGTCGGTTGTCCGCTCGGCATTGATGGGGTATAAGCCGAAGGCGGTTCCTCATGGTAAGCTAGTCCACCGCATCCTGATCAAGGAGCAAGATATCCTCGCCAGACCTCATCTGCGTTACCTGCTCGAGGAGCCAAACATCATCGTCTGGCTGGGGCCGGAATGCGAGGCCGTCACATACGGGCTGGACGGGACCTTCAACATCGCCTTCACTTGGCCATACTCGAAGCGGGCCGAGGATATTTTCTACGGCGCGCAGACGGTCGACTTGGATGAATTCCGCGCCAAGCTTGGAGCCTGGGAACCGGACCTGCGCGAGATCCTCAGCCTAGGCACGGATTGTCTACGGTGGATGTTTTTTGAGCCTCAAGTAGATGACGATAAAACCCGATGGGTTGACGACAAAGGTAGGTTTTGCATAGTAGGTGATGCGGCACATAGGGGTCTCCCATATCTGTAAGTTCTACCCATACCAACTCTTTCCCTTCCCCGCCCCATCCCTTTTTTCGGGACCGGTGTTCGGTCTAGATCGACAAGCTGACAATCTTCCAAGAGGACAAGGGGCAGCCGCAGGCATCGAGTCGGTCGCCACCCTCGCACACGTGCTGGGCAAGGCGCAGAATAAGCAACAGATACGCACCGCCCTAGACATCTACCAACGTCTACGCAAGGAGCGCACAGGACATGTCATCAGAGCGACCCTGAAGACGGGTGAGCTATGGCAGATGCCCGATGGGCCCGTAAAGGACGAGCGTGACAGACAGTTTCTCCACGAGACGCCTACGGTCGGGTATCCAAACCCGCTCGCCGACCCCTTTTTCCAGGAGTGGCTCTGGGGTTTCGACGCGACCAAGACGGCCAATGCAGCCTGGGAGAAGTACTGGGACTCCAAAGACAAGGCGCAGACGTGATGGCAACGAAAAGGGGGGCACGTGTCCCATGTCTACCTAGTCTAGTGCACCGGCGCGATTGCACTTTTACGCGACAGCTCCGAGTGTAAATGACCATCGTGGCCTCAATCGGTCCGGCAGTCCTTTAGCGAAACCAAACAATACTAGATTAGACTAATCCATGCCAATTTAGCTTTGCAGCACCTCACATTCACTCAGTTTATGACAACAGTGACCCCCGACAAAGCGAACCGGAAAATAAGTCATGAATTACTGTGAGCCCGGACAGAGCCGCATCAAGTACAAGCAAGCAAGGGATTACAGCCAAGGGAATCGCTTAGAAAGCGTACCAGATTGTGAATCGATCCGGACCGCATACTATCTACGAATAATACCACGCTTGTGTCTCACCTAAAATGGACAAATAGGACTCATCACAAATGACCCATCACAACACCACAAGACCCTGACGCCGACAGTCCGGTACCTGAAGAAGCCGCGGATCGACACGGCGATTTTTCTTTCGATAGTGTAACTACTACAGTAGTACACGTAGGTGATACGAGTACTTATTCATTGCTTCTCCTATCTCCGATCCCTATTGTAACACACTGAAAGCGGCTGTCAGCATCAATATCTCACGATACCAACAACCCAAAAGGGCATGCGTAAATATCAAGACCCCTGTTATTACTACCCGACCAGGGATGATCTACCTACGAGTAATACAAGTAAGTAGGCGACATGCAAGTGATATATTTTGCACCGTAGGCCCTAGGTTAGGGACTAAACAAGGGGTCATCTCTATTACCTCTATATTGTCCATCTACACGTACAAGAGAATAACGTCGCGTAAAACATCTTGGACCAACAGGCCAACCTAACCTAGCTAAAAAAAAAAAAAAAAAAGGGATTTAAAGTCTATGATTTACCACTTGCAACCGATATTTACTTGTTGTAACAATAGGTACGGTAATTAGGTAGACTGTAGCTCTCTATTGAAATCGAACATATGTAAAAGCAGGGTTTCCTGCCTCCTCCACCCTTTCCCCAAACCGGTAATAAGCTCCTCGTTAAAAAGCCTTGGCATATTCTAGAATAGGTAGGTAAAAGACGTAAGCGATCTATATCGTAGTAAGATAAAGTTGGAGACTTCTTACTATTACTATATTTTACAGGGGTTTCCCATTTCCATGTTTTCTAGACTAGACTAGTTTTTGATCTAATCTCGCGGGTAACGCGGGGTAGTAACAGGTAAGTAGGTATGAAAGACTAGGTATTAGACTACCTTACCTACTCATGAGAATATTAGTTTCTGGCCTGGATTCTTGTCTCGGGTCTTGAATGGGTTTCGTCTCGGCTATAGCTAAGCCCTAGGTTAGGTTTTAGACTTGGACTTGTGAAAGTAGGTAAGTAAGTTATTTATTTGGCTTAACCTAGCTGGATGGCTTACGCCGACTACGCTAGACTGGGACTTTTTTTTTTTTTTTTTTTCCAAGGAGAAAAAGATAGGTAGGATAAGTCCATACGAGTAGGTAGTGATGAATCAAACTTGTACGATTTGTGTATATGTATGTAGGTTAGGGTAAGTAAGTAGGTTGCCTGTACATGTACATGTACATGTACGCTACCTGCCTGACCTTACCCCTGGTTCTTGATGAGGTAGAGATTCAGACGGGCGCAAGACTATATCTTTCGAATCGCCAGGTAAAGTATGTACCTTAGCCATGGTAGGTCAAGTCATGTCAAGTCAAGTGAGGTCATTGTACAAGTTACAAGTCACAATTCAATCCTTGTTGAAAAGGAATCCCACCATTCCACACCATTCCACCAACCTTCAAGTAGGTATCAGAACCTAGTCTACTTTTTGCTACGCCGTAACCACGCATTTTCCTGGTAAAACCGAGACCTTTTTAGTACGAGTATTGTATTAGGTATCTATCTAATATCTAGTCCAACTTACGGGTGGCAGGGCAGGTATGTAAAAAGAGATTAAAGTTGGAGAAGTACGTCCGCAAAAAGGTTGGAGAAAGAACATGGATAGGTTACCAAGACGAGCGCATCAAATGCACGAAATGTGTTGATCTAGGGCAAGGTACTATTCCCTTTGCTTGCATGCTGAAAAAGGCCATCACATTCTGTCAAGTTAATGATCATCATTCGAACCCCCTATCTTTGCGTTCTTTCTCTCCTTACCGCGTTCGGGTACCCGGATTGTTTACTCGTAGTACTTGGATATTGAAGTCCAAGAGATAAACGTCAAGTTTAGCGACATGCAGCATGATGCTTTATATTCTTATCGCGGGGGGGGGGGGGGTTTGTTTGTTATTATCATCTTTTCAAGTACACGTTAGATATTGATATTACACTCTATTATACGTAGGACAGGGTTCCAAAACAGGGAGTTGGTAGGTCACGCGCCCTCGCTTAGAAGATGCCCAGCGAGGCCAGCCCATCTTGGCGGATTTAGACAGTTTTTCCTTCTTTATTTTGTTTTTTTACAACGTGAACCATTGGTTGAATCTCTTCTTCGGATCGTATTTGGACTTTAGCTTTTGTAGCTTTTGTAGGCTGTTGCCGTAGATCTGGGATAAAGGCTCGTCACCGTGGGCGAAATTAATGTAGCTGAAGAAAGACCGGAATTAGTATACGTGAAGTCATATGCTAGGTGCGCGCCATGGAAAGGGAAAAAATGGAAAGAAAGATACTTCACGTACGATTGAGGTTTCAGTGTTCCTGCCGTTTTTGTAAACAAGCTTCTAATCTTCTCGCCAAACTGTATGGCCGTGGCGTCGAGGCTCGGGCTGGTATACCACGGGATGGCGATGGCGTGGCACTTGACGTCCCGGTGTGGATACGATGCGGTGCCGTCGTTCTTGACCGACTTCGCATCCTTGGTATTCGAGTAGCACTCACTCAGCACGAGCGTCTGGTTGGCCTCGGGGTACGTCGTGTAGAAGTTGTAGTACTCGTTCCAGGCCTTCCGCCACGTGGCCGGGTCCAGCTTCTTGAGGCCGACTGTGTAGGAGGGTTTCCGGCCGCCGTCGATGCAAAACGCGTCGCCGGCCGAGTTCCACGTATTGTAGGGGATCACCTCCGTAGCCTCGTAGACGGGCTTGAGTTTGAGGATGGAAGCAAACTTCTTCCGCCCTGTCGCCTCGTTGCCGAGATAGAATGGCAAGGTGAGGACGGCCGGCTTACCGTCGAGAGGGGAGAGGGTGAAGTAGATGTCCATCTGCATTTCCGGTTCCAACACGAGCTTGTCCATCGCGGCAATGACCTTTTCAAGCTGGCTCTGGTCGAAGATGACCGGTCCGGTCCATGCCGTGTTCTTGGCCTGGGGTATGGGAGTGCTCTTGTAAGTGGCCGAGGTGACGATGCCAAAGTTGGCCCCCGCACCTCTCATAGCCCACCATAAGTCCGGCTCGTTCTTGGCGGTGATGGTTTTTTTCGTGCCGTCGGCCGTGACGATGTTCATGCTGGTGAGCTGGTCGACATTGAGACCATAGACACCTTGCGTCCTGCTCAATCCGCCGCCGAGCGTGGCTCCCAGGAGACTGACACAGTTGCAGGTGCTCACCGAGACTCGTGCATTGTTCGCCCAAGCGGCATCGATAATCTCGGCGTTAGTCACGCCCGCCTGGAAAGTCACTGCTGTTTTATCCTTGCTGAACGTGATCTTCTTCAGCCCAGAGACATCGATGATGATACCGCCGGGGCCGAGATCAAACGTGTCCGCCCATCCATTGGCACCGCTTTGGAGCAGGAACGGGGTGTTGGTCTTAACGGCCCCTTTCGCAATGAGCGCAACGTCGTTCTCGTCGCCGACGGTGAAGATGGCGCTGGCATTCGGTGCTGCGTAGTCACTCCAGCGCTGGTTGGGCACGCCACATTGAGCGGTGGTGAGCGGCGATAGGTATTTGCTAATTTCGTCGAGACTGTCGCATACTAAGCCGCATCTACCCAGGCCGGCGCCGAAAAGGCCGGCGCCGATGAAGATCTGACCTAGGCGCATTTTGGTGCGTGTGTGGTCAAGTCTTGAGACAATCAAGATCGCATGGGAGGGAAAGCCATGTCGACTGTTGGGTAGTTATTAATATAAAGGCGCATGCAGAGTCGTTTCAGACTACAGACATAAATATGATTGCCTATATCGAATAAGGATGCAGGGCAACCCCATAAACAAGCCCCGTTTCAAGCCGGGGATGTATAAAAGCAACCCGGACACGTGGAGAGCCAGCTGAATCAAGGAAGGCGAGACCGAAGGTACTTGCTAAGTTGCCTTGGCCGGGGCTTGTGGAACCACGTCGTACAATCGTACAACGGCGCGCAACAGACTGAGTGTAATTGTACGTAAGGTACATAAGTAGGTAGGTAGGTACTTTATGTTACGGTACCTACAAGATCACCTTGATAACTATTTCCAGTCTGCATATAACTGTATCTCCCTTCTCCTCTCACCTGCGCCATTAGTGGCAAAAGTGCCAATCAACTCCGCAACCTGGAAACAAGCTCTGCCCAGGGCGAGTAAGCTCATTTGATTAGGTTAGGTTGAAAGTACTCGCACATAGGATAAAGTATCCCGCCTATTGCTCCTACGTGTAACTAGAGGTCAGTCAGCCTACATAGGACTGACGCGTACAATTTACTGAGCTCAGCAGCTACGTGGTAGTGTCATGACGGTGAGATTTTCCTCGGTTAACCTAGAGGGTGGAAGCTATGTAGACATAGTGGAAAGGTGAAAGAAATCGAACGTCCTTTCGCTTATAGCCGATGTACTTTACATATGTAGTGATTGGCCTAGTCAGGTAATACGTGATATGTACCAACCATCATCCTCCATCCATGAGCACAGGATCTCTTTTGCAAGTAATAAAAGTTAATCTGTTATGGAAGCCGAGTGCGGGCCCTTGCTACCTACTTGTCGCCTACCCGGTATGGTAGGTAGCTCTGTAACCTGTGGAACTTGAAGCATCTACCCTGACATCCCTACCTATCATACAGGCTGCAGCCAACAGAGTGAAGCTTGAATATTCTCATAGTATTTGCACCAGGGACATACATCGACGAGACAAATGTTGAATGCTTTGCGTCCGTTTTGAGTGTTAGGTAATTGTCTAAACCAACAGCTCAGCTCTTCCGGGCAGGTGACCTCCCTACCTACTTCAAACTAACCAACCTGTTGCAAAAATACATTTCTATTCGATTAGGTACTCCACGTATCGTAAATAAAAATGTCTCACCGTTGCCCAGGACTAATAACAACAACAACAATAACAAGCCTTTGCAATCTCTGTCTACCTTTTTCACCGGCCGATTTTTGATCGGTCACAATGATGCAAAGGGACACAAAAGGATAAGGTAATTTGTAACAGAAATAGCTCTTGAAACACTTTGGTTGGAGAAGTACCATGTTGTTGCAGGCAGGTGGGGGTCGGGACCAAAATGCAAACAGAGGGAGAAGAAGAAGAAGGAGCTGATGTTCAGAGCTGGCATCAGCCCACTACAAGGGCCCCCTGTAAATGGGCGGCGCATCTAATCTCCCTCAGTGGACAATCAAGCTTCCGACGTTGTTGGCTGTTGCCATCTTTTTTCAGGGCATTTCGTGCATTCTGGCGCCATTAGAATAAGACAGCAAAAAACCACCATGTTTTTCTAGGAGATGAGCACGCTGGGTATATACTCATACCATATCAAGTTTAATGATTGTTTTTTTGGGGGCATCTGTATCTTCAGTTTCACATTATCTAATCTATTTCTTTGTACTATGTATATCGGGGTATCATAAGGATCCTGTAGGAAAAATAGCAGATTGTTTTCATCGGAACGAGCGGAATAAGCGGAATTTAGAAAACCGGAGTTGGTAGATCGAGGAGGTAATCAAAAAAATCCTTGACTCCAGTAAATAATGTGAATTCCGCGCCGCATTCGTTCCATCATCTGACCTGACAAATGAGACATGGTCCGTTCGGAGAAGCCATAGCAGCGAGGGTCGTGATATTGTTTTCCGTCAAAATGGCATAGTAGAGAAAAAACGTAGCATGGCATGGCATGGCATGGCCTGCATAGAGCGCGTCTTTAGTGCTCAGCGGCTCCCCTTTCCACTTCCACGTGCAGCTGATCCACATCCCCTGAATTGCCGATGCACTCTGCCAGCAGAGCCAATGCCGTCGTCCCGCTCACCAGCAGGCCGCCCCAGGAGAACCACCAAGCGCATATGTCCGGTCTCGATCTTTTCACTGTCTTGACCATGGCGGCCAACCAAAGAGCGTTTCCGCCCGCAGCACCAATGAAATAAATTGGCGAGAAGCCCGCCAGCACGCCGGTTGCAACGAGGCAACCAACCTGAGCCGCCCCCATTGCCGAGATGAACGTGTTTGTATTCTGGTAGAGCACAGCCATGCTACGTACACCGGCCTTGATGTCGTCGGCCGTGTCCTGACAGGCGTTGACGTAATCGAAAATCGTCGTCCAGATATAGTGAGACATGAATAGCGACGCGGTAGCAGCCGCCGTCGCGGGCGTAACAAAGGGGTCTACCCCGATAGCAGCAGCAGCCATGAGGATGCCTCCGGCGATCGGTGCGCTAAGGACTAATTGCGGGAAGTCCGTGACGCGCTTTCCCAGAGGATACAGACTGACGGCGAGTTGTATGGGGACCGCGTACGCAAGCATCACCATCGGGTTAGGTAGCAGTGTAATGGCCGCGCCAGCCCCCAGCGTCTGCAGGAAGTACCAAACGTATGCTTGCGCAGGTGTAACCGCACCTCGGGCCACGGGTCTGTTCTTGCACCGCGCCACTTGCCTGTCGTAGTCGCGATCGAGAATGTCGTTGACGGTACAAGCGGCGCCGCGCAGGAAGACGTTGTAGATGAGTAATTTGCCGGCTGTTCCGGCCAAAATGGCCATCGTCGGCGCCGGTGTGACCAGACATGCGCCGTAGGTTAACCCGATCAGATAAGCCATGTAGAAGCCGTAGAGCCCGCCCGGCTTCTCTATCCGCGAAAGCTCCGCGTAGGGAACCAAGGATGGTGGGAGCACCGAGAGAATACCCTTGACCGGTGGCTTCCATGTCGGGTACTGCGTCGCAGAGGGTTCGACATGGATTTCGGTCGCGGGTAGAGCCGCAGTATTGTGTAAGCGTGGAGACGAGGCAGGAAGGCGAGACGTTGGTGTCGTCGGAGCTCGGGAAGAGCGGGCGCTATGGCCTTCTCTCTGCCTCGCCTGCGAAGGATACAAAAAGCGAGAAGATACACCAATGAACCGTTTATCGAGGAGGACTGAACGACATCGCGCCGACGGCGTGAGCCTTCGAAGAGCGGTATTCATGGCTTGTGCAGCGGATAGTATCCAAGTATGACAGCCATAGGAGGCGAAAGAAAAAAAGGCATGGGAATGGAATGCAAAGATTTCCACGAGGCTAGTTCTGAGGAGACGAAGCAAGCGAACATATACCTTTTTTTTTTTTTTTTTTAAACCTTACGTGTATCATTCCCATAACTTCCGAGCTCTCCCACTTTAGCTGCATGTTAGTTTCTAGTCCGTCTACCTAATGAGCGCACCTCCACATCGGACAGAAACCCGCAAGCTGAGGGTGAACCTGCCCAAAAGGACGATCTGCTTGCTTGCAGCCAAGGATAGAACAGACAGAAACAAGGGTCCACGTTTTTTGCAAGGTTGGTAATTATGTAGGCAGGTAAAACGGGAAACTAAAACAAAAAGAAAACCATTTACACGTGGAGACAGGGCACCGTTAGCTGTAAGAACCCTGCGATGTGCAAGGATTTACGATACCTTTTCCATGGCGTTGCGTGGAGTGCCAAGTCGATTGGAATGTCGTTGGTTTCTCGGCCTTGTTTGTTGGTAATATAAAATTAACCTTAACAAGTGTCTTGCATATAACTTCTATATCGAGCAGATGTAACAACCACGACGACATACAAAGCTGTATTGTAGACATACAAGGTCACAAGTAGAAGTTGGAAGTGGGTGGCATATGTACCGAAGTACCTAATGTAGGATTTCTGTAACCGAGACCGATGCGACGCCATTTGATGTTAGTCCAGGTATCATGCACTACGAGTCTGCTACGACTAGGAGTGCAGAACCACAGTTACGTTGTTGGTAGGGTAAGTAGGTACCTACCGGGAATGTCAGAAACGACCAAAATTTGTATCTACTTTGATCTAGAAGGGTAGACAGAAACCCCATTACCCATTGCTGGTCCTTTTGCCCCTTGACGAGGTACATCAATAAGAGAATTAGATACCGACCAGCAATGCTGATAGCAGAGACAGGAGTGTCTCACGTACCTTGCATCTAGATCAGTTGTACACAACTTGTACCGTACCATGGATTTCTTATATCAAGCCACAAAGAAATAAGAATCTCGGTACGACGTGCAAGTTGAACGAGGTCTTCCAGGTAATCCGAGTTAAAACCGGTTGGGACCGGAGAAAGTAAAAGGGAGGCCGTCGTTGCGGTTGGCGTGGATTTAGAATATTTAGACAAGACGATCTAATTCGTTTCGTAGGGGGGGGGGGGGGGGCTTACACAACGATCGTTCTGTGCAATACCTCTCTGGTAACGAACTAATATAGTGTTCCTTCCAGCAGATTAGACCTTCGCATCTTGGATATTTACCTGTTAAGGTACCTACCTGCTCATACCCACGCGCAACAGTTGTGTACAAAATTCGGTAATACAAAAAGATTTCTTTATAAAAGAAACCTTTCAAGGTGGCTGATACCGTCCCTGGAACAGAAACACAACGTCTCAAACGGCGTAAACCAGGTAGTGTCACGCTAACGACGGAGCGTACCAACTGGCTGTCTATGGTTTTATGACGGCGTTGTTTACCAGGTATGCTAGCGTGTGAAGTCGCTTGAGTATTAATAGTTTCTACTCGTAACACCCCAAGACCCCAAGTGGGAGGACAAATTGAACTGATTCCAGGGAGGAACACAATGCCCGATTACACGTAACCATTAGTGTTGATCGAACTAGAAATGTTGATATAATTACCTATCCATGCTTTTGTATCCCACGAACGCATATGCAGGTTGATACCAGTTGGGTATAGATGCTCTTGGTTAACCTTTATATGCCTGGGGGTTCGCATGGTCCCCAGATAACAACCCTACGCCTCAGCCTGCTGTTTTGGTAGATCGGCACCTCGTACACATGTAATGTTCCCTGTACTCCCACAGAATACGCGTAGAATCAAGTTGAAGCGGGGGAGCCGATGGCACGCGCTAACGAAAAGGTCCTTGCTGCTAGGTTAGGTAACTTTAGGTGGGTGATGAGCAACAGCCGAGCCCGAATGACCGGCTACCTCTCCCTTCGGCCCCTGAGCTCTTGCCCTGGCCCCTGGGGTAATAGGTAACTCGACTGCTTGTGCGGAAATAACTGCATCGTTTGTTTTATCGACTCATTGCCATGATCCGATTGCCAACCGTCCTATGTTTAAGTCGGAAAGATAGGCAAATCACGTAGAGCAGCTAGGTAAATATGAAAAATATACAGAGGCCGCGATCCCTGAAAGCCATCTATCCAGTTATTTGTAAGCAGGTAAACTATCTTAGGTTAGCTATCTAGCTTAGAAAGATTAGGGATCCGCACTATATATATAGTACAATATAGTATATTTAGTTATTTTTAAAAGTTATATACTATTTTACTTTTAAGCTTACTTAGCTAGAATTTTTCTAAATAATAACTTACTTACTTTTTTTATTTTTTTTAGTGCTTTTATTTTAAAGATATGTTAAAGCAACGCTAAGGGCAATTGTTTAATTAAATTTATATAATTTTATGCTTTTTAGTATATTTTGTTTTATTTAATACTATTTTTATAGTTTTGCAGCTTTTAGCTAGCTTTATATAAGCACTTTTATTTTGTAGCCTTTAGCTAGCTTTATATAAGCAAAAAACTATTTTAGCTGCTTTTGCTAGCTTTATATAAGCACTATTATTATATTATTTGCATTTTTTAAATAAGTTAAGAACTTTTTGCTATGTTAATTTTTTATTTATATTAAATATATTATATAAACAATATAACTAAATCTTTTAATTAAGCATTATTAGTTATAAGCTTTAACTATTTTGCAGTTTTTTTTTTAGTTAAACTAGCTTTTTTTTTAAACTATTAACTAGCTTTTTTAAACTTTATTTTTTAAACGTTACTATATTAAACAAATATGTTATTAAAAAAATTACAAAAAACTACTTTAACTTTAAGTTTAAAAACAAAAGGACTACTTAAATTTATAACGTTATTAAACTTATTTTTTTTTTTAGTAATTTACTTATTTTTAAAATCTAACTTTTTTATTAAACTAATAAAACTATATTTACTAAATATAAAATTTATAAATAAAAAATTTATAAACATTATAATAACTTAAAAACTTAGCATAATAGCTATACTAAACTTTAAAGCATATAGTAAATTTAATAAATTTAAAGCTATATTAAAATAGGTATCTTAAATATATTAATAATTTTATTATTATAAATACTAGGATTAAAATATTTTAGCATTAAAAGTTATTAGTTTTATTAATATGCTTTATATAAAAAAAGCTATAACGTTTTTAAATTTAAATACTAAGTTATAAAATTTAATTAATAAAATAGTATTAAATTAAGCTACTTAAAATAACTTTAATATATTTAAATAAGCATTAAAAAATAAGTACTTAGTTAAACTTATTAATACTTAAAATAAAATTAAAAACCTTATAAAAATTAGCTAAAAAGAAAATAAACTTTTAATATAATACTATAATTATATTTAAAATGCTTTTTATTAAGCTAGTAAAAGAAATAATTTTAAACTTATTTAAAATATTTATACCTAAGCTACTACTTTTTTTTTTATAAAAATAATATTACTTTATATAGTTATTTATTAGTTTATTAATAAATTAAAAAACTTTGCTTTAAAGCAAAAATTTTTAAGTAATAAAGCTTAAAATGCTAACTTGTTTTAAAAATATTATAATATAATTTAAAAGTTATAAAAAACCTTAAAAAATAAAACTAGGTTTATTAAAAAAAAGCAAAAATAAATTTAATTAAATATACTTTAAAAAGCTTTAAATAATAAACAAGGTTTTATAATTAAATAGGCTATTATAAAATATTATTTTAAGGTAATAGCAAATTTTGCTATAGGTTACCTTTATTTTTTGCTATATTAAAGCTATTTTAGCTTAGTAATGTGTTTTTATAATAGTTAAGCAATATAAAGCGCAAGCAAACTAGCTTTTTTTTTATTATTTTTAATTAAAATAATGCTTATTAGTTTACAGTTTTTTAATTTTTAGTTTTTTAATTATAAAAAAAAATAGTTTGCTTTAACTATTATTAAAAAGGTTATTATACTAATGCTTATACTTTTATTTTAATAAACATATTATTTGCTAATTAAAAGGCCTAAAAAATAAGCATAAAAAACTTGCTTTTAAAAAAAAACTTAACTTATTTTTTAGTTAATAAATTAAAATTTTTAAAACTTAAAAAAAAAGCTTGCTTTTAATATAAAAGCAAATCTTATATTTAAGTTAAATATAATGCTTTATTAAATATATAGCTTGCTTAGTAAAAATAAGCATACTTAAAAGTAATAGTTATATTATTAAGCTATTATAAAAATAAAAGAATGTTTATATAAAAGGTACAATTTAAGTTAGCATAACTTTACTATAATATTTTTTTAAATAAAAATAAAAAAAATAGCAAAAACTAAAATTTTAAAAATAAATTTAATTTAAAATTTAATAAACTTAAAAAAGCTATTATTTTACTATTTAGATTTTTTAAAATAAAATATATTATTACTAAAAAAACTAAATTTAATAATATAAATAATAAGTTAAGCAAAAATTTATAAAATTAGGCTACTATTTTGCAAGCACTAATAGCTAATATAGTTAAGTAACTATTTAAAAAATAGCGTTTTAAAAATAGCAAAGCTATTTTTATAATATTAGCTTTAATAACTATAATAACAATATTTAAGCTTAAATAAACTTAAAAAGCAAAAGATTTAAATAAACTATTAAAACTTTTAATTAAAATTTAAAAAAAATAAAAAATAAAAGCATTTAACTATAAAAAGCTTTTAAAAAATACTTTAGTTAAAGTTTTTTTAATAAATTTATTATAACTAAGTTTTAACTTTTATTAAAACTTTAAACATTTATTTGTTTAAGTATTAAAAAAAGCAAAAAAAACAGCTTAAAAATATGCTTATATAAATAAAACCTATATATAGTTTGCGTTTGCTTTTATTTTTGCTTTTAAATTATATTAAATTACTTTACTTTTAAAGTATAATAAATAAAGCAAGCTAATAAAGCATACAATGCTTTTAAATAGCTTTTAAGCAAACTAAAAAAATAACGTTAATTTTATTAATTTTATTTTAGTTAATAAATTAAAATTATTTAAACTTAAGTTAAAAAATATAAAAATAGCTTATTTTTATATTTTTATATTTTTAAAAAATAAAGTTATAATTAAAAAATTTGTTATTTTTATTATAATAGTTAAAAAAATCTTATATTTAGTATAGGCTATAATATAACTTAAAAAAAAAAGTTAACTACTTAATTAATTTTTAAATTATTATAGCTTTAAAATGTTATAACTATAATAAAAATTTAAAATAATTTTTTTTATATTAAAAACAAATTTGTTAGCAAAAAATAAGTTATAATTATAAGTTTTTTACTTATATTTTTTAATAAACATTGCTTAGCTTTTAAACTAAAACCTAAAATTAAAAAAATTAAAAAATTTAATTTTAAAAAATTAAATAAGGATTTATTTAATTTTAAGTTTAATTAGTTAAATAAAAAGTTAAATTATTTTAAGGATTTAAATTAGTTAAAAAACTAGGTTTTTTTTATTAACCTTGTTACGTTGCTAAACTAACTACTATTAAAAAAAATTTAAAATTTTTTAGATTTATTTTTTTAGTTTAAAAATAGTTTAAATCTTATGCTTTTAAATTAATAGCAATATTTGTAGTAAAAAAAGCATATTAAGTTTTTAAAAGCTTTTTTATAATACTAAACTTATTAAAATTAGTACTTAAATAATTAGTATTAAAAAAAAAGATTTTTTTATTAATAAAAAAATTTATAAAACTAGTACGTTGCTTTTTAATAAAAAAATATATAACTAAGCTTTTGCTTATATTTATTAAAAAAATTTAAAATTAGGCTATTTTAAAGTAGTAAAAAAATAAAGAACTAAAATTTAAATTTTTAGTTTTAAAATACTTTAAAATATACTATATAAAGGTATAGTATGTATATTAAAACTATAAAGCTTTGTTAATTATAAATATAATAATTTTAATAAATTTATATATTTATAAAGTTAAATTAAAGTTAAAAACTAAACTATAAAATTAATTTTATTACTAAAATTAAACTAATACTTAGCTTTATTAAATAAAAAAAATTATAACTAAATATTTAAATATAAAAATATATAAGCTAACAAAAATAGTAAATAGATTTTTTTTAACTAAATTATAATATTTATACTTATAAATAAAAACAAAACAGTATTATATAATTTAGCTATAAAACTTTATTTAACTATTAATTATAATAAAGTTAATAAAAACTTTTTAAGCACTAATTTTTTTTTATAGCTAATATATACTAATATTTTTTAAATTTACATATTTAATTATATTTTAAATTTAACTTTAAACATAAATATTAAGCTATACTAGTTTATTTAAATAATTATTATATTTTAGCTTTTAAAATTTTAAGATTTTTTTAACTATAGCTTACTTAAATACTTTAAAAAACTTAGTTAGCAAGTTATTTTATATTAAAAATAATATAAACTTTGCTTAATTTAATTTTAAAATTATTACTTAAACTATTACTTATTACTTTTTTATTTTTAAACGTAGTTATATTTATAATAAAATATATTAATAATATATTTACTATATATAAATTTATAAAGTTTTAATTATAATAAATTAAAAATTATTTTTTTTTATAAATTTTTTAGTTTAAATTAAAGTTATTTTTTAAAAAATATTTATTAAATTTAAAAAAATCTTAGCTTTAAAAATTAACTATAAAATTAAAAGCAAGATTATAGTTAAATAAAATTAAGTTAAATAATTAAAAAAATAGCTTGTTTTAAAAAACTAAATAGCAATATAACAATTTATAAAAGCATTTAAACTAGTTTAAAAATAAGTAAAAAATTACTTAAAATTTTTTAAACTACTAAATAGACTTTAAAAAAATATACTATAGCAATAAAGCAATGCTAAAGCTTTATTTTTTAATTTATTAAAAATAAAAGCTATTAAAGTAATTAAAATATATAGTTATTTATTAAATTATTTATATAATATATATTTAAATACTTTTATATTTATAGCTAAATGCTATATTTTATAAATATAAAATTAAGTTTTAAAACCTTTATTATATAATAGCTTTTTGTTTATAAAAACTTAAAAAAATTATAAAATATATAAGCAAAAACTTTATAATATTATAAAATTTGCTTAATATTATAATTAATACTTAAAATTATAAGTTTTATTAATTATATATATAAACTATAAACTTTTAATATTTTTTTTAACTTTATTAAATATTAAAAAAATATATACTTATTAAGCTAAAAAACTATATTTATTAAGTATAAAAATAGTATATATTAAAAAAAAAATTAAGTAGTAAATGCTTTATTAAAAACTTTGTTTAAAAATTTTAAATATTATAAAAACTTATTAAATTTTAGTTATATAAATAACAAAGCAAAAACTTAAGTATAAAAAAATAGCGTTAATAAATATAAAAAGCTTTTAAAATCTTTAAATAAAAAAAAATAAATAGATTTTATTAATAAGCTATTTTATAATGCTATATAAGTTAATTTAATTATAGCTAAAATTTAAAAATAATTAAATAAACTAAATAAATATAAATTATAACTAAAAAAACTAATATTTAATAAATAGTTAAATTTAATAGTAAATTAAATATAAAAAATATTAACTAATAATTTTATAAAACTAGTTTTAAAAATAACTTAACTATTTAAAAAAATTATAAAAAATGCTTAATTTTTTAATTTACTATAGTATTTAAACGTATAAAAATATTTTATTAATATATTAAATAGTAACTTAAAATAATTTAGTACTTATTTACTAGCTAACTAATATAAGTTATTTTAAATTTATAATAGCTTATTAAAGCATTAAAAAAACAAAGTTTAAAAGAAGTACTTTATAAAATTAAAAGTTAAGCAAGCATTAAAACTAGCTTATAATATAATAAGTTATTTTTATTTTTTTATTACTTTAAAAAAACTAAATTAATTTGTTTACTAGCTATTTATAGTATAAAATATAAAAAATTATATTTTAAAATATATTTAGTATATAAAATATAATTTAGCAAAGCTTAAAGCTTTAAATTTTTTAATTATAATATTTAAACTATTTTAAGTTTTAGTTAAAAACTTTATTAGTTTATTTCTTATATTAAAATAAAAATTTTAATACATTTTTTATTTTATAAACATATTTTCTTATTATAGCTAGACTTTTTTTTTATATTTATAAATAAAAATATAGTATTTAAGTATATAAATTAATAATATATAATAATTAAAACAATTTTTATAGCATTTTACTTAAATTTTAAAAGTATATTTTACTTATACTAATTTTGTTAAAAAATTAAAAACTTAAGTATATATTTTTTAAATATACTAGCAAAGTTTTATAAAAGTATAAAACTAGTTAAAATATTTAATTAAATTATTTAATTTATTTTTAATAAACTAGCTAACTTTAAAACAAAATTAAATTAAAACTAAAAGCTATACTTAGTACTAAAAGCTATTAATGCTTATTATATTAAAACCTTAAAATACTTTTTTTAAAAAATCTTATATAGCTACGCTTTTAAAAACGCACTTATTATTAAGCACCTTTTTTTTTAATTTTATAACTTAGTTAACATATTAAAATTAAACATATATAAGCTTTTTTTATTTTTATAATATAAACTAATTATTATAAATTATATTGCTTAAATATAATATAGTTAAAAAAACGTTAAATTTAAGTACAAGTTTTTTAAAGCTTATTAGCAAGCTATTTATAACTAAAAAAAGGTTATTTTATAAATAAAAAATTTAATTATAGCTTTTTAAAAAAGTAAATAGCTAAAGTTAATACTTAAATAAAAAAAACTATTTTAAATTAAATATTAAATAAGCAAAAGTTTATAAAAACTAAAATATTTAAATAAAAAAAAATATAATATAAATATTATATAAATATACTAAAAGTATTTATTTTATAAAAAAGTTACTTACGTTTTAAAAAAAAAGATTAGTTAAATAAAAAAACCTAGTAAACGTTATAAAAATAAGTTAATAAAATAATTAGTTTATTAAAATAATAGCTAAATTATTATTTAAACCCTTTTTTATTACTTATAAGTATAGGCATTTATTTTATTGTTTCCCCCTTTATTAGAGATCTGCACTATATATATAGTGCAATATAGTATATTTAGTTATTTTTAAAAGTTATATGCTATTTTACCCTTAAGCCTACTTAGCTAAAATTCTTCCAAATAACAACTTACTTACTCCTCTTATCTTTTCTAAAAGTACTACAGTGGGTCCAAAAAAATAACAACCGGTTTTTTTTCTACAGCTATTCTACTATAGAAAACCTTGTAGCATTTAACGTATACTAGGGTATAAAATATTAAAAAAAAAAATTTATAAACTATAACAAGTGGGCTATATTTAGCATATTTTACTTTAATTTATAAGGCCTTTGCTTTATATTTATATACGTTTAAAATAATTTATATAAATTTAATATATAGTTTTTAAATAAATATAAAAATATAATAATATTAATTAAAAAATTAATAAAAAATGTTTTAAAGTTACTAAATATTAAATAAATAGTTATATATACTTAGTCTTTATAAAGTACTTATTAATAACGTTATATAAAGGTTTAAACTATTAGTAAAAGTTTTTAAAAAAATAGCTTATATAAAAAACAAGCAAATAATTATAATAAAAAGTTTTCTTTTATAGGTTTAAAAACGCTTTTAAATCTAGTTTATAAATCTTTTAAGTTTATATTTTTAGTATTTTTATTTAGTATAATATAAAGCTTTAAAAACTTAAGTTTAAAATTTTTAATTTTACTAAATTTTAAAGCTTAAAAGCTATTGCTATACTTTGTATATAAGCTAGCCGTATTAGTATATAAATGCTTTAATTATAAGCTATTTAACAATATTTTTTTAGATTTTTTAAATTGTAAAGGCAAAGAGTTATTAATTTTTAAAACAGGTAAGTTTTAGTGTAAGTTGTTAGAACCGGTTGTTATTTATTTGGAGTGACTGTAACCTTTATCTACTAAAGTTGGGACCAATCTTACACAACTGGGGGATCCTGGTGATCCAGCTAATATCTGATCTTGGCTACCTTTTTGCGTATATTTTAGCATCATCTTGCGTAAGCCAACCCTTTTGCTGTAATTGGTCAGCGATTAGATAACCTTGCTTAAGATTGGCCGTGCGATCGGTGGTGCTTATGATAGATTACAGGTCTTTACCTCTTGCCTAACCTAGATAGGCACATACCTATTACCTAGTTAGGCATACACGTGAAGTGTGACTGATCTGGCTTTGGCTACCTACATCGCTGCATCGGCATCGGCATCAAGAATCCGCGTCTAGCTCTGGTTTGCTTTTTATTCGAATCCCCAGTCACCCAAGTGGTGATAAGTGCCTGCTCTAATGTAGAGATTAAAGGTTTGTCACACACCATTCTGCTCCTTTACAGAATCTCGCGTTCCTATATCTAATAGTGCAGTTTAGCCGCTTAGGTATTCCACGGATTTCCTAGGACTGTACTACCAGTAGCGGGGTAATGCCGAACACCTGCATGTGGCCCAGCACAAAATCATGCAGTTGGTCTTGAACTGCTGAAGAAAACGCCAATGGACATAACTACATATCTTGATTAGTCAATGTTATGTTGGGCAACATGCATGTTGAGTACGCAGGTAATCATGCAGATAATATACGTGTATATATAGGGAGCGGTAGGGGTGCTTTCACATAAACGAGTCCATAAAGGGGCTTGAACACGATGGTAGGTATGCGGCGCGGGGTACACGGTACACCTACACCTTCCCGTTGGATTAGGAATCCATGTACGCAAGGAAGTAACGACAGGCACCTCAGGATTTGATGAAATCCAAGTCTTTGTTTCTGGCAACGTACAAATACCTATGGAAACCAGCGTCTCCTTTCCCGCGGGATTAAGTTGACACTACTACGCAGCTTTGTGAGCATCAATAGTAAACAGATGGCAAGTTTGTCTTTTAGGGATAATTGCTCGCAAATGGCATGCTCTGCCACCTCCAGTGTGACCATTGTAGTTACACCATTGATTCCATATCATATGTGATTACCTACACGTACAACACAGCAGAATGGCGAGGTTGCCGACCTGGTGGGCGGGAAAAGGTGCCCCTCATTGGGGGGTCCGGACCAGATGGGGAACATGTCATTCGCTGAGAGACGGCGGGCCAGCTCACCTAAGACTGCCATGTTACTGTAATATAAGCAGGTACATACCACTCTACACGTCTCTGCGTTACAATTTTATCTGTCCTTTGGATCAGTAAGCAGGAACATAACGACCTCACTCTAGAAAAAGATATAGAAAGAGAAAAATTAATGGCTTCTGACCCTTCTGCGGCCATCGCCGCACTCGAGCAACACTTGGCTGGACAGCAGCCGCCACTGCCGCTTATCAAGCCTTCCAACGCCGACTTCGAAGCTACTCGGCTCTGCTATGTTAGACGGGATACGGTGCCATCTGCCATTGCCCGTCCGCAGAACGCCGAGCATGTCCAGGCGCTCGTACGTTACTGTACGGAGAAGGGCGTTGACTTCGTTGTACGAGGGGGCGGACACGATTGTGCCGGTCGTAGCCAAGTTCACGACGCCTTGAGCATTGATATGCGTGATATCAAACACGTTCATGTCAGCGAGGACAAGAAAACTGCCGCCGTAGGTGGTGGTATCCTCTTCCGAGATCTAGCTAAAGAATTAGACGCCAGAGGGCTGGTAACCCCCATGTCAGTACTTCCCATCCTCAATCCCTATTCTTAACAACATAAATCCCAAGCTTTCCCGGGGTTACGCCAATCTAGGATTATTGCGTATTTACTAACGGACAACTTCCGGCTTTAGGGGTTCAGTTGCTAGCGTTGGATATGTTGGCTGGGCCACCCTTGGTGGTTATGGGCCTTTTTCGACAAGTCACGGCCTGGGTGTCGATCAGATCGTAGGCGCAAAGGTCGTAAATGCCAAAGGCGAGCTAGTTGAGGCTGGCGAAGAACTTCTACAGGGAATTCGAGGCGGCGGTGGCATTTTTGGCGTCATCGTCGAACTCACTATCAAAGTCTACCCGCTAAAGGAAGTGAGTCAATGTCCGTAATCGCTTTTGGCCAAGCCCATCACTAACCAAATGTATTACGAATCAGCTCCTGGTGTCTCTCTTAGTATTTGATTCCAGCGACCTGAAGGCTACATGGACGTCATATGCAGAGGGTTATGAGAAATTAGTTGCTGAGCAGCCCCTACCTCGTGCCCTCCAGCTCCAGATGTTCGGTATTGAGCTCCCCGGTCTCGGCAAAGTCATGGCCGTCGGGGCTACGTGGGCGGACGCAGACCACGAAGAGGGCAAGAGATGGATCAACAAGATCGCTGCTCTCGGCAAATGTCTTTTGAATAACCCGGAACCGCAGTCTGTGTCAAAGTACATTGCATTCAACGAATCACTCCTGGTATATGGTTCCTATGGCCGGTGCTACACACTGAACCTGGGGAAGAAGACACAAAGGACGGCCGAGGTATTGGCAAAGTTCACGGAGTCGATCCCTGGCGGTGCCGTAGCCGTGTCCGTGCACGCTCTTCGTGCGCCGGCCCCCAGTGAAGAAGCCGTTTTTGGTGCCCGAGTCGAGCACATCATGCTCGAGTTGGTCTGCACAACTCCCGTTGCCGAAATCGCCCCCAAAGCCGCCGACTTGGCCCGCGCTACGATCCAGGAGCTCAAAGAAACGGACGCGGAGAACGTGCTCGAATCTTCTTATGTGTCGCTCCTAGGAGAAGAGGACTCGGACTACAGGAAGATATACGGCTCGCATTATGACAAGCTGGTACAGCTGAAGAAGAAGTATGATCCGGACAATGTGTTCAAATACGCCGTTCCTCAGCTTTCGGTCTGATCGCTTTGGCATAGAGCATACTAGGTACCTACTAGAAAAAGGATGGTTAATAGACCATTTCTGTGACTGTCTGGGAATTACTACAATAACTGACATTGGACGTACCATAACATCTATGGGATAAGCCTCTGTAGGATCTCGCGGTTCATATTTTCAAAGCCTCCTTGCTTCGCTCAGTTGTGTGTCGACACTTGAACCTTATTTGACATGGCGCGAGTAACACTTATGAGGAGAAAAGATGCATCGTCGCCACTTGAGAATTGTCAATATCATGTGATCATCTGATTCTGCTTGACGCATATGAGTTCTGGAAGATCATTTGGGGCTTGTCTACGTGTAGTTCCCATGCTCGCCCGCTGCTAGGTATATCGGTTGGATTAGAGTTTGTAGCAGAACTTTGTAGGTGAGTAAGTATGGTGAGCAGTCGGAACACGCAACGGTAGTCTAGTATTGCTGTCTACTTTAGTCATTGCCTGTTTCCGTCTACTCGTAGGTTAGAATAGATAAAGGGGTCTATGCTTAGCAAGGTTAGCGGCGCGCGCACAGACCAACCTATTTCCCAGCCCCCCTTTTATCCCTTCACCGCGGGTATAAAAGGGTAGTTGTGACCTAGGTCTGCATGTGTA
The DNA here is from genome assembly GCA_022579005.1 of Poronia punctata. NCBI lineage: Eukaryota > Fungi > Ascomycota > Sordariomycetes > Xylariales > Xylariaceae > Poronia > Poronia punctata. Next base: position 47,912 of record MU401523.1, on the reverse strand, counting down.
GGGTTTTTCCTCGTCACCTCCCTTTTCCACCTCCCACGAAGGGGGTGGTTTTTGGTCGTGGTCGGAGGTTTTTTAACCCACCCACCGTCCCTTCGGTGGTTGCCGATAGGTTAGTTTTTCGACCTGTATTCGCTACGCAGTAGGTCTATCCGCTAGCACCTGTCCTGCAAGTCCAGGGCTGCGCTAGGGGTCTAGGTCAGAAGAATTAGCCTATAGGGCGGGCAAGGATGGAAGGGAGGATCGTTAGGGTCGTGTTTTTTTGGTTTCGTTTTTTATAGTAGGGTGGTTACCTAGACCTGGCTGCGCCGCCGCGTAGAAGCCATGTCCGTCCATGCAGCGAATCCGGGCGTACCGCCAGGCCTAGGCAATGCCCTGCCCCAAATACAGCGTTTAACCAACCTCTCTGCCTCGCTACCTTGTGAAATGCATAGACCCCAGATTCTCTGCAGATGGCGGGATACTGTCGATCTTTTCAAGCTCCGATAGAGGGGCTTTTTAGTCTAAAATGTACCTACATACCGACTGAACTAGCCCAAGTGTGCATACCTACCTATTCAACCTGACGTATTGTATCTAATTTCGGTACGGGTATATCACGGTGAGCCGATCAAGTCAACGATACTGTTTGTCGACAGTCGGGGCAACTGGTATATTCGATCTGTATGGCCCCTAAAGCAAGTAGTCATTGAATCTTTGGGATGAATAGGTAGGGAGGGAGTTACACCTAGCTTTAAGAATACCGACACGCTGATCTTTGGATAGGTTTGTGTATCCATGTAAATACCTAGTCGAAATTCCCTATTTACAGAGGCGTTGAAGGCCTAGTGTTATGTTCTCGGGGACGAACCCCCCTCATACACGTAGCACACTCGTTGTCTAGTGTAGGTAATTCCGTCGTCGCAGTTCCTTTTCGACGGTTCTCATTACCAATGTTTTCCTTACGCCGTAATATAGCAGGAGATGGTCAAGGTCAGATGCCAGAGATTAGTAACCGGAGACGCTACCTATCCCTCGGGCTTACGAGTACGGCAGTCGACTGTCCGATAAGCTTCCGTGTACCTCTGCCGTGGTAGATTAAGGTTTTATTTTGATCCATCTAACCGAAAACATGTTAGCTTAACCCTATTAAGTTATCTGATCGAAAATCTCTATCGGCCCGCAGGTCCACCACTATCTAGGTATATCAAACCTCCAGTACTGCACAAACAAAGACCATCATAACATGCACGAAATATATCTGTCAAACATACAAAGAAATGCCCGCTTGGCTAAGTGGTATAGCGTGTCACTAGTAATATCCATCTCCTGATGACATGACAAGATCAGCGGTTCGATTCCGCTAGTGGGCAATGATGACAATCTTGACAAAACTTTCTTTACATTGATTATCCGAATTGGTGTAGTGGCTAACATTTGACGCTCTCATTACTTCTCTATCCACTTATGGGAGTATGATCTGGTGCCGTCAAGCCCGGGGTTCGATTCCCCGATTCGGAGATAATTCTTTTTGCTTTTACGATTTCTTTTTTCTTTTTTTGCCCTATGCGTCCGTCAGCTGGCTATTGTATATTACATAGGTACGCAAAGATTGTTTTGAGTTTTAATCCGGACCGGACGTGTTTACGGAGCAAGTACTCGTACATTGCCTAGATACGCACGTAATATTATAACAGCACCCACTTTCTGATGAGTTTGGGCAGGGATATAATGTAGGGCTGACTCTTTAGACATGCATTCGCATTCCTCTTCGCTTCGAGACCCTTAAAGACGATACCTATACAAGAAGGTAATGAATGTACGTAAGCCCCCTGCCAAGTTCAGGTTATGCCTTATATGTTGTCATCTACCCTATTAGCTGTTGTAATTCCCTTCCGGGTGTTACGTAAAGTTCCGGAAACGAAGCTAGGGTTCTATTACAACATAAGTTTATGTGATCCCAACTTGCTAGTTTGCTCCTCTTTTTATTTTTCTTTGTAATGAAATCCCGGCAGATGCAAGTAAGCTTATATAATGTGGCTGCATGATGAATACGACGGTGGACGTCCTAGTATGTCGGTTGTTAAGTGCCGCTCTCTCCTCTTTAGATGGCACTGTCGTGTCGTGGTATTTCCGCGGTGTAAGAGAGGAACAGTGGCAAGCTACTTGGGTTAGAGTTCTTCACTACCGAGTAAGGTCATGGTTATCTGACATAGCGGCGGTGTTGATTTATGTCTTCTATCATGAAGCCTTGGTTGTAAGTCCTATGTTGGGCAGGTAATATAGAAGGGTTAACTAGACTCTCGTACACTTTGCCTCATATTATCACGACTTTCCTGCGAATGGGTGATTATCTACGGCTACATTAAGTCAGTGGCAAACAATCTTACCTTACCAATAGGAGGGTAGTGAAGCTTGCCACAGAAGTAGTTGCGCGGATAAATCTCTGCCTGTACTTACTGTGCCGGGATACAATCTGTCTGACCAAAAGTCATCATCCCTGATCTAGGCAGATGTAGGACTGTGCGATATGTTATGTTCCGTTGACAATGGTACATACCTAATCCTACACAAGGGCGGTGAAAGTGAAAAGTAGGAGATTAATCAACTTGATGGTCTCGAACACTGCAAGGTTGTGGTCCCTTGGCTAAAGACGGAAGGCAGTAATTGACGAAGATGCTATTCCCGGCACGCCAATCCTCTTAGCTCAGCAAGGCTGCATGCATGGACCGAAGCGAGGGAAAAAAGGAAAACGGCAACGAGGAAGAGCAAGACCTCGCGAAGAGAGCCATTCATCGAGAGAGAGAGAGAGAGAGTGAGAGAGGGAGAGACGCGTCAGCCAGAAGAAGAGGCCATGTCAGTGTTTCGTTTGTATCTGAGCCGGGCCATGGCGACGGGTATATAAAGACTGGACAAGTCCCCCCTTTCGATTCTCATCCTCACTCATCATCATCATCAACAACAACAACAACCACAACAATCACCTTTTAAACAAACACAAAACTTTCTATTTTTATTATCAAAAATGCAGTTCACCACCTTCACCGCTCTATTCGGCGCCCTCCTGGCTGCCTCCCCAGCTCTAGCCAGCCCTCTCGAGGCTCGCCAGGTCGGAGTCTGCGGTTCGCAATTCGGCGCCCCTATCGATGCCTATCCCATCGGCGCGTCCTGCAGCGGCAACGGATATGCCTGCGATCCTAGCTGTGGAAGCATTGTAAGTTTTCAAACAACACACCTTTCTTCTTAAGAAATCGTGAGGGAGAAGAAAGTGAACTAATTCATTCAATCTCTCTTTCTTTTCTAGGTCCAATGCGCCAACGGCAACTTCGTCGTCATTGCCAACTGCGGTGGCTCCAACTGTGCCGGAAACCACAACAACGGCGCTGTCTGCGGTTAAATCAGAGTAAGGCATCCCCCCCCAAACACTTTCTTAACCTTAACTCCCTTGTCTAGGAGGTTGGCAAAAATGACTGACGTCTAGAATCAACAGGTCCTGACGACAAAATCGGAGACTGAATTAGACGAGGATTGGGGAATGGAAATAGTTGGCTTTGTGCGAGTTTCTTTCGATGGCGCATTCTTATTCTCTGATGTCTTTGAAAAGAATGTTATATTAGCAGATTATCAGGAGAACTTTGTACGAGTGCTAGCCTGATAGTTAGCTCGTCTCAGAATACTATTACCACTTTCCATATTTCCAATCCTTCCTATATGAACACATTTAACTAGGACATGCCAGATGTGGATGAAGACCAGTATACCATGAGCTGAATCATTGGACGCCTCAACGCTGAAAGGTATATGAGTTCGAGTACAGGAGGATGAAAAAGTCTCCATTTCAAAATAGCTGAGAAACAAACGCAAACAAATGTTATGGGGAAGTTGGCCAGTAGGTACCTTAATTACTTTAGCCATTAGATGACTATAAAAAGTAAGTGTGGGTAGTGTTCGGATGGGCTAGGTGGATGTGGCGGTCTCGGGGTCCGCTCTTGAGATCTACGAGTACCTTTATGTCAGCTACGTTGTACTTACATACTTAGTCGAGGTGCTGCCGCATAGAAAAGCATAAGGGGGACAGAAGACGGGAACGTCACATTTTCCCGTGCCGCGACTGCTTTGCCTTGATAAAAACCGAGAAAGCTACCCCTGGTAGAAAATTAAATATTATCCAATTATTGTCGTACTACATATAGTTACATTGTCTTGTCATCATCGTTTCACTTCTTCCTCTTGGGCAAATATCGGACGCGGCTTGGGCAGTTCCCTTGGTCGCCTTTGAAGGTATCCTTCGCCGGTACGAATTCACCGACCTGGAGGCTACCCTTCACAAAGTAGACGTACCAAGCCTCGTGCAGGGCACCGTGCCGAGAGCACTTTAGGATTACTCGGCTTCCGCTAAACTTCTCGAGGGCGTCCTGTACATCCTGCAGCGCATATGTCTTGGACGAATCTGGCTCGATCCCGGCTATCTCGAGGGCACGGTATGTATCCAACAGACGGAAAAGCCCGAAGGCGCGGACGAAGTAGTCCACTACTTCTACGCCCGGAGTGTAGCTTTCACCGTAACAGCTCGGCGCGAGCGTGTTTATGCATGTCCCGTGCTTGTTGTATTCGTGCGCCCAGAGATGTTCGTTTGTGCCGCTGCGAGTAGTCAGTCAGTCATGGGTATCCCGAGTCTCCCAATCCACCCCTGTACTCTGTGAAGTAGGATAGACGGCGTCGAAGGAAATTGGTAGACATACTAGTTCGCAACCCAATATCGATTCATAAATTCTACGAGCTCGCCTTGGTCATAATGTTCCAGAACAGCGGTGATATTGTTGAAACGTGGCGTCATTCCGCAATATTGATCGTAGGAGCCGTCACACAAGTCTGGCCTGTTTTTTTTTGCGCCTGTCAGCATTCCCGCAACTTTCTGTCTCACGCCATTTTGTACATCTACCGTGCAGATATTGTACGCCAGTGATATAATCGTATTTAACGGCCCTGGAAACTTACCAGAGTCCATGGAGAGTCCAGTCTTCCTCGGTCCCGCCAGCATGTATTTCCTCATCCCAGAACTGCGTAAGCAGAAGCCGACCGCCCGGGTGTATGAAACAACATGAATCGGCGACAGTTTTGTTTTGGCAACTTATAGGCCCATCAATAGGACACGTTGGCGCCCCGGTAAGGGGATCGTATGGCGTTATGCCATCGAAGACGGATTGTTCATTGTTGTATGTCTCGTACGGTTTTGTCGGGCCGGCCGGTTCGAATATCGACGATACTGGGTCTAGAAAACTGGTTGGGATACTGCTGAGAAGGGGTACTTGTGATAATAGGTTGTTCGCGTACGTGAAGATGGCACGCGGTGATAGGGTCGGAGCCATCACGTCTGGATAGGAGGGTTTCGAGGGTATAGATTAATAGAGGTAGGTACAGGGCAATAAGGATTTTATAAACAAAAGTATAATGGATGTCTGCCTACGCCGGGTAGGATAATTTATAGTCGTCAAACCTTGATATCAGCATACCTTGGTCAGCCTGCGACTTCCAATTTGTTTTGATAGGACTGGATGTTTGCAAGCCCAGTCTGCACGCTGCAGCTTGAGGTCCCTATCTTGGACGTAAGACGTGTAGATAAGGCATCCCCGGGTCAGCTCCACAATGCTAGGCATGTGATAGCCTAACACACTATCACTGCGTGTGGGGGAGACCTACTAGGCTCAGGTAGGGGCTGATAGGCAATTCTGAGTGGGCACAGGGTCTCGTGCCAATACCTAATAGAATGAGGCTGCAGGCCTATTCCGTCACAATGCGTCGCTTTTGGGATAATACGTGTACTTGCTCGTCCATCGCACAGCTTCAAGGAGGGAGGATTCCTGCAGCAGGTCAAAACAACGGTGAATACTTATCTATCGGAGCTCAGACATTTGCAATTATCATATCAGGAGTCAGGGCCTCAGACGTGTCAGAGTATACCCTAAAGTACTTAGTAAGTACTTACCTACCAGCGTGTCTGGCCCCTTGAGGCTTTGAAGTTTGGAGACGCATTAGGACTGACACCAAACCGGATGCATCAGGGAACGTCTAGCCTGTCGCATTTACATGTACGCGTATGACTTCTTTTGCATACCAAAAAGGACCAGTGACGTGTCACGTTTCACTGAGACCAATATCTCCCTCATGGTCTCAAGAGATACCACCGCCAAGCATTCGTATTAAATCAACAATATTAGCCTGCTCAGAAGTTGATACACACTGACGCATCTGCTCCAACCTTTCAACATACGAGTAATAGCCCTAGCCTCAGTAAGTCGAAGGAATAACCGCCAGCCTACCGCCATCAAACGTGAAGATGGTACCATTGCAATATGCCCCGGCCCTGCTTGCAAGATACAAGATGGAGCCTGCCACTTCGTCTTCCGTACCGAATCGCCTAGCCGGCATGAATTCAGGGTGATCGAGGCCCTCTGTCTCCGGATCCCGTCTCTCTATAACAACGGACGCCATTTCAGACATGAAGACTTCAAGTTCTGTTAGCGAGCTGGATAAATTGCCCTCCACAGTTGCGTTCGATTACTCACACCCTGGAGCCAGCGTGTTGACACGAATTTGGTACGGCGTTAGGTTTGTCGCTGCGTGTTGGCCAAGCTGGGCAATAGCCGACTTGCTTGCCGCATAGGCAGGTGGTGTGGCCCTTTCACGGCTATAGGAGCCGACGCTGCCGGTGAAAATCACCTGGCTCTGGACGGATGGGACGGCGCTCCCGTCCTTCAAGGGCTTCCCGAAGCCTCCCTTCAGCGCGTTCTTATTGCCGGCGTCTAGCAGCTCGAGGAAGGCGAGCATGGTATAGTACGCGCCCGTAATGTTGACATGCAAGGGCTCCGTGAACGACTCGGGACTTACTTCCCCAAAGAGACGGCTGCGCAATTCTCCGATACTTAGCGAGCTATCAAAGGATTGATAAGGTCCAAAGACGCCCGAGTTTGCTACCACGAGATTTACATAACCCACTTCTGTCGATATGCTGTCGACGGCGCTTTGTAAGGAGGCCTTGGACGTCACGTCGCAAACTAGTGGCTTGATATCGGGGTGCGAGGATGCTGCTGCTTCGAGGGTACCAGCTCGACGCCCCAGGATATAAACTTTGGCGCCAGCACCAGACAATGCCTTGGCCATCATCAGTCCAATCCCTGTATATTGTTCATCAGCTGTTGGCGCTGGACTGGGTCTTTGATGCCGTTGGGCAGACCATTAGGGACGTACCGGTACCGCCGCCGCTTATGACAGCCACCATCCCGTCAACTCTGAACAGCGTCGATGAATCCATTGTAGACTGACGCTCCTAGTATCCGTCGGGTATGCGAAGAAGGTGTGGTTGAGATACACTATCCCAAGAGAACTTGATGGCAGCTTTGGCCGTTTTCAGGGCCGTTCTACCACATATTTATATGTCCAGGCATCGATCGGGGGTACGGTATAACTAGGTAAAGTAACAGATCTTATCACCGACAGAAGGATTTTGTCTTAAGTTGACTAAAGATTCGCAACATTGGGTCCATGACCGAGACATCTTCTACTGTATGGGACATTAGGTGTACGTATCTCAACACCGGACTTAACCCTCGACTAAATCCGCTTGATACCACCACCAACCAGACTACCATCTGGCCGCACTATGGCGAGTACATCGAAATGCCATGTGGACACGATGTATCGAGTTAGCATGTAATTCCCGATCCAGACAGTTTGCCAGCCAAGCAATATTGTCAAGGGTATGACTCGGCTGCCCCATCTTATACGCATGTTCATATACCAACACATGCAAGTACTCCACGATATGGTCAGTTACTATCGCCGATATTCTGGTAATCGGTTGGGCGGGAACGATAGACTTTGCTCGCCTGTCTATGTGCGGCCGCATCATTCTAAGCTTGTACATGGACGAACCAAGCCCCAATTCAATGCAATCCACCTATGACACAAACTTCAGGGCGTGGGTTGCTAAAGAAACTCATACAGCTAAGCTCACAGTTGGATTTCGGAATCTGACGCCCAGGCTCCCCTCCTATATGCTCAATCTGCTATAACCCGTATATCATTGGACCCGCGACGATTGAGATTCTTGCCGCAACCCACGTGAAGACGAGGAGGGATATCGTCCCCTTGGTCCTTCCACTGATGTTGTTCGACGATGGGAGGCCATTGCATTTGATAAACTCCGGTTTCGACCCCTCTATTGTTGAGCCCTGCCGTGGATGTGTGAAGCCGTTCCCTAATTTGTTCCAACATATGATTTTACCATTCTCCAGATCCCCATCACAGACTTTCCCATTGTCAATCGCCATTTGCGCATACGACTTTGCCTCGTCAACGTTTTCGTATTGATATTGGAAGTAGCTGAGGTATTCAAACGCAGTAGTTAGTGGCTCACCCCACGAGCCCTCTTCTCCGACAAGCGAAGCATACTCATTGGCGAGTTCAACGGCTTCCCACCCACAAAGCCTCCTCGCTCGACGCCTTTCAGAATACTTTCTCGGGCCGTTCTTGTCGCCTGTTGTGTCGAGTTGCTTTTTGCTCGGGGATTGGTCGTCATCTGACGCGTCCGGCCGGTTTTTCATTTTGGTTTGCAGCTGCCACCTAATGGCACGCAGCCGTTCATGATGGGCATCGCTTACTTCCCGGGTCGGCCCAATACAGACGCTTTCGTTGCTCCGAAGTACGACAAGGTTGTATATGTGGCTGACGGTAATCTCATCGCCTAGTCGTATGTCATCATGGCAAGGATACTGCCAACATTCCGCTAGCATCGTTGTAGAAGAAGCTCGCGTTAGTTCTGCAGCCGTGGTTCATCCGGCTGAAACCGGGAAATATTCCGGTTTGGAAGCCGCCGTGCCGGGGCCATACCCATGGGATACCCGAGAGACGGCACTCGTTCCCCTAGCATGGCGACTTGATGGCCCCCGGACAAATCTGGTTGGTATAACCCGGAGACGTCCGGGTTATAAATTCCTGATGTATCTGACTCATTAGACCTCGTGGTTTGGAGTATACTCAAGAACATACCATATGAACATGTTCTCTTGATGGCCCCCAAACACATTTACCCGATGACCTTCAGCCATATCTATCGGATCGGTCTCCAGGCATCTCTAGTAGATGACTTTCAGCCACACCGGAGAAGTAACTCTCAGCCTACTGTATATTGACTACCTAGGTTATGTGAGCGGAATGTCAAGGGTATGTTGAGGCAAAACCCATGATGTATCCCGGCATACTAGGCTAGGTCCTACTCTACAAATACAAGTACAAAAGCCCATCTGGCAAAACCAGCCTTCATGGTGAAGACAATGGCATTAACTGGGCCTCCTTGCTACATTTCCCTCCTCGTTTTCATACCTATCGGCTCCATTTCCATGTGAGGGAGCATGTCCACTTTTCAGGGGGGGTTCCTGCCTGCCGCACGTGTACGCATTGTTCCTACACAGGGTCCTATTCCCCCTTCTTTTCAACATGTGCCAGTCCAATGGTAAAAAACCATCAAGGACAATAGTGTAAGGGTCTGTCTCCGCAGCGCATCCTACAACTGTTTGCATACATAGATATGCAGGATCTATATACTGTACTCAGGTAACAATTGAGATGGCAAAATTTTCTAAACCAGGTCATGCCAGCTCTGGGTGTTGCCGCGGCAGGCAGTTCTTATCGCGTCTATCCGACCCGCTTACCGGCATAAGGTTGGTTTTGTTTGGGTAACCTAGACATATCCGTTGTTGAGCATGTGTGTGCCAAGTCAAGATTTGGAACCCTGCAATCACGACATTCTATCTCCCTTTCAAGTAAATCCGATATAATCCTTCCTTTGCACATTACCTTATACATGCAGTTTCTGTTGAGGGATACAAAATTGCTTTATGTTTTCGTTCCAACCATTTGTTTAACTTTTGGGGCTCAAAGGAATTACCGTTGGAATAGGTACTTGAAAGTTGAGATCCCCTTAGGCACTTATACAGCACACCACTAAGGAAGGAAATTACCTAATACAGTATATTACTCTTTTTGGGACTATCTAAAGAGTGGGATGAGAGTTTGGGTTGCCAATATGTTGGTCGGCCTATTATTAGATAGCATACAAGAACGTTTTGTTTCTCTGTGTTAAAGTCAAATGGAGGAGAAAAGAAAGGGGCAAAAGGCCTACTCGTAGGTTAGCTAGAGTTGCACAAGATGTATTTGTTGAGTAAATGCCCCGGTGACTTTACATCCCTATTTACCACCATTTAACTTGTCCGTCTTCTATCTTTGGTGGGGTGTATGAGGTTTTAGTGATGGCGATCAGAAGGTCCCCCCGCATTCCAGATGAACCCCACTAAAAGGCTGAACAGGAACTAGAAAAGAAACGGTGACGCTGATTGGTGCTTAATACCCTTGGGGCCTGAAGAGGACCTGAAACCCTGCCCTGGCCCGGCATGTGTTCCTTTGGGAATTACAACTGTACAATGCACAAGCATGTACGTACCCTTGACAGATGCGATGCCGGCCATCACAGGTTGTGTGTAACGACTTTCTGACAGCACGTGCGGTGGAGCAAACTTGTCGCATCGTAGAACTTAAACTTTTATTGCCACAAGTTGTATTCAATATTATTGCCCACCTGCACTGCTACGATATCTATCCAATCGGTACGTATCACAAGAAAAAAAAAAGACAGAGGGAGATAGATTAAATTCTCTCATAAAAACGGTCGACGAGAGGCATCCCCCTCTCATAAAACCCTCTGTCAAATTCACTGACTCGATTTTTAATAGTCGCCTTCCTAAGCAGTCAAGATGGCAACCCAAGATCAACGTATCAAAGAGCTCGAAGAGGAGCTTGAGCGCGTCAAGGCCCAGGGAACTAATAATCAATTCGACTCTTATCAAACCGTCTTAACCCGTCGGTACTGTAGCGATGGCATGTCCAGCCTCTTCAGCCAGCGGTCAAGAATTGGCATTTGGCGCAGACTCTGGCTGGCCCTGGCCGAAAGCGAAAGGGCTCTCGGCATCGACACGATCACCATAGAAGCTATCGAGGAGATGAAGTCCCACTTGTACGTCACCGACACGGATTTCGAGATCGCTCGGATCGAGGAGAAGAAACGGCGACATGTAAGCCAGACCGAGGAGAAGCAATCGTTGGCTGCTGTTTGACTAACCCTCGATTTACATAGGACGTGATGGCGGTGAGAACTTCCCTGCGCTTGTATTTGCGTGCGTTGACTGACAGGCGTAGCACGTCCATGCCTTTGGTATCGTCGCGCCCGCTGCCGCAGGAATCATCCATTACGGCGCAACAAGTTGTTTTGTCACTGATAATGCCGAGTATGTGCTTCGATGTCTTCCATTTACCTCTCTGGGACAACCTGGGTCCATCAAAACCATGCAATGTGTCTGGGATGAAGTAAATCTGTTGCCTATCGTGGACCTCGCACTAACTCCCCGTCAAAGGTTAATCATCATGCGAGATGCTCTGGATATCCTACTCAGCAGGCTAGCCAAGGTCATCTACAATCTGTCTAACTTCGCCCTCAAGTGGAAGAGTACACAAGCCAATTCTACCTCGAAAAAATATGTGTAATGCTGATTTCTGGAAGATGAGCCGACTCTTGCATATACCCACCTTCAACCGGCACAGTTGGTCAGTCCGAACTCTCCTATCCTTGGCATCTGAGCAAAGAGTCAGAAAGCATCCCCGAGAGATGCTTCTGCATGTCGAAATTCCCAATCACCAATGAAACCCTAGACTTGTGGATGAAATTGTCGTTAATGAACCTCTTGTTATAGATCACCGTTGGAAAGCGAGGTGCGCCCCCGGATGATCTACCTACTTACCACGAGGTTCCGATCGGGATCACCATTATAGCAGAGGACTGACGTCAGAGCAGCCGCTCAGTGGGTACAGGATCTCATGGTATGTCGACTCAACATACAACATCAACGTCTCTGCAGGCAGATGTTTGAACATATGCGTTTAGATCAAAGGTTGACTAACTCCACTGTAGTTCGACCTTCAAAACATTGAACAGGTCCGCAACGATCTCAAATTCCGCGGCGCACAAGGTACTTGAACACCCGATCTACCTCATGCGATAGGCTTTCTAGTGCTTGATATATCATATATCGTTGCCGTTATATAGAAAGAAGTATTGCTTTTTACTAACGCCGATATAGGAACAACCGGAACACAGTACGCTCTCCTTTGCTATTCCCTGGTTTTGCCATTTTGGTTACTTCCACTTCACTATTGCCTACATAGGCAACCTTACATCCGTTGTAGCTGTTGCTAATTCTACTGGACCTTACCTTATAGAGCTTCCTTCTTAGGGTTCGTACAACTTCCTCTAGTATACAACTTTGGTGGATCATTCTAACATCTATCAGTATGAAAGACATCTTCTTGTTCAATAAGCTATTGGACGAACCTGCGTACTAACATATTATAGAAATGTAAGTTGATCAAACATAGCCTACTATATTGGCGTATGGAGTCATGTGCGCTAACATGCAACTTTGTAGTTTCCAAGGCGATGCTACCAAATGCGACCAGTTAAATGACCTTCTTTGCACAAAACTTGGTTTTCCTAGCTGCTATGTAAGTTCACAGCTTAAGCCATCTCCGTCGTCTCGCAACGTCTGTCTAACTGGACTAGGATATCTCAACGCAAACTTAGTAAGACATCCCACCTATCTCCACCGTTCATGAAGATTATCGGCTGCCGCTCTTCTCCCTCGCTTGAGCATCGAGCGCACTGCCATCTTACAGTGGTAAACTAGGTTCAAATCACTAATATAATCCTACAGTACACGCAAAGTGGACTTGATCATAGCGAATGCAGTCTGCGGATTGGGTGCCACGGCGCAGAAGATATGCGGTGATATTCGTCACCTTGCCAACTGGAAGGAGATAGAGGAGCCTTTCGGTGAGTTACTTTACAGTGTCTCCACTAGACAAGATACACAGACTTACAATTGGCACAGAAAAATCCCAGATAGGTTCATCGGCAATGGCCTATAAGCGCAAGTACGTACTATAAAATATTCTGACGATAATACCTACCCTCCTACCCCGAACGTCCAAAGAAAGGGCTTGCCAACAAGCCTGTTTCCTCTCACTGTCTGTTTCCCTTCAATTATTAAACTTCTACTAACTACCGGCGTGAAGCCCTATGCGTTCTGAGCGAGTCTATTCGTTAGCTCGAGAGTTGATGTCGAAGCCCATTAACTTTGCAAACACACTATCCGATCAGTGGGTAAGTTATAAGTCATGATATCAATTGGCTAGGTCACCTCTTTTGTGCTGACACGGGCTCCTCAAGGCTGAACGAACATTGGATGACTCTGCTATCCGTCGTAAGTTCTCCGAAGCGTTTCGCCCCTCATTGTGAAGCATATTCTCAAGTATATGGGGGGAACGTCTTCAAGTAAGCTTTAAACAACAACTAAACGTGTGTTAGGGATGGACATTCCGGATATGTTTTTGCTTGCCGAAGCCATTTTGCTTGGCCTCGACAACATTTCGGACGGACTAGTCGTATACCCGAAAAGAATCCAAAGTCGTGTCCTGGAAGAGCTTCCGTTTATGATTACGGAGAGTGTGGGTGTTCCTTTTGTATCTGCGGCATATGTCTATAGCATTGCCGTTACCCTTCCCGAGATAGCCTTGTCTGCTAACGTCGTATACAGATAATCATGAAGCTAGTTGCCCACGGAGCGTCAAGACAAGAGTAAGTTCTTGCAATTAGGGGCTGATGGCTTGAACTAACTTGTATCAGGGCACACGAGGAAATTCGCGTTCTCTCGCATGAAGCTGGAGGTGTGGTCAAGAACGAGGTACGAAGGTTCAAAGCCTTTTTGTACTTGTTTTCTAGCTAACAATGATCCCGCAGGGCAAACCCAATGACCTAGTTTCACGAATTAAGAGTAACGAATTCTTCAAGCCTATATGGGGCGAACTAGACAGCATGCTAGATCCCAAACTGTATGAAAACCCCTATTTCCACGAGAGCCCATTTTCCTCCAGGCGGCCACGATACTTTTTAGAGTAATTCAGCAAACGCTAACATATTCATCTGTAGCTACACTGGCCGCAGCGTGGAGATCGTCGAGAGGTACTGCGATATCGGAGGACCAGTGGATATGAAGCTAGTGCCTTACATGAAGTTTATTACGGAAACCAACACCGCCGAGCTGAGCGTCTAGACGGGAACAAAGTCCTGACAGCTCGTGGCAAATGTTTCTTTCTGTGGTGTCAATGATGGAGTTCGGCAGTTAGGTACAAACCCAAAAGTCTAATATAATAACGAAGTGATGCGCATACCGTACGTGGTGGGTGTATAAGTCATTCTTAAAACTTTATATCATGATGTAGAAGTATTTTCTTTACTAGGTAGGTAATGGTGAGCTGGGAAAAGGTAAGAAGGCCGAACCACAGATAATAGCGATTTCTGTTTTATTAATGTGCTCTGGCTAGGCCTAGTACTGACGTATGATAGATATCGAGAAGTCCAAAGTTTGCGATGTTGGTACAACTTTTCCTGGGTAAGTCGCTTCAAAATAGGGTGTAATAACCTGCAGCAGGTCAGCACAGTGTATATGACCCATGCACGGTCCCGTTCCGGCATTACCCTACCTAAGTACACAGTATGCAGCTGTGACGGCAGCTGTGTGCCTATCTCATAGGTCGGCTGCAGGCGGCAGGGATACCTTACCTAGTGCCTAGGTTAATGCGGCTAGGTGACAAGGCAGTCGCTACCCACGATGCTGAGGAACCTCTCCAAATAACGCTTGATAGAGATTCATGTGTTAGGAGGTTTATTAGAGTAGAGTAGGATAACTCGCCAGCAATCAGACGTCGCCCGCCAACAATGCTCGCCGTCTTTTGCCCGCGTCACTTCCCTCTCTTTATCTGAGTTGATTAAATCTGCATTGGAACTCGAACATGAAGACATCTCGGCAGAGTCGCAATGGATTTTGTCAGTCGTCCTGAAAAAGAGAAACACGACCGGCTCGTTGAGTTAAGCTTACTGACTTGCGTTTTTAGTGGTCGCGCCTCATCGCGAACACGCCGTTGTCGAAGAACACAAGCCGAGACCCTGCGCGAGATCCGATTAAACGCCGTCAACGGTTTGAAAAGGAATATAGCCAGCTGCTGGTACGGGCAATCCATCACTATCACGATTAGTGTCTAAGCTTTACGAGAGGGGTCTCACTGTTTGCGCTGACCTTTTTACCTGTCGCTCCTTTCAGCATACCTGGCGCAGTTGTTCCAATCTAGCCCGCGATGTCGACGCCACCGAGACCATCGAGATCCGTCTGAAAGACCTGACCCATATCCTCGTCGAGGAATCCCGCCGACCTCTGCCACATCCCTGCATCTCTTTCGCGGCAACTAAGCAGATTTATATTCACGTCGCCAAGATAGCCATCACATCGTACAACGAATGGATCATCAGCGCGGCCGTGTCGTTCTTCTCTACCCTGCTCGAAAGCGAGGAGGAAGCTTTCGCAGAGAATGACGCCTTTTCTTCGAGCTTGGCCAACTTGCTTGTTCGCGTTACCGGCGCCAACAGTATACGGCTCGGCCCAGAGACCCAAGCTAAAGTCGTGGAGCTGGCCTTCAACGTGACTACCAAGATTAGGCTCGAACCCGAAATACTACCTGCCTGGTTCAAAAAACAGAGCGCGCCCGCTACCCAAGATGACAACAAGTTCAAGGACGAAAGGGAAAAGTTCGCAGGCAGAACTCAGAAGCAGGACTTTCCCATCTTCTACCTCCTCATGGACTATATCCACCATGAAGGCAGAGTGGGCGACTTTGCCCGGACTGGGCTCCTGTACGTCATCGAGGCGGCGTCAAACTCGGTTGCTCTAGAACAATGGATCGTCGAGAGCGATCTCTCAACCTTGATGGCTACCGGACTAGGGGCCCTGTATAGCCAACTCAGTCGGAAACTCGTGATCGACCACCCCTCGCAGGAATTACCGCCCGTCCTGGCCTTCTCCGACTATGAACATCCCACGGCGACGTTTGAGATAGTCAGCTCCTGTAGTGAAGAGTACCAGCTACACATGGACACATTCTTGTCTCATCTCCTATTTTGGCAAGACGTTCTCAACCATTGTCGGTCTGTGGAAGTCAAATCCACTCTTCTCGAACATTTCCAAATCATCTTTCTCCAACAGCTGCTGTAAGCTTTTATCTGTTTTCCACCTTCACCTGTGCATATGTGCATGCGTGTAGGTACTCGTAAAGCACCTGGTTAATCTTTGATAGGTATCCGTCACTCCTGGAGTCGTCAGATGTAGACGGAGGGTCGTCTGTCGCCGTTCTCACTTATCTGCGTCGCATCCTAGAATCCCTGGATCATCCCGATATGATCAACCTGATCCTGCATTACTTACTCGCCCTGCCGACGACGGACGGGGCTTCGCAGAGCTTCTCTGAGCCTGCAGTAAGCGCTGCCCGGAAGCGGAAGTCGATTGACCTGGCCAGTATGATGGCATCCAAGATGGAGTCGAGTTACTCGCCCTTACTTTTCAACCTGGTTGATCTGATTCATTCCTGCCTCAAATCACAAAACGACCAGACTGTATCCGTCACGTTACAGCTAGTGGCGACGATTCTTAAGCGGCATCATCGCTACGCCATCGTAACGCTCCTGCATACAGAAGGAGTCGACCCCAGCGTATGTCGTAGGACGATGGGGGCCCATCAGCAAGAAGTCGATTTTCTTATGACATTAGCTGGTACAGTTGGGGGCCAGGATAACTTCAACGAAATGTACGAAGATATCCTCAAGGATATCATGACTCGGGTCGAGGGTCATCCCTGTTCCTTGAAGTTGATCGCGCCCAAGGTATCAACCCAGAACCACAAGCTTCCGGCGATACCTGATAGCCTGCCCGGGGCACCCCGCGACGTACCGCCACACACATTAAGCCCCGAAGATCCCCTCTTACACAATGTTCTGGATATACTGGAACAATTCTTCATCAACCCCGTAGAGACGAATCTTTCTATCACCGAGACCATATTAGACCTGGCTGTCTGCGGCTACATTACCTTGGAGGGCTGGCTTCTTCGCCACCCTAGGAAATACACATATGCCGAGGATGGGGACGCAGACCTGACCAACCCTCACGATCCAGATTCTACTGCGTTCGAGGAATGGGAGAAGCTACAGGCGATAAACAGTTGCCGTCGTAGGCCAGAGTGGCAGCCTTCGAACTTGCCTCGGATATTAACGGTCTTGGAATCCCTCGCAGATCAAGTCGTGGCTTTCCGAGAGTCGATCCCGAGATTTGAAGAGCTTATGCAACAGCGTCGCGAGGCTTTCCAGACAGCCGACACTATTGTGCCAAATCCGCCAGCCGCGCAAGCCGATGCAGCCCTCAAGTCGCCAGGCCTCGATTCGAACTACCCAGACTCTAGAGCGGCATCGCCCGCAAGGCCTAGTGCGCTTGAGGGTTTCGCACAGAGGATACTGTCAGAACTTGGTACACCAACACGGTCACGCAGCCCTCGCGGAAGGAAAGAGGCAACAACTGGTTCCGCTGCTGGTTCAACGCCTTCAAGAACCAACCGCTCCGCCACCCCGACATCTAGGCCTCTTCCCGTCCCTCCAAAAGATACCCCCCTTGACCATGATAGTCCGGGCCAGAGTGGTAGAATAGGCGCATCATTCTCGCCAAGCAGTCAGGACAGGCGTCCTATGATAAGCCAGGTGGCCGGCTTTGAAGCCGTTGACCAGGGAATACTCGCGAGAAGAGTCGGCTTACCCAAGTTGGCCGTTGATCCCATACCTCTTGATTATGGGAGGAAAGACCACCATATGGACCAAAGTCTGGATGATGAGGATGAGAACAAAGATGCGGAGGACGAAGAGATAGACCCGACCGAAGCTCAGGTTGCCGCCGATGAGGACGAGATCGATGAGAGTGTAGAGAAGCCAGAACCACCGACTCCTCCGCCTCGGGAAAAGGAGGCGTCTGTTTCACACATCCTCACAAATGTCATCATCTACCAGTCATTCCTCCTTGAACTTACCAGCTTGTTGCAGGTCCGAGCTGGGCTGTTTGACGAGGTTAGGTTTGCGTAGGAAGCCAGTGATGGGGCATTTGTGTTGGGGTCCTACTTGGGAGCTGCCTTTTTCAACGGTGTCGGAACATGTAGGACGGACCCGACGGAAGGCGAAGACTCATGAGAGAAGCGTGTCGGTACATCTTTCTCATGCGACGCAGAGACAATACCTATATATATATATATATATATATATATATATGTATATTCAAGTTTCTGAATCACTATCTTCAGTTACTGACCGAAACTTTATGGGAACTTTTTTGTGCGTATGGAAGATGAGCAGACTGTTCTATTAATATGAATAATACTGTAGCACAACAGCCTTGTCTTACGTTGAATACATCGTGTAAATGGTGCGAGACATTAGCAACAGTGGACGTTCAATAAGACGATACTATGTAATATGGCAACAGGTAAATGTGTGATATGTACAGTATGTATGTTGGACGACTTGTCCATCCTATGTAGTCTTCATGCATTCTTGTTTAAACAATGTCGAAGAGTAAGTGTGGGTGTCTTTGCCAGCGCTTCCCCAACCTAGCTCTTATTTAACGGCTTCTGCCCATAAATATATGATCTGTCCAGAAATGTCAGCTTATCCTATCCTATCCTATCCCGTCCCAGCCTAGAATGAAGAGTGAGTGAATGGACTTACACAGTAAGGTACGCATGAAGATTAGTATCAGCCAAATCCCTCCTGACCTCATCACAAAACACCTTGATCTCATCAGACTTCATCCCCAACGCCTGGAGAACCTTCATACTGATCCCCTCCACACCGACAGTCATATCCTCCAGGAAATACATAGCCACGGTCTTGAAGTATTTCCCTTTGGCCCAGGGGCTCGTAGGCCAATAATACCGTCTATCGACGACATTCTCGAACCCGGCCTCCTCGAAGTACCGCGGGTAATTGACGACGTTGCTCCAGGACCGACCCAACACCTTGAGTCCCTCCAGCACGAGCTCGTTCCAGCGGTACAGGGCCGATTCCTTGACGGGCTCGCCGATCCAGTCCATGGGGAAGATGGCGTCTTGGAACTCGATGAAGCCGCCTGGTTCGAGGTACTCGTACGCTTGTTTCACGACTTTGAACGGGTCGTCGAAACAGCTCAGGAGGGCGCGGCCGTGGACGAATGTGAAGGGTTCGCTGTACGCCCATTCGTCTTCGGCGTCGTCGATTTCGAATCGGCAGTTTTCCGGTAAGCTTTTTGACGACTGTTAGATTTGTGTGTTTAAGGAGGCGGGGGGGGAATAGGGGAAGGAGGGGGAAAGAATAGGGGAAGGGGGAAGGGAGATATTGGGCGAACTTACTAGTGAGGTTGGATGGGACTCAAATCAGTGCCGACGACTTGGGTATCAGGGTATTGACTCGCTATGAAAACCATTTTCAGCAGGTTAAGTATATCCAAGTAGTTTTATTTATCAGTTCGATGAAATAAAATGGGTTGAGAGCGACGAACCGAATTCTATAGCCCAAATCCCGGTGCCTGTAAAATAAAAATTAATCTTGGTCAACAATAACCACAACCCACGCTTTCCTTTTTGCTTTGCAAGTTTTCTCCGTTTTTTTTCCAAAGGTGGAAGGCTAATAACTAACCTGTAGCAATATCCAACACCCTCTTTGGCTTTTCCGGAAGAGGACATACGTTCAACCTCCCCCCTATCGTGATGCAAAAGAGGTGGTGTTGTAAGTCTACGCCATATCCACCCCATCGTCAGTTAGTATTTATCCCCTCTCTTCTTCTTCTTCTTAGAGTGACACATAAGTATAAGGTAAAGTCAAAAAGCGTACCTAGTCTCTCCTGTTCAGCCTATAAAAGGAGAAAAGGGGGACGTCAGCAAGACGGCAATTAAGAACGAATTGGACAAGGACGGGCGAGCGTACCGGATCGTTGGGTAAGAAATATCCTAGATAGAGAGAAAGAAAAGTATTCCAGAGTCAGCAAAGGGCCGCATTTCTACTTTGGCTTGATTTCGGTCCAAATTGCTGGCAATGGATTTTATTAAAAAAAAAAAGAAAAAACATACTCCCTTGTTTGTATTTATGGTATGTCCGACCATTCTCCTCGACAAAGTTGTATAACGTAGAATCTAACGACATGGTCGAAGATCTAGATGTCCCCTTTACAGTCAGAACCCATCTAATCGCTTGTTGTGGCATATATATATATATGTATATCTGTCTCTAAACTCACTCACCTTACACTATCCGTTATACTCATAGCATCAGAGTCCTACATTCCCCGCCCATGTTAGAGAGAGAGAGAGAGAAGAAAGTCGTTTGATTTTCTTTTTCCGGACCGAAAGAAAATAACTAACGCTTCGAGGGTCGTCATCGATAGAGGGTAATGACGGCGCACTGCCATCTCCCCATGATATCCTGTTGTCCTCCGTGATCATCTCGTATAAACTCGTGCGCGGCGGCGGCGGCGGCGGCGGCAGCGCATCTTCGTTATCCCCCGGCATCGTTTTCGTTTTCGTTTCGTCTCTGTATCGGCGCAACCGATATCCCTTTGGCACGACGAGTCGTTTCGTTCGGCAATTCGTTTTACTTCCTTAAATCGCAAGCAAAAATTACGTCTTTCCGTTCCGCTAATGCTGAGAGGAAAGAGTATACAGACTGCTTCTTAGGATATGCGTTTGTAGAATCTTCTTCCCCCCCCCTTTTTCATTCTTTAATTGCTTGCTAAAAGCCAAGAAAGTAAAAAGGAAGAAAAAAAAATTTGGTGAAAAGAAAAGATGATGAAATAAGAAAAAGAATGAAGAAGCGCTTTCCCACTCCGAGTCCGTCCCTCCTTTCCCTTCCCCCCCGCGCGCGCGCAAAAGGGAAGGATTCATACTTGCACGTACAATACGTTAGCCAAAAAAAAAAAAACCCCTAGACTACATAGGTAAAGGTACGTGTTTACATCCGAGGCCCCAAAAATACCGTTCGTGTATTATTTATTACGAGTAATAAGGCTTTAAGCAGGGATTCCCCCTCAGAAAAAGAAAGTTAAAAAAAAGCAGGGGATAGTGACAGTGAGTGACATACGGCAGACGGGGCTAGATGCCGCAAAGGGTCAAGCTTGAGTCCCAAGCACGTTAGGGGATGGCGCTGTACTTTTTACTTAAGTACCTAGGTTACTAATATTCTGTTCTTTTCAAACAAGCCAGAAACGAAACCCAAGATCTAGGTAGTATTTATCTGGGAACAAGGCGGCATACATGTACTTACCCTACACATTAGAAAGAAATAAAGAAAGAAAGAAAGTTGAATTACCCTGCACCTCTAGTCTAGCAGTACGTACTATTGTTTATGCATAACACATTATCACGCACTTTCCCGACCCCACCCAGCTGAAGGTGGGTAGGTGGGTAGGTGGGGAAACGGAACACAATAGGACAGGACAGGACAGGACAGGACAGGACAGGACAGGACAGGCATGTTGAGCACGTGTTTTTAATGAGCAATGTTACCCTACACTTTTACATACCTAGTTAACATGTACGAGTACGTGTACTTAAGCCTAGGTAGGTAGTCTAGAAATATCTTATCTAAGCCAAATCAGAGGAGCTCTTTGGAGATGTGTGTGTGTGTGTGTGTGTGTGTAGTGTGTGTGTTTGACCTCACCTCACATATGCCCAGGTCCATGGTTAAGTTAAAACAAGACCCCCCCCCCCCAAAAATGAAGGGATTCGTAACCATGCCATGGCACTGGGCTCTCTTGGGAATTGTGATTATACGTGTATTTTAGGTTTAGGCAATTCCTGGGCACAGAATCCTTCAAGACAGGACAGGACGAGGCCAAGACCTTCCTTTATGTCATGGCTACGACCAGGGGATAACTTTCAGTCTACTTAGTAGATACTTGAACACCTAAAGGAGCGAGAAGAACCGACCGAGCTACCGTAGTCGGCTCGGAACGTAGAGTAGATTAATAACTACCCAAGGTTATTAGTAGGTAATTACCTGCCTACTCGTAGGTTAATCGAGAGCTGGACCAACAATGCTATAGTTTCTTGTTTAAGGCTAGGTATAACCGGACACCGGCTTTTCTCTACAGAACTCTGAATATACAAGACCGTGTACAGCAAAGTAGCTGAGTCTACAGTAGTGACCTAACGGAATTCAAGACTTACCTTGGTTTGAATTGCTGATGTATAGTGCCGTTTAGCAACCGGGGTGAACCCAAGGGGACGGACGGCAGAGATGACGACACCGTAGATCTACCATTACATCAAGCGCTATCGGGGACCACCGGCTTACCAGGATCCAAACCGTCGGGCTCAACATAGAAAAGGTAACATATGAAGTACCTACCGGAATAGGCATTGATGCAGAGCGCGCGCAAGGTTGGGACCATGTGACCTGTTCACTTGATAAACTGGTGCATGCAGCATTAGTGGCCTGCGCCTAGATGTTATCATGTCCAAATAGTACATGTCCCGTGCTTCGAAATGCGAGCCCGGCCAAGAGACACACTCGCCTGCTGTGTTAGAACATGACTCCACCTCCCCGAGTACAGAAGAGGGGGAGTAGATACATCATACAGGCTACAAAGGTATTGTTACACGTACACCGTAAATCGTAATCGTTACATTTCATCGAATTCATTCTAGGTTAGATTCGTCATGCCGTTCGTTTATGACCCCTGTGCATTCGCTTCGTCCCAGTCGGACCATCGACGGACAATCTCATCGACCGTGTTGATACCGGCTCTAGTAGCCTCGACCTCGAACCACTCCTTATGATTTCTGCCACAGGCGTCGCAGCTTGTCTTGGAACTCACCCGGAGTCCTTGGCCTTCCAGCTCAATATGGACTAAGCGCTCAACTTTGTGGCTGTGCGGCACCTTCCGCGGCGTGGACGGCTGGGTGGAAGACACGTACGGATAGTAGCGTATGAGAGAGATGTTGTACCCGCATTGCCTTTGCCATTCGTTCAATCTCCGCTGCACATTAGACGCCCTTCCGATTTTGAGAAGAATAGTCTTGTTTGCTGACCCGCCCCGACCCGACTGCTTGGCGAATGATTGCAATACGTCGCTCGTCCGGCGTTGGCGCATATCGGGACGCGTAGGGGGGGCTAGCAGGTTCCGCGCCGCTTCCGCAGTCGCCGTCGACGATTGCGTTTGCGACTCGGGAGTCAACCAGAAGATGTATATATAACCGGGCTCGTCCGTCGGCGCAAACGGCTTTGAAAGTTCTCGTAACAAGTTTGCGGCAGTTTCCGGCAGGACCGAGTCGGGAATCAACGACAGATAGCGCGAAGTCTGCGACACTCCCGATTGCGCTGACGATTGCCTCGATGCGCCGAGGCCCGGTCGATTGTTGGCGGAAGACGGCGCAAGATATTGACCAGACGGGAGTTTCGCAGTGCTCGGCTTCGAGGGCGCATTTTGAACTGGTCTGGGTTTCGGCCGCACAGGGTGCTGTTCTCCCTGGACAGGAAATTTGAAACAGAAGCAAAAGGTTGAAACCTGCTGTTTCCCTTTGGGTTTTCTCCCCGGCTTTGGGGGCTGTGAGACATTCGAGTCGTCTGGCCGTGGGTTGTAGTCGTGCCGCTTGATATCCGACGGTCGCTTATGGGTCTTGGTGGGCTTTTTGTTCTTTCGTTCAGCCTCGACTATCCCGAGCCGATCGATGAGGCTTTCGATGCTCCCTTGCTGTATCGGATCAAGTTTGGTTCGCGAGGCAGGTCCAGGGCTCGATTTCGCAGAAGAGCTTGCCTGGGTCTTATGCTGCCAGCAATACAAGTCTGGGTTACTCGGGTCGTCCACACGAAGTTGGTCCACTCGGCTTCCTCGAGCATAGGGCGAGGTAGCGGGTGAAGAGCCCGGAGTGGCAGCTAATGGTCTACGGCAGGGCCGGCCGCCCGAAGTAATGCCTCTACATGTCGTGGCGGGATTTTTTGAGTCGGTCCGGCCAATACGAGACTCGGGAGTGTTGGGAATAAAGGGCATTTGTTTTGTGTACTCGTACTCGTAGTCTAGAAAGCGGATTGTCTAATCCAATAAGCGGTAAGGGGCACGATACACGTAGGTGCGGTTAGGAAAATTGAAGAACGATTATTAGTCCCCATTAGAGAAAACGCTAGGAGAGAAAGTCTCCCTATACAAGGTCTAGTCTATATGCAAAAGTATACGGGCATGATGAGTGAATCGCTTGAAGAGATTCGATGCGAGACTGGCTCACAAGAAGAGAAAGCACAAAAAATGAGCTGTGACTCGACGTCACTTGGCAGATAGAGAATGTCTCCAATGCCAGCGTAGAATTGGAGGGGCTGGACATTTTAGGCATGGGTTATAATTAGATGCACTTCATCCGCTTACCACTGCAGGCTGCGTGGCGGCCAGGCACCTATCGTACCCATCGTGCCGGATATGGTAGGTAGCCGATCAGCACCGATCGAGTGAGAAGTTTGCAAATGGTTGTTTTGAGAGTCGCCAATATGTTGTGCTCAGGCTGTGGCGCATTTTGAATAGGTAGATTGATTGGCCCCTCACAATTCACTGGGTTGGGGCTGGTGAGTGGCGCAGCTGGACTTACATCTCAGACTGTTTGGGATGAGCTTGTGACTCGTGAGGTAGCCCGGACTCCCGGAGTGACTACTTCCCCCAGGAATGGGAAGGTACGCAACAACTGCTTTAAATTCCAACTCATCGATAGCCCGACAAAGTGATTGTCTTCCATATGTTAACCGGGTAGGCAAGTATTATTCAGCTCTCGATTGTTCTGTTAAGCCTCCTCGTCAGGTAAAGTTTAATTCTGACAAATGATTCATGAACACCTTACAAAGCACAAAGACGGAAACATTGAGTAGGTACGTATGTAATCAAAATGTATATGTTCCTCTAAATAACGCCGGCATCCAATACACGTCTCCCTATTATTCTATCATGATCGTACGGATGTATGCATGCACATATGTAGGTATCTATAAAATAAAATAAAAGAACCACGACGGAACAATAGTAGAAAAACTACACTTCGCCCACCGGCGCTTCCGTCGCTGGTTCTGCCGGGGCCTGGGTCTTCTTTTTCCGTACGTCAACCCAACCCATCCCGAACGATGCAAACGTACCGACACCAGCCAAAGCGACCATGAGGTAGCAAACAGCGCTGAAGGCGTTTGAAAAGGCTTGCAACAACGCCTCCAACTCCGGGCTCCCGGGAGCTGCCAGGCTTCGTACGGCCTGGGCACTACCGCCTGCCTTGAGGACCGCAGACGGGTCGATGGATGGCACTAGCCGACGCGTCTCGCTGATCAAAGACTGGGTGAAGACGGTGTTTCCGACTACGATCCATACTGCTGCGCCGAAAGTCTGGCAGAAGACCAGGAACGAAGTGCCGAGTTGGCTCTGTTTCGGCGGCAGTGAATTCTGGATAGCAACGATGGCCTGTCCCATTCATATATATATGTCAGGCTTTTCTGATCAAGGTTCAAGGGACGAGGGCCAGTTTGAGACTTACGATCTGTATACCCATTCCTCTAAGTCCATAGAAGATCTGGTAACCGACCCATACGGCGGTTGAGGTGCTCGGTCCCCATGTCGAGATCAATCCGGCTCCAATCGTAGCGCCGACGCTTGCCAAGACGGCGAAGGGAAGGTAGTACCCCAACTTGGATACTAATAATTGTTAGCTACAACGTCCTGTGGACAGGGGGAACGGGGAAACGGAGAAACGGAGAAGACGATTATATGTTGGATATAAGGAGCGTGATCACGTACCCAAGATTCCGGACACGATGACGAAAAGAACCTGTGATAGAATACTCGGAAGCAAGTAAACACCACTCAGCACCGGCCCAACTCCCTTGACGGCCTGGAAATATATGGGAAAATACTGCGTCCCGACGAAGACGGCCGATATCAAACCGACATATTGGAGACAGCTGGACCACACGACTCGGTTCCCGACCATGGAAAAGGGAATAATGGCCACCTCACCGGCCCTCCACTCCCATAGTATGAAGAGGACAGCGGCAACTCCGGCACCGACGAAAAGGCCGATGACGACGGATGAGTCCCAGGCATACACATCACCCGAACCGAACTGGAGGGCCAGGAGGAGCTGGGTAGCTGCCGGTGCGAAGAGCAAGAAGCCAAGGATGTCGAAGTTGGGAATGACGCGGCGGACGAGAGCAAGCGAGAAGGGTGCCTTGACGATTTGCTCCGGGGGGTTCAGTAGTGCCAGGAAACCTCCTGCGACGGCACCTATTGGCAAGTTTATGTAGAAGCCTATGCCGTGCGTGGGTTCTTTGGTCAGCTCGAAATCTTAGGTTGGGGGAATGGGAGGGGTTTCGGCTTCAACTTACACCAACGCCAGCTGACATATTCGGTGAAGATACCTCCAATCAAAGGCCCAATAACCAGACCCAGCTGCCCGACTACAACAAGTCAGTGAGTGTCTTTCCTTTCACTTGCCCGCGTAATGCTATTAACTAACCTCCGAGCAGTAGGCCGAGATAAACTATAATAGATCAAAGTCAGGCCATGGCATTTCAAAACACGTCGGGAGTATACATGGATAGGTAGACACTTACAGGCTCTCTTTTCCAACGGCACGGCACCAGATATGATAGCCAAGCTACCATTTTGCAGGCCGGATACGCCCACACCAGCGACAGCGCGGCCGGCGATGAAGAAGGAGGACGAAGTGGCAACGGCGCAGAGTAACGAGCCGACCTCGAAAATCAAAAAGAAGAAAAGAAGCGTCCACTTGGTCGGGAAGTAAGTATAGATCTTTCCCGTCAGTGGTTGCAGGACCGAGCTAGGGGGGAGTGATGTCAGTAACATGAACACTTCGCCCGTGTTGAGAGGGGGTTTTTTATTGACGGCGGGGGAAAGCTTACCTAGTAAGTTGGTATGCGCCCGCATACCATCCCACATCCGGCAGACTGTGAAACTCGCTGGTGATCTTGGGGACGGCCTATATCTCGATGATGTATATCAGCGACCTGTCATGTGTGTGTTTGTCTACGCATTGAAACAAGGCAAGCGCAGACTCACGGTACTAATAATGGACGTATCAAGCAACAGTACAAAATATATCATGCCCGTGCTACATAACAAGGCGAAGAGCTTGATGCCCGTGAGGTAATCGTTCAAGGCATCGCCTTCCTGGGGGCCTTGTACTGGCGTTTCAACGGCGGCGAAACCTTCTTTCTCGTTCGGTAACTTCTCCTCGCTTGTCGTCGTGGACATTCCCAAAGGGGAACCTGTGCTCGTCACTTCATCCCCCGATCGCGAGTCCGTTTCCGGATCTACTCCCATTCTTTCCTCCCTTTTTTTTTTCTCTCCTAGTATCGCAAAATTTATGATAAAAGTATAGTTTATGGGGGGTCGTTCTTGGCTTTCGGCTTATACGGGTTGGGACTAAAAGAGCTTCGAAGATCTCGTGGGTTCCGTCGCCTTGATCGCAATGTCGACTAAACAAGAGTATTCGTACTTTGTAAAACAGAAAGACAGGAAAAGATAATAATAATAATAATAATAATAATAATAAGAATGAAAATAAACCTCAGTAGGTAGTTGATCTATTCTATCCGCAAAGGCTCCGGGCTCTTTCTTCTTTCTTTCTTCATATATAACACACTATATAGAAATGAGACATAACAAGGTTTTTTATTTTATTTATTGTTTGAATTTCTAGAATTCCCTCTTTACGCAGTCAAAGAAATGACAAATGACCAGGTGGAAACAAATCCCGAATTCGAATACCCAAATCCGAACGCCGCTCCGGTTCATCATACAAATCAATACCTAACATTACCTAGGTACATACTCGAACATTCGAGGGCGAAGCGAAGCGAAGCGAACGCAACGCAACGCAACGCAATAGTACTCTCGGACGGGTCACGGACGGAGTTGGACAACTACCCGATAAGGCAGGAAGCCGTGGGTTTAAGTCGTATTCGGAATCTTGCAACGCGCCGCGCGAAAAGTGCGTTTCGTTTTGTTACCTATCTATCTCTCTCCTATCTCACTTGGCGGGAAAAAAAACCCAAAAATTGAATTAATTAATTAATTACTGTACCTATCTCTATGTAATGCTCTTATCATTTTTCCAAAGGTTACGTAGTAGGTACAACTTCTTTCCCCTTGAACCAATATTAAACTTCTAAACACAACTTAAAACTTTCCCAGGGTTTAGGTTAGCTAGATAGATATTTCGAATATGCAAGTCGGTACTTGTACGTATTACGTATTACGAGTAGCTTTTCCTAAATGCTAAGCGTAAAACAAATTTAGGCTTAGCTTGATTGCTGCTTTTACTTTAGGTACAACTTTAGACATGCCTTAGGTAAGTACTTATCTTAGGCAAAGCTTATTAGGCGTTTCGAGCGTTCCTAACAGGGCACCCATCCGGTTGCCAGCAGCCGGCAACGAGAAAGTGGAATTTGTGTATTTCCTAAGGTACCTACTCGTACCCCCAAAAGTTCATTCCCAGTTGAAGTTTTCCTTTCTCCTTCTCTCGCCTTTTAGCTATTACTTTTCGTCGCAATCGTTTTGCAAAAAAAGGACGTACGCATAAAAGACAGGAGACAAGGCATTCATTATATGCACTTAATTACGCAAAAGCCTACTGCTGTACTAGGTACCTAGGGTTAGGTGCTCCGGGTTATTACTCAGGCCAAATCCGGCCGCCAGATGCTCAAGCTTAAAGCGGCATGCCTCAGACGTGTTTACCTACTCGTAGAAGTATTGTACATGCAGACCACCAGGGGTAGGTACATACATACATGTAGATAAAACGACGATCAGGGGCTAGCTGAAGCAAGTAACGAGTAATTACCTAGAAATGGCTAAAAATGGAACAGCTGAAACCCACGTGCACGGCTTAACCTAGATTAGTTAGACGCCCTTCTTCTATCTTCATACATAGTAAGTTCATACTTGTAGTTTATTACCTACACCTATATCTAAAGTCCGTTGTTACTTGTAGACATCTTGTCATTGTCTAGGTAGGGAAAGCTGACAATAAATTAAAAAAAAAAATGTGCTGTATACCTCTCTTCGTACATAAGTAATTATCTTGTAATGCCTTTTTCACTTTTGGCAGTCTCACGTTATTAGGTATTCGAAACCATGAGTCATTCCTTCCCGCTCTCCCCTCACCCCTCCCCTCCAGGTATGTAAGGTAGGTAGGAAAAAGCTTGTTTTAAAAAAGTGCCGAAAGGTTAAAAAAAAGTAAAACTAAAGAAGTGCCGGTGCGGGGACGGACCCGATCATAAGATACTTAATAGTACCAATAGAAAGAAATATAGCAGTCCAGTACTCGTATCTAGAGCCGCAACTTTGAAACTTGAGGTTTGAGGAGACGGATTTCAAACCCCGGGTTTCGACTCCTAAGGGGCATGTGCATGGTCAAAGCTTTGCTATGCTTACCAACTATCGTAGTTTGACGTACACAGTTCCGCTACCTTGTTCAATTTGTAGGGGAAGGAGAAAAAAGTACGGCACACGTGGACTGGGTACTCGTAGGTGGAAGCCATCACAATGGCAGCTGAATAAGAGTACGCAGTTGGAGGTATACATACTACGTTGCGTACATAGTATAGAAGACAGAGTTATCCGGTAAGATATGACATGTATTTACATTTTATGGTATTACACATGTGGTGTTCCCCTTTATCTATAAGTCTTCATATTCTCTCTTTTCTCGAGAAAACACATCCGTTGGGAACACAGCCTATATATAACCTTGGGGTATTTAGACCTGGCCGACCCCGCCTGTATCCCACGAGCCCATCATCTCGTTGTACCATGCATCATCCATGGACAGGTCCATGGCAAACATGTCGGGCAACATGAAGTTGGTCACATACGGGTAGTTTGTCCGGGTCCCATAGTTGGGAGGCATGCCGGGTCCCATCATGGTAGTAGGTTCGGTTCCATTACCGACATCAGAATGGACGGTTGGCCCGGCGCCGATGCCTATACTTGCGCGACGAGCATCGGCCTTGTTAATCGACGTATCCGCTTGCGCAAACTGCGTCCGCCATACCGGGAATGTAGCTTTAAATGTTTTGGAGCACTTGGTATAGAAATCCGCAATCTCATTACCCTCGGCGTCCGTCTCAGTCCGAAGGCCGTATAGGGCCGGTACCTGCCCAAAGCGATCGGCAAGGAGCTCAACAGACTCTACAAGGTCTATGTCGTTGGATACGATCGAGCGGTCCCATACGGGATCTTCCAACAGCCGTAATCGGTAGAGGATTTGCGAGGATCGGATAAAGACCAGCAAAACCGGGAAAGATATTCCCAGAAGATCTGAAAGTTCAAGGTCGAAGAAATGTTCGAAGCAGGCTTTACTTGTTTGGAAGGACGCGAAGAGTACCTCGAGACGACCAGTATCGGACCGCCGTGCCAAGTCCAGCGATTCCGTCCGACTGGACGATTCTGACGGTCCTTCTGGTGTCTGGCCCATGCATATGTATTGGGAAAAGGGTATATCTGCAATCAACATTTCGGCAGATAAAAGCAAACACTCGAGGACACCTAAGAGCAGGTTGGTCAGTTTACATTTGCAGTCAACAAGTGACTTTAGGGGAGAGGATGCATATTGGGCAGGGGTTATCTCACGGTTATCTTTCAAGGATTCGGGTACTAGGTTCTTGATGTCTTGCAAGGCTTGACGAAAGAACTTGACGTATACAGCGGCTGTTGGTTTCAGATGGGTGTCGCCGTCTGAGCCCCACGACGCTTGCATCTGGGAAACGTGCTCTAAAAGTCTCCGTATTCGAACCATAAGTACGAGAAGCCGGTCGCCCTCGCATTCGGGACTCGCCGTCAATACTTTCAGACTATCCTCCATATGGGGCGTCCACCGCATCGATTGACACCTTAAGAATGCAGAGCCGCTGATATCCCATGTCAGCCCAACCTGTTCCTTGCTTACGTAGTATTAAAAGGTAAAGGAAGAGCGAAGGATTTACCTTGCATAAAAGAAATAACACGCCAAAGTAGCCCGTCTCTCCTCCATAGTGCGAGCCGTATTCTTGACAAACTCGGGCGGTTTGAAACAACTCATTTCCTTCGAGTTGTCTTCTTGGGTGGGCCTATCAAGGCGCAGATCGCATACGATGGACAGGGCCATGTTCATCTTTACGTTCAGAGTAGGCTTGCAGAGAAAGAAATGCATCGTCCTTGACACTCAAACATATTAGTACAACTGTGCATATATAATACAGTCGATTCAGGGGCCAACCAGAAAATAACATACCATCCAAGACTACACAAGACACCCAATAACATATCAATATTCCGCTCGCAACTGACCAACATCTTATGGGCCAGCTGTTCTCGGGATCGCTGATAGAGAGCCATCTGCTGCGCCGGCCACTTGCAACATAGCGCACATATATTGAGCCATAGATATGGCCGGTCTCTCTGTAACTGTATCGCACTGCGGGATTCACACTTAGTGTCAACAAAACTATTGCATGCTGATGTTCTGGTGCACCACCTAAGGCTGTCGTCTACGTACCTCGTCTCTGGTGGTATATGTACAAATGGAAATACGGGGAGGTAGTATTTGCGGAAGAAGGACAGTGTTTCTTCAGCCGCGGCTACCGACATGGAACTCAAGAAAGAATCATGAGAGCTTGCAGGTAGTGGACTAGGCGTGGATGCAACTGTCGAAGCAGTCGCATTGTCCGTAGATGCCGCCGGCGTGAGGACGGAAGGCCCCCCGGGAACGCCGGAAACCGGCCTGCTTGGAATATTCCCCGACTCATCGTCCGACGCAGGAAGCCCAAGCTGTGCCTTCATTGTATGGTGTAATGATGCTTCGGGGTGTGACCCATGGACACTGGACTGGAAAGGGGCCGGGGCGGGAGCAGGGGCGGGAGCGGGAGCGGGAGCGGGAGCGGAAGTGGGGCCAGGGCCGGGTTGAGCGCCGGCCTGGGCTTTGAGTATCGCCACCAAATCTTCTAATTTTTGCTCGAGATTGGCCGCCCTGTTTGTAGCCATTACGCTGTCCAAGCTACGCGCCGCCCGAGTCGCACCAGCACTGGCACTGACGCTCGAACGCTTCGACACGGCGGCTCCGCGTTTCCTTACCCCGTTTGACGGTCTACATTCGCGTCCGAGACGAAGGCAGCGTTCACAAGACGGCCTCGAACTCCGCCCCGGGCCGGAGCCGGCGGTGTCATAAACGAGGATGCATTTACACTTGGCCTTGGCACAGCTGATACAAGCTTGGCCATAGGGCGCCGGCGTCCGACTGGAATGGGATGAGGTGGACGGAGACGGCGACGACGATGGCGATCCCGGTACGTCTATGGGCATTGAAGCCATGACTGGGGAAAGAGCCAGTTATTGCTTAATTCCGGTTGGTTGGTCGGTACTGGTCTGGCCCGGAGTTGGGATTGATTTGCCAATGGACAATTGGGCAATGGGGTAGTGCTACGGGATCTGGTGTTGAGAGAGTGGAAACCGGATTGGTTACCATGGAGCTTTCATAGAACCAGACCCCTTCAATTGCCCCTTGGACAGCTACGGTAGATTGTCTCGATGCTGCGTTGACAATTCCACCATGGAAACCCGGCCCCGTTACAAAAAAAAAAGCAATAAAAAGCAAAAAGGATGGGTAGCGGGATTCGATGACGTTTTATACCAGCTCGTAAAAGTGAACGGGTTTCGAGACCAAAAGCCTAAAGGGTTATTGTTCGGATGCCAATTAATCCAAAACACTTTCACACTAGTTTATAAAAACACCAGACTGCCGTGTCTAATGAGGGTTAGCTCATACGTATATCATATGAGTGAAGCAAAATAATGGAAGGGAAGGAATATGGCGAGCGCATCTCAAAACATTCAGCTGTGCGTGTAATGATGTTAGCCGGATTTGGTCAGATAAGCCGGAGTTACTACCTAATCCCGAAATCCGTATCATGGTTGCATAGGTTATTTCAGCTGGTAACGTAAGTTAGGTAGGTAGGCGCAGCACCTACCTATGTTTAGAATCCCACGAGGTAGGCACACGTGTGTCAACTCCTGCATGGTCCTTGACTACATGTAGGTACTTGCCTACTTGACATGGAAAGCACCCCTTTTGCCTATCTGCCACCTTGAATTAGGTAATGTAAAAGCTTCGATACTACTTACCTTACTTTCCTTAACCTCAGTACAGAGAATGCTAAATTGTACGTGGTACCTATAACCCTTCAAATATGTAAAAACGCAACTGTTTAACCTGGTTGTTTTTGTACTATGTAATGCAGATGCGTGTCCCTACATCCACGGCCTCAAGCTGGGTTAGGTATCCGCTATGCTGCTACAAGGATAGTTTTGTGAGTCGCAGCTCGAGGGTTGATCAGTCCTATGATACATCCCTATCATTATTATCACACATAACAGATACATATGTAGATTAGGTAGCGACTACAAACCGTTGTAAATGTACGTGCAGTGCATAGTTCTTTCACCGAAACTCAGACAGTCACCACGGAAGTATACATAAAACTATCAAGATATGATTGATGGTGCTTTTATTGCGCTACTTAAGGCTTTTTATAGACCTTCTAGACCGAAATACTGCAGAGATAGCTTACGAAGGAAGTTGATGCGAGTTCACTCTATCGAGCTCACAACCAACCATCATACGCGAACCACTAAGATGGTGGCGGGCTCAAGGGGTCTCGGGCACTTCCGCTCCCAACACTGCTGCCGCTGCCGCCACAGCTGCCAGGGCTACCACTGCCATCACTGGCGGTCTCGCCCTTGCGTGGCCGGCCGGGAACTGGAAACCCGAGTCCCGGGGGAGGCATGGTGTTTGAGCTGTCTTGAGTCCCACCCAGACGCTCATCCTCATCGCCACTGCTCTGGGTAAACCCGGATACGTCGCTCAGCATGGAAGACGACCGGCCTCGGGATTTGATCCCCTGCTGAGAAGATTGTAATGTTGTCCCGGGCAGGGGAACAAATGCTGAACCCGGCGCGGCAGAGCCCCAAAGCGCATTCTGGTAAAGGCTAAGACCCCAGCTAGCTGCGCCATCAAATGTGGCATTGGCAGTGATGTTGGTCTGCGAATGCGTCGCAGGTCCCGACGCTACATATTGACTCGAAGGTTCAGAAAAGTTGTCGTAGGGGCCCGCCGCTGGATAAGCATAGGTTACCTGCTGCGTGTGGAAGGCATCAAGTTGAGCCTTGAGCAACATATTATCGTGATCTTTGTTGGCAATGATGGCCTCGATGTCGTTGATGCGCATCACAAGGTCTCTCTCGTAATTGGCCGTGTCCTTCTCGAACGATTCCCTAGCTTGTCGGCGGCGTTCTGCTTCATCAAGCCCACGAGCATTGGCATCTGCGATACGGGCATGCTCGCCATCAACCTTGGCAATGCGGTTGCTGATCTTGTTCCTTTTCGCCTGTAAGCTCGCCTTCTCATCTTCTAGTGTCTTGATCGCTTTATCGACCGAGGCCTTGAAGCTCTTGAATGCCGCTACAGCGCCGTCGAATTTGGCTTTTTCATTCGTCCAGTCCGACTGCTTGCTTCTCCACATTGACTTCAGCGATTCCGGGATCTTCTCAGACTCCTTCAATTCCGTCTCCAAGCCAGCCATAGCTTGTTCGGCCTGCTTCTGCTGGGTCGTGTTCTGTTGGATCTTCTGTCGGAGTTTGTCGTCACCCGTCCCAGCAGATTGCACGGCCGCCGAAAGCTTCTCGTTCTCCTTCTTCATGGCGTTGACCTTCCTGTGGAACTCTTTCCGGAGAGCCTTTTGACGAGCTTTCTCTTCGCTTAGTTTACTCTCAGCCGCAGCAATCGAAGTCTTCAAGGTGGTAATCGGCGAGTCGGGCCGCAGTGAGCGTTGCGCAGGAGGCCTTGAGACTGAAGCATCCGTATCAGTAGACCTCGGCTGGGTCGTCCTAACACTTGTCGAGAATAAAACCTCGTGCGTCGAAGAGCATATGAACTCGCACTCGTAATTCGACATCGGCGTTAAACCATATATATCTCCAGTCCAACGAACAGTCGTTCCTGAGCTCTCCTCGTCGCTCTCGACATGTCTCATCCGTGTTGGCTGCCATATGGCGTTGTTCACCCTGACATAGAATGGTTTAGGAATGTCATGGCCCGGGGCTCCTGCACGATTTTCGACCGCTCGCTGGTGAGGAAATGGACTTGTATTGAAACAGACTTCGTCACAGCCGACATAAGATATCCAAATCTGGCCAGGCTGCGTGTTAAATGGCGCGTTTCCGAGATTGTGAATATCTGTAGCATTCGAGCCCGCCGATTCCGCCGCCGCATGTGTAAGTTCGTATTCCTTGACAACAACAATCTTCGTACTCGCTAGAGCAGCCCACAAAGGCTGGCGATTCCGAACTTGAGCGCTTTGTTTTCTTTTCTTTTTTGTATTTAGGGTGGTTGAATTCTGTAACGTTGCATCGCTGTCTGGAGTTGAAAAGCCGCCGTCGACATCTGGGCCGTACGATTTGCCGGCCTCGGGATCGGCTGCATTCTGTGCTAGGTTGTCTCGCCTCTCCCGCCGCAAATACCAATCGCGTATATACTTGACCAGCCCTTGCGTCAATATGTGAATGGCCAAGATGCTCTTAACCCAGCCGAACCACCCAGATTGCACCTTGTCATAACCGCGTAAAAGGTCTAGAGGCTCGAGGGGATCGTCCGAGTCAGGCGTCATAAAACGACTTGATCCTAGCAGATAACCGACAGGCGAGTATTTCATCTTGGTATGACGCAGAACGTGTGATAACAGAATCATACTAAAACAGATGAGCGTATTCTTCATAGAGCCCCCATCTCTGGAGCTTGAACCTCCGCCCAAGCCCAATGCGATGACCATCTGCGCCAAGTCGAGGATGACATGTTGTATGGGGCCCCACAGGAAGAGCCAGATCAGGAGCACGATACCGTCCACACAGATGACCGTTGCAAGTGAGGGGGCGCCCAGGTTCCACTCAAACACGTCGCTGAAGGTGAGTCCGCTGCTTGTCACGAACGTAAGCAGGGTGAAGAGCATATATATGCCCGAGAGCGCCAGAGGGGGGATCTGCATAAGTATGATAAGGATAGCAATGGTGTCCTGGAGCGGACACAGTCGTAGAACAGTAAAAGCAAAGTCGAGCGGGCCAGGGTCGCGATGGACCTGGGAGTTTTTCGTAGCATTAACATCAATACGGCGGTGGTTCTCTTCGGACGCCACATTCGCAGCATGCGAGTTGTAAGATTCGGCTGACGAGGATTCGGAATATGCGCCAACCGAGGGCCGCCTCAACAGTTCGGACGATCGGTGATCTAACGACATCTCGGCAGATAGCTTGGAAAAACCGTTCGCATGAGCAGGGGGTGTCGAAGGAGCCGATGGGATAGTTGCATCTTCGATGGCCGGCGGTGCCTGTTGTTGGAGTGTTGGGTGTCGATGCAGGCTATTGCCATTCGAGTTCTTCTGGCACTGCTGGGGCTGGGGCTGGGGCTGGGTCTGTGTCTGCGTCTGCGGCTGTGTCTGCGGCTGCTGCTGTTTGGAGATACGCTTCCCTGGACCTACGAGGCCATTCTCATGTCTAGTATCGCGATGGTTCGGGGCACCGTTCTGTCGCTTTGCCGATGCTGAAGCACGAGGCATACGCTTGCGGGTTGCTGATCCGACCCAGAAGCTTGTTCCGAGCCAGCCAGCCGTACAACCGACGAATAGCGAGCACAATAAGATTTGAAGAAATAATGCAAGAAGAGATAAATTGAGTTTGGTGGTGCCAGAGCGCGCAAACCTTAAACGCGGGTGGTATACGTGAGTCAACGCATGGACCGTCAAACCGGGTTGCCACTGCCAGCGGGTTCGAAGATTAAACCGATAAAATAACCCCTATTCCTAGTTATTCTATCTTGCATGACCTTTCGTGGCCGGAAGGAATTATCGAAGTTTGGGTGTGTAGGAATGCATGTAGGTTCTATTCGGACTAAGAAGGCTCGATTCGGTATGTGGTGAACACGACACGAGGGTGTGTTTTTTTGTGTGGGCTGGACACAAAGACGAGGGAAAGGCTAAGGTTTCTGGTTCTTGACCGAAGAAGGCAGAGATGGAACTTGGAATGAATGGGGCTGCACAGACGTATGCCGCACGGTAAGTACTGGATAGGTACTTCAATCGTTCTGAATTTGGACGAAGGTGGGTCGTTTTCAACAAGGGCGGAAAGCGCTAACAAGTAGATACATGGCCGTAGGATACTTTGATAGGTACTGAAGTCTGACACAGTGATATACTCGTAATACTTCTATCTACAAGTTCAGGCAGTTGCAATATGTGTATGCTGCATTCAAGTCAGAAGCATTTTGGTTTATATCACCCAAGTTAACAGAAACAATTGGTAAGCTCAAAGTTTTAATATTAAATTTCACCTCTGTTACTTATATTATTTGCAAGCCCTTGCATACGATTGTACTTGATGCCTGTGGTATGTCCTGCGTCCCAGTAGGCCCGGTACGGTACTAATTGATCAAGCTAATAATTACCTAGGTGAGGTACATACCTATCCTTCTTATCAATCTCCTTCGTGGTAGCTTGTTCTTTGCTACCAACCTCGGGATGGGTATTTTAAAGCCCACCAGGTAATTAAAGGCATCAGTTTCCTCAGTTGGAAACATCTCAAGACCTAGGTTGTTAGTACGAGTGGTCTATCTGTTAAATACGTGTGGGAATCTGTGTGGATGTATACGAGGATGTGTGTCTGAATTATCGTGCACCGAACTCGGTTTCCTCTCCAACAGAACACAACGTGGATGTACGCTCATACGGGTTGTGGTTTTGGTTAGAATAGCACAGCAGTATACGCGTAAACGCGGATACGCATACCTAAGGTACCTAGGTTACCGTAGTTTGAGACCTTGCGGATGGCGATACAGATCTTTTTGTAGCGTGGCCGTTTTGAGAAGTGCTAGGTGGTCTACACTTACATAATATTCTAAATAAGCGTCGGACTAGAAGATGGACCAGATGGGAGAAAAGCCTTCAAGACTACAGCAACGACCACCTTTGTAACTGGTAATAATTAGCCAGCAATCCCAAATGCAGAGATGGTAGGTGGAAAAGATGCTGTTCTAAATTTATCGTAGACTTCGCGGCTACTGAATCGTAACAAGGTACATGCAGGGATTTACCCGTCAGACTTTCGTACTGAACTATGGCTAGTTACGCGCACCGCCTATGTAGTGAAAGGCAGGCATCTAGGCTAGTCTTCTCGTAAGGAAACCAGGTTCGTTCCAGGCTCGCCGGCGCGGCTCATACGGACATTAAATATCTG
The DNA here is from genome assembly GCA_022579005.1 of Poronia punctata. Taxonomy (NCBI): domain Eukaryota; kingdom Fungi; phylum Ascomycota; class Sordariomycetes; order Xylariales; family Xylariaceae; genus Poronia; species Poronia punctata. The sequence goes on along the minus strand of MU401523.1, from coordinate 9,582 downwards.
GGTATCGCGATTCAGGGAAGCAGAATCTTTCCCAACTCCCGGGCCGAGACAAGTCCTCCGGAATCAGATTAGGTTAGGGATTTCTCCGAGTGGCATTGAGCTTGCAGACCACGACAAATGGATCGGTATTTACTATGTACACAACCTGACCTAACTATTTCTGTATGCCGTTCTACACGTAAGTACGCAGAATTTCATCAGTCCTAAAACCTACTCGTAGGTTAGGTTAGGTAGTGCCTTCAGCTTCTGTAAAATAATTCCGAAGCTCTGATTGATCAAACGTTGCCCCTGTTCACCAACCCCGGCGCTTTTGTCCAGTCAGCTCAAGCTACTTACGCCATTTTGGCCCCAAGCCTAGGTAGTACTCCTGGGTTTCCTTCTTATCTTTGCCGCCGGCAAGGGCTAAATAGGTTACATCGTTCCTGATTACTTATTCTTTTCTTGATAAGTGCCCCGTATCTATCAAACAATATTTGGTGATATATACCTACCTTGACCTCCATATTATCACATGGAGGGGCCCTTGCACCTTGGACGGAAGCCGAAGCTTTAGGCGTGACATTCCTTGGAAAAAGGGAAAAGGATCTTCCCTTATGTCACGAGGCATGAGAAAACGACGCCGTTATGGATCCGCTCTGTTGTGTGCTCTCCAAAAATGTCCCCCTAGGTTAGGTCAATAAAGGGCAAAGTGCTCTCGTCAGCTGTCGATCATCCCCACAGACGTAGATTTCCCCCGCAGCCTAATGGATAAAAAGCAACAACATTGGTAGAAAGATATAAAGTGGCCTTGCTTGGCCTAAATTCCTCCCGGGCAAAAAGGAACGTAAAACGACACATTAGCTGCAGGTGTTGCATGCTTACATCAACATATAAAAATACGTGTATGAACCTACGCAAGGGCCGGATGATGCAATTTTTCATGATGATTTTTTTAACTGGAAATGTTACAGCGAAGGGTAACATATTACAGCGTACCAACAAAGAAAATCCGCGGCTCAGCATGCATAACATCGTAAGCAATATTGTGACAGCAAGGCGGTTGGTTTGCTGTCCTACCCCTCATAACGCAATCCCTACTCGTACGTGCCCACAGCGCCCCATATTCGCATTCCTCCCAAACCAAGTATTTAGAGACACCGACACGGCCCTTGGTAGGTATACCATAATAGGTAACCATTGAGGCCGATTCGAGATTCCCGAAGCCTTCCAACTGCCTATTTGACAAGCGGGTAAAGGACGGTACTTACGTGTACTAACTACTTACCTATGCAGCCAATCCACAACAACCGTCTCAAACAAAATCATCTAGAAGAGACAAGCAAAATTAAACCCCCAGTAGGTGAGAATGTAGGTACCGAATAGGTAGCCGCGCATATGGTATAACACAGTAGGTTCGATTGCTTTAATGGCAAGTATACCGTCCCATTTTCAACAAGTGAATACTGTGCCATATCTGCCAGCGACTAGGTAACGCTAAACTAGTAGTGTAATGGAGTCCTCAGAGTCATGCAACACATCGCGACCACTCACAGAGACGTCAAAAATTGTGTGCTTTGCCGATCTTCGAGCTAGGTATTCACGCTACAATTCAGCTTCTAGTTTTGTCCTCTGGTCTGCTGGTGATTGTACAGTACACGTACGAGTATGTAAGCAGATATTAACATATCTGCTTACCTAATCTTGTCGTGCCAGATAGTTTTCTACTCTTTCATTTTTCGTTCGTCTACGAGTAGATGGAAAATTTACTCACACGTAGCAGATCAGCATCAAATTATGTTCACAATGTGTACGAGTACATTTTCTGGCTCGCGAAATGCATATGGCCAGACGAGGAAAGGAAAAATAAAAGGCCTGCCGCCTGCCGCCTGCCGCCTGCCTTTCAATGTGTGTGATATGTGACATGGAGCATGGGGACATGGGGTCCCAAAAAGAGGAGAAGAAAAAAATACCTCCCCCAAAACAGCCGACCAATTAACCCACATCCCTAGTCGAGCTTAAAGTCTTTTATTTGTTTGCACTACTACTTTAGCTGCTTATTTAGTTTTATATTTTTATTAGCCTAAATTAACCCTTATTACCCCTATATCTTGCACCTTTATTTTTATATAATATAGGCTTTATAGTTTTTAGCTACCTTAGGTATTTTAAATATTTTAATATTTTTTTTTTAGCTTTTTTTAAGCTGCCCGGCTTTTTTTAAAACTTTTACTTTTGCTATATACTTATAGCTTTATTTAAATAATTAGCTAGTAAGTAGCTTTTTTTTTTAAAGTGCTTATATATAAAGCTTAATAAAAAAAGTTAAACTTTAAAGTATACTTGCTATTATTTAGCAAATTACTAATTACTTAAGCTATAAAAAATTATAATTTATATATTTTTTTTTATAAATTATTATAATTAGTTAATATTATATAAAATGTTATTAATTAATATAATTAATTATTATTGCTTAGTTATTTACTTTTTTTATTAAAGTTTAAATTTAAAGTATTAATAGTAATAGTATTAATATTAGCTTTAATTTTGCTTTAAGTTTATATATAATAATAGTTGCAAGCTAAGTTATAATTTAAAAATAAAAGCTTTTTAGTTATTTTAATATTTTTTAGCAACATTTTTTATATTAAATAAAAAACTTTTTTGTTTTTTTTTTATTTTAATATTTTTTATTTAAAATAATAGTTTTATTTATTATTACTTTTATTTAAATTATATTATAAAAATATTTAATTACTTTTTAAAAGTTTTATAAAAAGTATAATTTTTAAAATAAGTAGCTAAAGTATATTAGCTATAGTACTTAAATTGCTATTTAGTAGTAAGCTAGCTACTTTTTAAAAGTTATATTAATTATATATAGTAGCGTTACTATTAGTTTAATAAGCTTATTTTTAATTTTTAAAAGTATTAATACTTTTTTATTAAAAAATATTTAAATTTTTATAAACTTTTTTTAAACTGATTATATAATTATATAATTTATTTAAATATGCTTTATAATATAATTACTACTATTTATTAAATAGTATTAAGCTTTAAAAGTTTTTTAAAATATATTTATTTTAGTAATAATAGCTTTATATAAAAATTTTTATAAAAAGTTTTTAGCTTTAAAAACGCATTATTTAGTTTAAACTACTTTTTATATTTTTAATTTTTTAATATAAGTTTTAAATTTATTATATAGTATATTTACTATATATATTATATTATTTATAGTTTTTAGTTTGCTTTTTATTTTAATTTTTAGTAAATATTTATATGCTTATAAAAAGTTATAAGTTTATATTTAATTATTATTTATATTAAGTAAATAGTATAGTTTTAAAAATTATTGCTATTATTATATTTTAGCTAGTTTAGTTTTTTATTTTTTTAAAGTTAAGTTTTAAAATTTTTAAATAGTTAACTTAGCTTAGTTATATTTTTTAACATTTTAATATTATAAAACTAATAATATATTTGTTTTTAAGTTTTATATATTTTTTAAAACCTTTACTTTTTTTATTTATAAATTTTTTTAAATTTTTAAACTTTATATTTAAGCCTTTTTTTTAGTTTTATATAATAAGCTTAAGTAGTACTAAATATAAGTATTTATAATTTTATTTAGTATAGTAAGTTTTTTTAATTAAATAAAACCGCTTTTTTGTAGTTTTTTTTATTTATTATAAAATTACTTATAATTTTATAGCTATAAAAAAGTATTACTTATTTATTATATTTATAAGTATTATATTATAAAGTAAAAAATAAAAGTAATAATATTTGCTTTTTTAATAGTAAGCTATTTATTTAGCTATACTTATAATAAATTAAAGTAAATAATTGCTTTGCTTATTATATTAAATATAAAAGCTATAATAATATGCTATAAGCTTTAAGTACTTGCTTTTTTATTTATATATAGCTTATATACTTAAAGTTTTACTATTTTTTATTAGTATAGCTTTTTTTTTATATTATTTACTAATATATTTTTTTAATTTTAGCTTTTATAAAGCTTATATTAATAAACTTTACTTAGTATTATATTTATAATATAATTAAAAGATTAGTAATAAAAATTTTGCTTTTTATTAATAAGTAGTATTAAAGCTATAGGTTTTTAGTTTTTTTATATTTTTTAACTATTTTTTTTAAAAATTATATTATTATATAATATTAGTTTTTTTTATTACTTATTAGTATTTTTAAGTACTTATAAAGATTATTTTTAGTTAGCGTTTATACTTAGTTAATAAAAACGTTTATAATATTTTTTACTTTTACTAAAAAAAACTTTTTTTAATTAATTTTTAATTTACTTACTATATTATAGTTATTTAAAATTTTTTATAGCATATTTATTTTTACTTAGTTATTAAAAACTATAATAATATTATTAGCATATATTAACAACTTTATAACTTTTATATTAAGTAGTATACTTTATAGTTTTTAGCAATTTGCTATAGTTTTTATAAAAGCTTTAATAGTAAGTATAAATAATAAGTAGCTTATAAAGTTATTTTATTAAATACTATTTTTTACTAATATTTTATTATTAAAGTAGCTATTTATAAAAAATTAAATTATTACTTTATTATATAAAGCTTTAATTTATTTAATAAAAAGTTAAAAAATGCTAAAAAACTTTATAAATTTTTAAAAAAAGTTATATAAAACCTTATTATATGCTTTTTTTAATTTAAAAAAAGTAAAGCAATATTATTATTTTTTTTACTTTTAAAGTTTTAAATTAGCTACTATACTGTTTTAATATTATTATTTATAAGTTTGCTTAAAAAAAAAGCTAATTATTATTTTTTTATAACTTTTTTAAGCGCTTTAATTAAGTATTATATTATAATTTTAATAAAAGTTTTATAATTAATATTTATTAAAAATAGTAATTAATAGTTTTTAAAAAGTTTTAAGTTTTTTTTTTAGTAGCATTACTAGCATTTTTTTTATTTATTTATTAAGTACTTTATTTTTTTACTAAAGCTTATTATAAAACTTTATAAGTGCTTTTATAATTTTATATTTTAGCGTTTTATTTTAATACTTTTTTATTTAATATTTTAATAAAGTTTTATATAGCTTAGCAAAAATACTATTTAAGCTAAGCGCGCTTTTTAAAGTAGCTTATTTAATAGCTACTTTAACTTTTTGCTTAAAAATTAGTTTAACTAGGTTTTTTTAATTTTTTATATTTATAATTAAAATATTTTTTAAAAATTTACTTATAGCTTTTAAGTTAAATGCTTTATAGCTATATAGTTTACTATAAAACTTATATATTATATTTAAAATACTTTTAAAGTCTAAGTACTAGTTGCTGTTTTTATTTTTTAATATAAAAATTAATATATTTATATTATTTTAGCTTTAAAAAAAAAGTACTATATAAAAGCTTTACTTAATAAAAAGTATTTTGCTAGTAAGTTATATAAATAATTTTTTTATTTTTATTTATTTAGCGCTAGCTTTTTAATATTTAAATTTTTAATTTGCTTTTTAAATACAATATTTATTTTTTTTGCTTATTTTTTAGTTAGTTTTTTTTAAGCCTTTTAAATAAATGTTTTTTTTTTAGTATATTTTGCTTAATATAGCTTTTTTTTTTTAAAGTATACTTTAAAAGCTTTTTTATACTTAGTTTATTTAATTATATAGTTAATATATTTAATTTTTTTAAAAAGTTTTTAATAAGTTTTAATATAATAATATAATTATAGTGCTAGTAGTAATAATTGCTATTATTTTAGTTTTTTATTTATATTTATAAATAAAGCTAGTTTAATACTAATATAATAATAATTTATTTATAGCAATATAAGCATAATTGTTTATATTTTAATAAATTTTACTTAGTTTTTTTAAATATATATTTTATTTAATTATAATATATTAAATATATATTTAAAAGTAAATTTTTTAAAGCTAAGGTTTTTTTTTTTTAATTGTTTACTAGCTAAAAACCTTAGTTTTTTTATAGTATACTTAGCAGGCTATAAAACGCTTTTAGTTTTTTTTTTAGTAGTTCTTTATTTAATTTTTTATTAATATAGCATTTAATTATATTTTAGTTTTTTTTAACAATATTAATAAAATTTTATAATATAAAAAGGTTAAGATTTTTAAAGTTAGTTAAAGCCTTTAATTATATTAAAAACTATTTACGTCTTGCTTTAAGTAATTTTATAAGTATATATATATTTATTACTTAAATTATTTTATTTTAAAAGGTAATATTAGTAATTATAAGTTTTTTTTTAAGTTTTTATATATTAAGTACTTTTTTAGTTTTTTAGCAATTAGGTTTAAAATATTTATTTAGTATTAATAATAGTAGCTAAGCTACTTTTATTATTTATTTTTTTAGCTATTTTTATTAAGTAAAACGTTTTAGCTTTAAGCTTTTTTTTATTAAATTTTTTTAAGTTAGCTTTTTAAATTATAAGTATATTTAGTTTTTTATTTTTTATTAATTTAATTATTTTTTAAAAATAAGCTAAGTTTATAACAAAGTTAATATTTAAAAAAGCTATATTTAAATTAAGCACTATTATTTCTTTTTAAGCATATTTATAAGTATATATTTAGTATATTTAAAAAAAGCTATTTATAAAAAGCAATATTTAAGCTATATATATATATTTTAATTATGCTTAAAGTTTTTTATATTAAAAAATATATTATATACTTTATATAAGTTTACTTTTTTATTTACTAGCTTAAACTTTATAATATAATAAAAAAAAATTTTAATATATATAATAATTAATTTTAAACTTATATTTATAACTATTATTACTTTGCTTTTAAATATTTTTTTATACTTTTAAGTACTTATTTAAAACTTAATACTTTTTTGCTTTAGCTAAGGCTAACTATAAAAAGCTATAATAAGCTGCTATTTTATTATATTATTAGTATAAATAATAATTTAACTTTTAGCTTTTTTAAAATAAAAAATAGTTAATTTTATATTATATATAATACTTTTTTAGCTACTAAGCTTAATATATTTTTAGTTAAAAAACTAAACTATTGCTTTAGTTTTTATTTTAATAATTTTTTTTTTTATTTAAATATAACGCTTTTAAGATTTTATTTAAATTAGTTTTAACTATAACGTAAGCATTAATAATTATTTTTATATTTAATTATTAATTTTTTTTATAAAGCTTTATAAAAAGCTTAAAGTATAAATATTTTTTATTTGCTTTATTATTTATATTATAGTTTTTAAACTTTTTTTATTTTTTAGCTTATATAAAAGCAAGCTTTAAAGCTTAAGTTTTAGTTTTTAATAATTAAGCTAAGTTAGTAAAAAAAAAAGTAAAAAATAAAGCGCTATTAGTAGCTAAAGTAGCAGCTTTTATTTTTATTGCTTTAACTTAAACGCTTTTTTTAAGCAAAAATAAAGTACTAGTTAAGCTTTTTTTTTTATATTATACGTTTATTAGCAAAAAAAAAATTAAAATTAAAAGCTACTTTTTTTTTCGCTTTTAGCAAGCTTAAATAAAGCTAGCGTTAGCGTTTTTAAGTTTTATATAAAAAAGCTGCTTTTAAAAGTATTTAAAAGTATTTAAGTTAAACTTTTTAAGTTAAAGTAAAATTTTTTAATTAGTTAATTTACTAAGTTAGCTACTTTAAGTATATTTTTTAAAAGTATACTTATTAAGTTATATTTATATTTATTAGCTAAAAAAAAAAGTATTAAAAAATATAAAAAAGCTAAAAGTAATAAATAATATAAGTTTTTTATTAGCTGCTAAATAAGCTATAAAAAAGAAAATAAAAGTATATAAACGTTTAACTAAGCTTTAAAAAAGTATGCTAAATAGTAATTTTATTATTATTATTATTTTTATTATATTATTACTATTATTTTTACTAAATAAAAAAGTTAGCTTAAAAGCTTTTTTTTTTTTTAGTATTAATAGTAATAATTTTAGTTTTTATATACTAATAGCTACTTTTAGCTTTAAGCTTTAGTTTTTTTTTTTATAGTTACTATAATAGTTAAAGCTTTAGTGCTTAGTAGCGCTAAGGTTTTAAAAAAGTTTAAATTTATTTTTAATTATTATATTTTTATAGTAAGTAGCTTTAATAATATAGTATATAAGCTATTTAACTTATATTTTTTTTTTAATTATTATTAGTAAAGTTAAATATAGTAAAAAAAGTAAAAGCAATAAAAATAGTAAACTAAATAATATTTTTAATAAACTTAACGTTTTTATATTTTTTAAACTTAGCTTTAAGTTTTTTATAGCGCTTTTTTACTACTTTAGCAGCGTGCTACTTTTTTTTTATTTTTTATTTTTTGCTTACAAAAACAATTTATTAGTAAATATTTTTATTTTTAATAAAGCAAAGTACTTTTTATTACTTTTATAAAAAGCGTTTTTTAAAAAAAATAAAGATTTTTATAATATATTTTTATTAGTAGTTTGCTTTAGTTAACTTTTTTTATTTAAAATAATATACTTATTAATAAGTTTAAAAGTTTTTTTAGTATTTAAAAACTTAGGCTTTATTATAATTATATTAAATTTTAAGCAAATATATTAGTTTATTGCTATTTTTTATTTTGCTTTTATATTTTAGTTTAAATAAAAGTTTTTATTTATTTTATTTTTTAAAACAATGCTTTTTATACTTTAAGTTTAAGCGTTTAAAGTATTAGCTAAAGTAATATAAGTTTTTTTAAAAAATTTACTTTTAATAAATTAAATTATTAATAGTTACTTAAAGCATTTTAAGCTGCTTACTATTTATATTTTAAATATATTATATTAAATAATATTTTTAGCTAGCTAACTATTATAAAAAATATATTAAATAATGTTGGTCTGGCTAAGGGTTGATGTGATTATAACACGTTACTATTTGTAGTACTATGTTAACTTGATTAATAAAAGGAAAAGGAAGTTATAAGGACTTCTTTTAGCAAGTTTTATATAGCTATAAAAGTTTTTAATTAATTAAGACCTATTAGCGATACAAGAGGGATATGTATACTTTATGTATTTAATATGTAAAGAACGCATACTTTTTATATACTGGTTATATACTATATATATATACTACGCGTATACTTTTTTAATAAGGTAAGTTTAATGCAATTTATAATAAATATATAAAAAACTAAATATTTATGTTTATAAAATATTTACGTTTTAATAGTCTTAATGTAGTTAATAAGGTTAAAGGTATTAAAAAGGATTTTAACACTTGCTATTTTTCTTTTAACTATATTTTTATTTTTTTGTGCTTTTGTTTTTAATTTGTAAGCAATTTACTATTGCCTTGATTTTTATTTATATTTAATTTATTATAATAAAAGACTTAAGTACTTAGTTAAAAGTTTTCTTTATAAATAAATTTATAAGGTTATTTTTCTTATTAATTTAATATACCTTTATAATTTCCTTTTTTTTATAAGATTTTTATAGCAATATTACGTTAATTATAAAGCGTTTTTTTGTATACTTTTAAGTTTTATAAAATATTAGTAAAGCAACTTAAAATTAGTATAAAGTACTAAAAAAATTAAAAGTAATTTAAGTACTTTAAAAATTA